>OX352772.1:376852774-377370274 GCA_947095535.1 Poecilobothrus nobilitatus
AAAATATCAAAAAAATGGATATGAAATAGGAATAGTTCAAACAATCAACAGGCATGTGTGAGTGGCTATCACACTAACGGGATGTTGTAGTAGTAAATCTGACGTTAGATTATTTAATTATTAATATTAATATTGCAATATTATAAAACCATCGGCTACTAAGGACATTACATTATACAATAATATTATTTATTTTGTATATATAATATATTTTATATTTACGCTATGTTTGGTAGCAAGGGGGATTTGTTTTCAATTAATAAAATTTGCTACCTGTGCAGGATTTGAACCCGCACTCCCTTAATCCCTTGGTTAATAAGCCACGTGCTTAACCACTAGGCCATCGAGGGTCCCCAAAAAAACACAAAAAAATAATAATAGTTACGAGCTATTTATAGTTAAGAGTTTGAAATATTTAAATTTTAAATTTTAAAAATTTTAAATTTAAAATTTAAAATTTCAAAACAATAATAAAATATAATTCATATAATTGCATATAATTCAAATAAATTTAAAATTTTTAATTAAAAAACTTTGAAATTTAAACAAAATTCGAACTTTAACTTTTATGATGATTGATGATCAACGTCAAAATTATTACATGGCATAAGTATTTAGCATTGCATTCGTCAAATATTTTTGACATTTATTAACTCGTTCATTGTTTATGATGGTATAAAACAAATCAAAAGCAATCGATCAAAGTGAAACTAAAATGCTAATCAACTATTAAAATTTTAATTTTACATTGAAAATCAGAAATAAAATTTTTACTAGCAAATGAAAAAAATATAGATTACGCAAAATATTATGTTGAATTTCATAAAAAATTTTTTTTATATATGTATATATATGTACATATGTATTTTTACTTTTCCGTAATTTTCAAAATTTTTTTAAAAAATAAAAACAAACTTTTTGAGTAAAACCTAAAAATTGGTGGTTAAATGTTGTTGCGACGAATTTGTATGTTACAATAAGTATTTGGTTTTACGTTATATGTTCAATTTATTTATATATTTTTCGGCTCATTTTAGATGCAAAATTTTTTGCATCCTCTATAAGAAGCATACAAGATGAATTTGTTTTAACGTCAAATACAGACGTAAAAGCAAACGTCAAAAATTTTAAACGTTAAATATTTTGAAATATTTTGAAGCTGCATATATAAAAAGGAAAAAAAAATTGCAATTTTATATATGTAGTATTAATAAATTATATTTAGTTTATATTAATTAAAATTTTTTCTTACATAAAATAACAATTTTATCTGGTTTAACGATTTTGTATTTTGTAAATAAAAATCTCGTGAACGAGTGGATGCATAATGGGTGCAAAATATTCGTTAATATTACTGAAGAGTACACGAAATGTAACCGCAATAATTTTTTGCATCTGATGCATGCATCCTATGTGAACTTACCCTAAAGCTTAGCTATTAAAGCTTGGTATGCAACTACCTTAAAAACAACCTTCATCCTTAAAAATTAGGACTATAATTTTTTTAATCTTTTTATTAATTTTAAGTTTACGTAATTTTGCAATCTTAAAATTAGAACCAGGTGACTTAGTTTTGTGTAAAAAGTACACAATCTTCAAAAATAATTTCATTTTTTGTACCGAATTGTATAATTTAATTTCACCTTTTAAATCTAAATTATTACCACAATAAAATATGCTTAAGACGTACATCTGTTTTTTTCCAACTTAGCATTGTATTTTGTGTGCTTTATTTTATGCAGAATTGTTTTTACTGCTGTATCTAACATATTATATTGAAGAAAACCTTTTTTTCCAACCCGCTATTTATTTTTATTAAAACTATTAAAAATTATAGCAATTTTAAACATGGCTATAGTATTAACTTTCGTTAATATTTTCTGCATAACAACTGGTTTTTTAAATTACATTTTTGACACTTTTTCCTAACACTCAGTAACTAGCATTACAAAATTGATACAATTTCTGATTGCAAAAATTACAACTTACTCGCACATTTTTTTTTCACAAATATGCATTGGTTAGTTAGCAAAAATTTTATATAAGCAGGTGTTAGAGTTTAGTTTATTATTATATATTATTTGGCTTTAATGCTAATTTATCAACGCTTAACCTTAGATATCTATTAATAGTAATGTGGAAAAGAACAAACAAAATCGTTCAAATTCATTTTAAGGTAAAATTTAATCAAAATAAATTATTTTTTATAAAAAAACAGGAAAGGAATGACCATGCCCTAGTACTACTACTTCTGACTATAAACATTAATATTTTCTGTAGCATTGTTTAAGAATTGGGAATAAGTGTTAGGAATAGACAGTTCAAAATTATATTTAAAAATTTTTCTGCAATATTTTGAATTTATTGATTAGTTTCTCTTAGTTGATTAGATCTTAAACCAATTCCATCTTTTTATTTTTTAATTTATACCTATCCCATATTATTCTAACTTAATTCATATTATACCAAATGACTTACTTATTGGATTTTTTTTTATAGCACAGAACAAGCTACATAATAAAATTACAGTTAAATATAACACAATTATAATTTGTTTTCAGTCCTAAATATATATTGGATTATTATACTCGTTTTCCTCGTTATAAGGCAAAAAATTCAAATTTCTGAGCAAGCTAAATTTACATAAATATATATCGGTACTTAAGGTCTGTACTAAAACATTTGAAATTTTGTAAAAGATGATCAAGTTTTATGGAAACAGCATATATTACGTTCATATTTCAGAGTATCCAGCGAATTGTGTAGTTGTTAAGACACCGGTCTTTTATACGAAAGGTCTCGGGTTCAAACCCCGGCTGGGTCATATAGATTAATAAAATATAATATAGATTTTTCTTATAATGTATAATTAGTAGAATATAATTAAAATTAAAAAAATAAGTATATATGTTCTATAAATTATAATTAATATCATATTGTAATATATAATAAAATAACAATAAACTATAATTCTTGTATAAAATAATAGATGGATGGCGTAGAAATAATAGAAACGTCTAAGTCTTGTACAATAGCTACAGCCGAGTAATCGGTTTAGTGAAATTAATGATTCACGAAACTGAAGCTTATAGTCAAATATGAATAAATTATAATAAATTTGCCATTACTGTGCATTTAAGTGTATAATAAATTTGCCGATGCATTTTCCTGTTTTGTTCATATCTAATTTTATTGTTCCTTTTTTTACATAAAAATGTATATATAGTAACTTAGAATAGTAGAAATCACGGCATAGATAAACAAGGCAACGTACAAAATTATTGACAGTTTTTTGTGACGTCATAGGAATCGAAACGAAAAAATTATATGAAAGCAGTGTTCTTATTAAAAGAAAAACTACAAGTAACGTTATTTTATGTTATTGTTTTAGTAAATTTTCTTTTATTAATATTATTTTTAAATTTTTGTTTATTATTCGCATTGTTCCGTATAATCTAGTTTTGAAATATAGTTTTTTGATATCTTCGCTAAGTGAAATATGTTTCGATTTATGTAAATGGTACTCTAGATTACCATTGGGTTTTTTTAGTCCTCCTTCTGAAATTTGATCTACCCACGTATAAGTGGAGTCTTCAGAAATTTCATTCTCTAAATTAAGTTTTTTGATTAAATAACCAGCAATATATTCAATTGCATCTTCTTCTAATTCCCCAATTTCTTCATCAAAAACAATATCACTATTATTTTCATTTAGTGAATCGTTTATTTCAACACAAAACTAATGTGATAGATCTCGTAATAATTCCCCTGTTAAATTATCATTTTCAAAAACTTCATCTAACACTTCTATGTTACTACTCGTACTAACTTGCTGAGTGCTATCTGATCGCCCTGGGAAATAATTTGGAAATAATAATGCAATAATTAATTTCAAATAATTAAAAACACAAATATAATTGTTAGTATAATTGTTATAATTATTATTATTAAGTCTCCATATGTTAATATTGTATAAACATATAATATGTTTTAATATCAAGTTTTTAATTTAAATACTAACCCAAAAAGAGTCGAGCTAGATATAGACTCAAGTCTATGGATGCGTTCAAAATCGAAATCTGAGTCGATTAAGCCACGCCCATCCGCACGATAACTCAAAAAATAAAAGAGCTACAATTCTGAAGTTTTTTTTCACGTCATTTTTGAAAAATTGTTAGTGTCGCTATTTAAATCCAACAAGTTCGACCGCTTTTGTTCGAGTAGCTGCAATGCAACTTCTTTCTTTATATGTAAATAAATATGTGCTTATTGAAGCTAGGTTTCTGAAATTTTGTGAAAAGATGTCGAGTTTCATGCTAATAACTTTTGTAGAATTTCGTTGGTCCAGAGCAACAGATTCAGGCAGCTGCGGTTTCTTTTTTCATATAAATCCATAACTTAGTATATCCCATAACTTGGTACTTGATAAATAAAAAAAACTGACCAAACTTAATAGCTATAATATGTATGAAGTTTCGTTGCTCTAGTCCAACAGGTTTAGGCTTCTTGCGCATCTTGGAGCTTAATGAAGCTGGACATCTAAAATCTTGTAAATGATCAACTTATACGGCAATAACTACTGTAAAATTTGGTTTTGCTGGTGCAACAGGTTCGGGTAGCTGCCATACAACTTTTCTTTTTGAATGGAAATAACTCAGTTTCAAATGAAGCTAGATATCTGAAATTCTGTGAAAAGATGTCGCGTTGCATGCTAACAGCTTTTGCAGAATTTGGTTGGAGCAGCAGGTTTAGGTAGCTTGTTTATATTAGAGCATAATTAAGATAGGGATCTGAAATCTTGTAAAGAAGCTCAAGTTTTATGGCAATAACTTCTGTAAAATGTGATTGGTTCGAGGCAATAGGTTCGAGTATCTGTCACACAACTCCAAAATTTACATAAATATATCTCCGTACTCAAATCGGTACTAAAACATCTGAAATTTTGTAATAGATGATTAAGTTTTATGGAAACAGCATACAAATACGGATATACGGCTATCCCAGAGTTAACACATAGCCTTCTCTACTGCACTCATCCTCGTTTTGATTATAAAAAAATATTTTCCTCATTTTATGAATATTTTCCCTATGAATTTTATATGGTTTAGAATTAAGTTCCTTTTTTTGGCGTTTCAGTTTCAAAAAATTGTATCTACAATGAAAATTTAATTCTTATATATTATGTAGTTAATTTAAAATTTAATATTTTCAACATGTTTTTATTTACTTCTATTTAAAATTAACTAATTTATCGTTTTCTTTTTTAAAGCAAAGCTTTAATTTCAGTATAAGTTTATAACTTTTAATTTTTTATGAAAAAATAAAATCAAACTTAGAAAAATAATTTTCTTTAATGATTTTATTATCAATGCATTTTCCTGTTTTGTTCATATCTAATTTTATTGTTCCTTTTTTTACATAAAAATGTATATATAGTAACTTAGAATAGTACAAATACGATAAGAAAGGAAAACTTCGGCAGAGTCATTAATAAAGATTCATTTTCCATTTGAAGAATAGCCCTTAACACAAAATATATCAAAAACTACAAGAAAAAAATGAAAAAAAATATTTTTTTTACTTTCTGATTATTTAAATGTGATAAAATTAATGTAAAAGAAAGAAACAGAGAAATGTAACATACAGCAATCGTTTATACTCATATTTCAATACATTGACGTATTTAAAAACGAAATTATTATGTTTATTCTTCGTTTGTAAGCAATAATTTAACATTTTTTCTGTACCAACATACATATATCATAATATTAAAACATGTGCAAATTCATATAAGGTATGCTCTTAATTTACAGCAGCAATACACTTTTATATTGCTTTGTCTAGGACAAGTAATAGATTATAAAAACTATGTCAAAACGAAAGTATACATACATAAAAGACAAAATTTAAGAGAGAAAATTGTTATTGCGATAGACTTTCTACAGATCTAAATGTCTTGAGCTAATTAAAAATATCGTTCTTATAACGAAAAACTGTATAAAACTGTATAACAACGAAAACCTGAAATTAAAAGCAATGTTTTTCTTTTAGTTCCTTTAACCATCTTTACATTTAAATTTTTTTATTTAACGAGCTACTACTTTGCCCTGAGTATTTTCTTCTTGTATTGTATATCGCGCCAATGATCTTTAAATTTTTTATTTCTGATTTTCCCTTTTTTGCATTCTGAAATTTTCCAGGAAAGAAAACTGAATTTGAAAAATCGTTTGCCATTTATGTCTAAGGGTTTTTATATCTAAATTACATATACACTGAGTACTATCATTTGTCACTTTTTCTTTCCGAAAAAAATATTTTAAAAGGACGACGAATGCTGTATAAAAAAATTGATGTTTTATATATATATTTATGCATCTATATAACAATACATATTTATATATGGATGTGTAGATAAATTGGGTTTTATTTTTCTGTCTAATATTTTGAGAGTTTATATCTTTGTATATACACGTATATATAAGTCGGAGTTTATTGGTAAAAGTGGTTTTACTTTTTGCAAACCATTTTTAACACTAACCAGCAATGTGAAACTAACCAGAGTGAACAATGTTATATGAACAAATGATATGTAACATAATAGCGCAATCCTTTAACCCTAGTCATATTTATATTATATAATTTCTTTTTAAAGGCAAAATTAATATAAGACTACATACACATATATGTATTATGTGAAAAAAAAGTAAATACTAATGTGGCATGGTTCTTTTTTTCATTTAGTTCTTCAAATTGCTGTATTCATTTACCATTAAACATCATCGCACACTATTCATTAAAAAGATTTTGAAATTTTTAAATAATATTTAAGCATAATTAAGCATTGATAATATTCATACATCATTAGGCATTTAAAGCATTTACCGTCAAGAAGAAAATGAAAATTAATTATATCTTCAATCATTGCAATAGCGTATTCTTAATTTTCACCTGTACCTTAAATATTCTTTTGAGTACTTTTAACTGAACATTTTCTCTGAATAATTTTACTTTTCAAAATAAAAAATTATTGCAACACTGTTAAATTTTTCATTGTTGTTTCATTTTTATTGTATAATTTTTCAGTGTGTTATTGTAGTCTATTTTTATGTTTAACAGCGTAATCACCAATTACTTCCAGTTTAACATTCAAGTCATTGTGGATTTCTTCTTTTGTCATTTCAACACATAGGTTTCAATATGCTTTTGTAAATTAGTAGTTTTGAGTAGAGGCTTAATTTGGATTGTCTGCCTACTATCCAATACATTTCTCGAAGTTTTTGATTTACTTGACGAATATGGTACTTCCAATTTAGACGTGAATCTAGGTGTATGCCTAAGTATATCGCACATTCCTCCTTCAGTACTTAACTATTGTTTTTATACACGCTGTGCGGAACTTTAGTGTATAATTAATAACATGAATAGACTTTTGCTCACTTAATTTTAGTTTCCAATCTTGTTGTCCATTTGTTAACTTTATAAAGTACTAACTGGAGTTGTTAAGTCGTATTTTTTTGAGATTCGTATTGAGACCATAATTGCCACTCTAAATTTGCTATTAGTTAGGTATCACTTAATCAGCTCACAGAAATTACCTGGTAAGATTTTACTAATTTAGTGTATAAGACCCGCATAATCTTTCGAAGGCTTGTGAGATTTTTAGACAAACTGTAGAGAAGTATTTTTTTTTCCAAGTGCAAGTTCTAGTACACTACAAACACGGTGTGTCTGGTCTACAGATAAATGTTTCTTTTTGAACCCAAATTGAGAGTTTGGTAAATTAATATATAAGGTTCTGATCTTTTCAATATTAGCTTCTACAATAATTTTGATATTGAAGACAACAGAGAAATTGGTCGATATGAGGTAATACCGTTCGGCGATTTACCTTTTTTGTTTAACATTATAATTTGAGCTACCTTTAAGCAATTCGGAACATGTTTTAATCTTATGCAAGCATTGAACAAATATATTAACTAGTTTATTGCTTTTTTTGGCAATTGTTTTTGTGCTATCAGGGAAATTTCATCCATACCAGTAGCTTTTTTAGAATTATTGTTGGCTTCTATTTCTTGCGCGACTTCTATTGGTGTTACTGGTTTAATGCATTGTACTGCTCAATATCTACGTCTGGATCAACGCTGTCAGGCTAAAAGATATCAAAACATTAGCGCTATGAACTTATCTCCTAAATTATAAATAAACTAATCTCCCCTATTCTTGCATTTTAGTTCATTGTAAACTAACTCGTGATATTAATTGTAATCTAATATATAAAGCAGAAAGTGTGTTTGTTTGTTAGTTTTTTTGAGATTTACGTGAAAACCACCGGTTCGATTACAACCAAATTTGGCAGAAACATTTTTAGGACCCTGGAAGGATTTATAGGCTATATCGTGTTGCACTTCATTCCCAATAATACTGCATGTTGTAACTGTTGTAATAGCTATAGTCGTATATATGTTAGCAAAATAGCAATAATAATAGGCGGATTCGTTGTTTCCTTACAGTCTCACTGCCAATTCAATGTTCCAGTATCCATTTCCTATCCTTGCCTATCCTTACTCCCTAGCCAATATACAGCGTTCTTGCAGGTAAGGGTTTCATCCGATTATATTGGCTAAAGGGGGAGCTGGGTTTAGTCAGTAAGAATCTGACACTACCAAGGCAAAATTATTGGTGTCTTTGGAAGATTCCCACCTCCCTTAGGAAAAAAAAAATAGGCTATACATATTCCCATTGCGGCCTGAGAATTTTTGAAAGTTTATTTGGTTTTTTCGTTATGCTACCTAATCGGTTTGACCGATTGATTTTAAATTTGCACAGATGTTCTTCTTAGCTTTTGGGGGTGTACAAAATACATTTGGTTGCAATATTTTAGCTGAATTTGGCTTGGCGGGCTGTAAGGCTGCAATGGGTCAATGGACCGCAATTGTTTGGCCAATATATTCTTCCAATTTGTTGTTTCCAATTTATGTCCAATTTTGTAAGATGAATTTATGGTTTGAAACAAAGTCTGAAACAAATTTTCATTTACCCGATTTTGATTAAATCCTGGTAAACCGTTTGAGCACAAGAGCTGAACGAAGTTTTTTTAAATTTTTTTGTTGCCCTGCTTAAACGGTTTAATTAATTGATTTGAAGATTCGAAAAAGTGTTGCTATTTAGAAGCAACTCACTACTCAAAACAAAAACTCACTAACAAACAAAACAAAAACTAACTAAGTTAATTTGGTTACAATCCATTAACCCGTTTTGGCACTGCGTCTCAATGAAGTTTTGTAATATTTCGTCGTGCATAAACAGTTTGACAAATTGAGCTGAATTCTTGCACTTTAGCACTTTCGTTGCATTTTAGCACAGCAGCTCATTCAATTAATTTTGTCGTGTTGCATAACCCATTTCGACACGATAGTCTGCCCAAAAAAATTTTGCTTCCGATTTGTGTCCAATTTCGGTTTTTAATAAAGCCTGTGAAAAACTTTTGTCAATCTTCGTTAAACCATTTCCGCACGAATACCTATTAAAAATATTCTGCCCAATTTTTTGTATTATTATTATTAAAAAGATAATATGTATTTCCAAAACTCTTTAGTTTTGTTTATACTGTTTTTGATATTCCATAAAAGCTTTCAATGTAAATTCTTATATCTAATAGTAATTAAAAAAACCTAATTAAGTATCTTAAAAATAATGTGTTTAAGTTTTAACAATATAACATTTTCGGCAGTTATTAAAACGACTATCATCATATCATCAGTTAGTAACGCATTGCTAACATGAGGTGTACCTGCATAATATATAAGATGTATATGTATATAGTATAATATTTTTGAAAAAATATGTGCATACCAAAATATGTATATCATCTAATCAAAACTAATCAAATTAATGAAAAATTAGTATGTACTTACATATTTAAAGACAGATCTTTATTTAAAGACAATTCTTACAGTTCTTACTTCTTACACATATTTTTAGCTTTGTTGAATATCCATTTGAAAACATTATTATGTATTAGAAAAAGTTGATATAAAAAACATTGTCATTGATTCAAAGGTAAAAACAATGTAGTTTCGGTTTTGTAAGTCGACAATATTTTAATAGAATCTGAAATATAGGTACACATTTAAAAACAGGACTTTTTAAAAATTTGAGGAACTATTAGTTGCATAGCGGTAGGACTACATAAAAAGTACGTCTACAACATTAATTTTTTTAAAAGACCTTAGTGTGATTAAAATTTCATTGCTCTGCATTATACCTACCCATAAGCAAATTTTTTAAAATTTTTTGAAAAATGTGCTAAAAAGGATAATTCATAAAAACATGACGATTGACATGACATTACTTAAGGTAGAAATTTGCTGGAGGCTGTTTTATAATTGATATACTATTATGATAATATGATACATACATACATAAATGATATTTTCTAAGTCCAAGTTTCATACATATTAAAACACGCCTTATGCATCATATGAGCAAATTTTTGTTTTTTTATTTACATACATTTTATAGAATTTGAATGAGAATTTAATGTGAAGTACATTCGATACAATTAAGTTCTGAATAAAACGTTATTCAAATGGCCTCCACGACTTCTTTTGCAGGAACGAATTCGATAAACCCAATTTTCGAGCTCTTTTTCCACTAAATCAAGTCGTATGTCATGAATAACACGTTCAATATTGACTTCTAAAGCTTGAAGAGAGTCTGGTTTATTGTTAAAGACCAATGACTTCAAATAACCTCACAAGAAATAGTCTAATGGTGTTAAATCTCAACTTCTTGGAGGCCATTCAATGTCACAATTTCTTGAAATAATCGAATCCTCAAACTTTTCTCGCAATAATTCGGTTATTGCACGTGCTGTGTGGTACGTAGTACCGTCTTCTTGGAACCAGATGTTGTCAAGATCAACTTCTTCCAATTTCGGTCATAAAAAGTTGGTTATCATCGATCTATATCACTCTCCATTGGCAGTAACGGTGTTACCAGCTTCATTTCGAAAGAAGTACGGACCGATGATTCCACCAGACCAAAAACCACACCAAGCTATCAATTTAGGTGAATGTAATGGTTGTTCATGAATAATTTGTGGATTTTCTTCGCACCAGAATCGACAGTTTTGTTTATTTACGGCACCACTCAGTTGAAAGTTAGCCTCATCAGAGAAGATAATTTTCTTAAAAAAATCGTTATCGTTTACAAGTTGTTCCAAGACAAAATCAGCAAATTCGCGATGTTTACGGTGGTCCATGATGAAATTGTAAACATTACTGAATACAATGAAAAAAAAGACAGATCATGACATACTGCAAATGGCCAAAACGTCACTTAGAAATCATATCACTCAAATTGGAAAACCCTATTTATATACATATCTATCTCTAAAAATTTATATACCTACTACATATGCATATTATATTCTCTTGTTGATGAAGCAAAATTCAAATTGTAAAATTTTTGTTAACAGATTCAATATTAATGTTATGTTTGTTTTGTATTTGTTTTCAGTTTTTATTAATTTTTACTTCTAATATGAATGTCGTATTTTTTTACGATTAATTCATTGCTTAATTTTATTCATAACAATAATTATTGAATAAAAAAAATGTTAAGTTATTAGAAGTTATTTTGCTTTGATATAAATTATTATGTAAAAAATCTATGAAATTTCGAATTATGCTTTTCGTTAAATAGCGCTCGGTTCTGTGCTGGAGACAGTTTTTATTTTTTTTAAAGTTTCTACTTAGATATTTTAGAGATTTAATTTATTGTTCAATTATGTTATGTTCATTTGATTTATGTTCAAAATTATGTTCATTATTAATTGTTCAGCGTTATGTATGTATGTATATATGTGTCCGTAGAACTTTCATATATAATAATAAAAATATACTATATATTACATATCTAGTAGACGATTTTGCCATTAAAAGAATTTTAATCAAAATTATATATGGATGCTTAAGATTTAATCATATTATTCATACCGCATTGGTAGCTAATTGTATAGAGTACAATAGTTAATGAATTATTTTAATGAACTCCAAATAATTATAACAAATAGTAATATGCGTTTTATACACATAATTAAGTGGAACTTAATTATTAAGTAGAGTCATGAAGATTCATTAATTCAAATTGAAGCATATAATTTATTATGGGAAGATCGAGATAGCAATTCAAAGCACACTGGGGAAGATGCATTTTACATAAGAAACTATTAGAATGTTGATATAATTAAAAGAGTTGCAATGGAATATAAATTATGGATATTAGGGTTAAGAGTGTCTTTTAGTAATAAAATATTTTATTTTAAGGTACATATATAGAAGAGACTCTTATATGAGGTATATCGTCGTGAAGACACCTCTATTTGGTGTGCAATTTTTTGATTTGTTTTAACAATTTAATTGGTAAAGCTATGTGAAAAAAAGATAATATAATAGTTATGCGTACCTTTAATTTAGATTTTCTAACGTAAATGATCTTAGTTGATTATGCTATAGCAAATAATAGGTACTAATAGGTACAAGTAAAAATTAATAAATATAGTAAAAGTTTTGATCACGACGCAATAATAATAAAAGTAAATAAAAGTGAAGTAAAATCAATTAATAAAATTAAAATATTGAAATATTTATTAACAATGTACAAATAATTAAATAAGATTGTAATAAATGATATATAGTATAACTTATATAGGGATATATGGAGAAAGTGATTATAAGAAAATGATAGAAAAGTGAGAAACATAATATATAAAATTAAAGAAACGATATTTAAAACGAGGAAGAGTGCAGTACAGTAGACTGTGTCAACTCGGGGATACTGTAATTTATGCAGTTTCCATATGCGTAATATATGAACGTACTATATCCTGTTTCCATAAGATCTTGATCATCTTTCACAAAGTTTCAGAATTTTTAGTATCGATGTTAAGTATCAAGATATATTTATGTAAATTTTGGAGTTGTATGACAGCTAGATGACACAACCAAATTTTACAGAAATTAATGCGCTAAAACTTCATCATATTTTGTAAGATTTCAGATGCCTAGCTTCATGAACTTCCAAGATGTATAAGCTACCTGAACCTGCTAATCTAGCACAACCAAACTTTTCTGAAGTTATTAGTATACACTTCAACATCTTTTCACGAAATTTTGGATATTTAGCCTAAATAGACACTGAGCTCTTTTCATTTAAAAAGAGAAGTTGTATGGCAGCTACCCGAACCTGTTGCACCAACACAACCAAATTTTGCAGATATTGTTGGCCTGTAATTCTTTTTAACTTTCCTAACACCTTTTTGCAAAACTTCAGATACCTAGCTTCAATAGATACTGAGTTATTTCATTATAAAGAAAGAAGTTGTATGGCAGCTACTCGAACCCCGCGGCGGTAAATGCTGGATTTAAATAGCGAAACTAACAATTTTACAAAAGTGACGTACTTTATTTTTTGAGTTATCGTGCGGACGGACAGCCGGACGTACATGGCTTAATCGACTCAGAATTCGATTGTGAGGCGATCCATACTTTTGAGCCTATATCTAGCTCTACTCTTTTAAGCTGCCACCAACGTAATGGAAAATTTATTATTTATTATACGTTCATACGGGTATAAAGCATGTAAATAAAATTAAAGAAAATTAAAAATAAGTGATGATAAATTAATGGTAAATAAATTTAATAAATACTTTGTTGATAGTATTAATGAAATTAATAATAGTATAAAAACGGTGTACACCTTAATAACCACATAGAAAATTATAGCATTAATTAATTAAAATTTAAAACAATAACTAATTTTGAAGGCTTTGAAAAATATGAATGGATTTATTGGTAAGTTATTTATCAATTATTAACACTTTTTTATAAAGTGTTTTTTTTTAGATATATGAAAAGAGACTTTTGTTATACTAATTGAAAAAATAAACGGTATTAACAAAGCAAATGGGTTTTTACCAATTAAGACAATAACAACCAAAGCTGAAATAATCGAAAAATTAGTGAATTAGTTTCAGAAGCTTTTGAAACAGTTGATAAAAACTTATTATTAATAGCAAAATTATAAAGTTATCAGCTTCTAGATATAATGAGATAGTTGCTAAACTAAGGGTAGCCCAAAACTCATTCTAAATATAGCAACCTTTTTATTTATATTTTTATAAGTTATTAAATAAAGTTTTTAAAATAAATTTAGTATGAATAATTTTTTTTAAATTTCTATAAGGCTATTTGAACTAAAAAGGCTGTTAAATATACTATAAGTTTTGAGCTACCGCTAGGTTGGTGGCTTTTTCAATTAAAATTCAAACACATGTATAAAAACAACCATTATTTGTTACTGATTGAATTAATAATAGAGATTTAATACAAGATACTAATTTCTTACAAAAAAAAGCCCCCATGAGAGGCAGTAAATTGGTTTAGGAATGTACCTCCTTATCTATTTTAGTGGGGTAAGAGATGGAAACTGATCCTGATTTTGAAAGGTTCTAACATACTCTACCTAATTTTCATGTTTAAAGAGTGTATTTCTTATAGTTTTAAAATCATTTGATTTTATCATAATTTTAATTTAGAGTCCCAATTTAGAGTGGCTAGAACCCACTTAAGTTTCCAACCTCAAATTATTTTAACATAAACTATATCGCAAGAGTAACATTTATACCAAATTTCATTTAAATCATATAAAATTACTATGTGCTCTAGATCTAGAACATGTCAAAAAATATTTGTATTCGGATATTTTATGGCGGGTCCACTGAAGCTACAGGCTTCAAATTTTGTGTCCTGATGGAAGAGCATTAAACCAACCCGTATACCAAATTTGATTTGATCTGACTATGTGGTTTTTTAGAACAAATCATATTTTATTCGAATATTATGAGGCGGTTCCATTACAGTTTCCCACCTCAACATTTTTTGCAGAGGTCCTAATTACAACACTAACCTCTATACCAAATTTTATTCTAATCGGATAAGAATTACATGAGTTCTGCTGAGTTTTTACGGACAAACAAGTTTTTACGAACACGGACGCGGATACGGACACGGACACGGAAATTAAAAATAAAATGTTTTTGTTTTTTTTTTTTGATTCTACACCGTCCAGAAAATGAATTTCAGCGAAATATTTTTTTTTTGTTTTCGAAAACCCATCACAACACTCATAGTATTTAGAGTACGAGTAAAAACAAAATAAATGGTATTCTGTCAGATGTTGTTCTTGATGTACCGCATGAGTCTATTCTCGGTGTTCAACTGTTTTAAATGTTTTAAATATATGTGAACGATATAGAATAAGCTGCACTGCCACAGAATGGGTACAAATTAATGCAGATTTGAAAACAATAAGTAAGTGATTTATTTAATTTGTCAATTTAAATCGTTATAATCAATTTTTCACAGAATATCTATAGATATTGTTGGCCTGTAATTCTTTTTAACTTTCCTAACACCTTTTTGCAAAACTTCAGATACCTAGCTTCAATAGATACTGAGTTATTTCATTATAAAGAAAGAAGTTGTATGGCAGCTACTCGAACCCCGCGGCGGTAAATGCTGGATTTAAATAGCGAAACTAACAATTTTACAAAAGTGACGTACTTTATTTTTTGAGTTATCGTGCGGACGGACAGCCGGACGTACATGGCTTAATCGACTCAGAATTCGATTGTGAGGCGATCCATACTTTTGAGCCTATATCTAGCTCTACTCTTTTAAGCTGCCACCAACGTAATGGAAAATTTATTATTTATTATACGTTCATACGGGTATAAAGCATGTAAATAAAATTAAAGAAAATTAAAAATAAGTGATGATAAATTAATGGTAAATAAATTTAATAAATACTTTGTTGATAGTATTAATGAAATTAATAATAGTATAAAAACGGTGTACACCTTAATAACCACATAGAAAATTATAGCATTAATTAATTAAAATTTAAAACAATAACTAATTTTGAAGGCTTTGAAAAATATGAATGGATTTATTGGTAAGTTATTTATCAATTATTAACACTTTTTTATAAAGTGTTTTTTTTTAGATATATGAAAAGAGACTTTTGTTATACTAATTGAAAAAATAAACGGTATTAACAAAGCAAATGGGTTTTTACCAATTAAGACAATAACAACCAAAGCTGAAATAATCGAAAAATTAGTGAATTAGTTTCAGAAGCTTTTGAAACAGTTGATAAAAACTTATTATTAATAGCAAAATTATAAAGTTATCAGCTTCTAGATATAATGAGATAGTTGCTAAACTAAGGGTAGCCCAAAACTCATTCTAAATATAGCAACCTTTTTATTTATATTTTTATAAGTTATTAAATAAAGTTTTTAAAATAAATTTAGTATGAATAATTTTTTTTAAATTTCTATAAGGCTATTTGAACTAAAAAGGCTGTTAAATATACTATAAGTTTTGAGCTACCGCTAGGTTGGTGGCTTTTTCAATTAAAATTCAAACACATGTATAAAAACAACCATTATTTGTTACTGATTGAATTAATAATAGAGATTTAATACAAGATACTAATTTCTTACAAAAAAAAGCCCCCATGAGAGGCAGTAAATTGGTTTAGGAATGTACCTCCTTATCTATTTTAGTGGGGTAAGAGATGGAAACTGATCCTGATTTTGAAAGGTTCTAACATACTCTACCTAATTTTCATGTTTAAAGAGTGTATTTCTTATAGTTTTAAAATCATTTGATTTTATCATAATTTTAATTTAGAGTCCCAATTTAGAGTGGCTAGAACCCACTTAAGTTTCCAACCTCAAATTATTTTAACATAAACTATATCGCAAGAGTAACATTTATACCAAATTTCATTTAAATCATATAAAATTACTATGTGCTCTAGATCTAGAACATGTCAAAAAATATTTGTATTCGGATATTTTATGGCGGGTCCACTGAAGCTACAGGCTTCAAATTTTGTGTCCTGATGGAAGAGCATTAAACCAACCCGTATACCAAATTTGATTTGATCTGACTATGTGGTTTTTTAGAACAAATCATATTTTATTCGAATATTATGAGGCGGTTCCATTACAGTTTCCCACCTCAACATTTTTTGCAGAGGTCCTAATTACAACACTAACCTCTATACCAAATTTTATTCTAATCGGATAAGAATTACATGAGTTCTGCTGAGTTTTTACGGACAAACAAGTTTTTACGAACACGGACGCGGATACGGACACGGACACGGAAATTAAAAATAAAATGTTTTGTTTTTTTTTTTTGATTCTACACCGTCCAGAAAATGAATTTCAGCGAAATATTTTTTTTTTGTTTTCGAAAACCCATCACAACACTCATAGTATTTAGAGTACGAGTAAAAACAAAATAAATGGTATTCTGTCAGATGTTGTTCTTGATGTACCGCATGAGTCTATTCTCGGTGTTCAACTGTTTTAAATGTTTTAAATATATGTGAACGATATAGAATAAGCTGCACTGCCACAGAATGGGTACAAATTAATGCAGATTTGAAAACAATAAGTAAGTGATTTATTTAATTTGTCAATTTAAATCGTTATAATCAATTTTTCACAGAATATCTAAACAAAACTTTCCGCCACACTCATCTATAAAAGCAAATTAAATAATAATAGCTGCTACATTGACAGTGAGGGTTCCCTTCAATAATTACCTCAGGTACTATATAATACTGCATGTTGTAACTGCTGTAACGGCTATAGTCACTGTTAGAAAAATAGTAATAATAATAGGCGGATTCATTGTTTCCTTATTGTCGTGAGAACTCCCAATTCAATGTTTCGGCACCCTATTTGCTATCCTTTCCTATCCCTAGCCAATATACTACATTAGCAGGTAAGGGTTTCATCCCATTATATTGGCTAAAGAATCTGCCAGTAGTAAGTCAGCAAGAATCTGACATTATCAAGAGGAAATTCTTGGTGTTTTTGGAAGCTTCCCACCTCCCTTAGAGAAAAAAAAGAAGAATATCCATGCAAATGAAGATTGTTACTGCAGACGACAATATAGTTTATTGAGCTGCCAAAACCTTTATATTGCCTAACAGAAATAATATTTCTTTGTTTTCTTTTATCTAAAATTAAAAAATTTAAGATTCTAACTATGGTTACTTATATTCACAAAAAAAAAAAAATATAACTACATTTTTGATTATTGACAAACTTTTCCAAACATACATTTTTTTCACAAAATTTGTAACATGTTTTAATATTACATATATATTTATTATATATATGGGTACATATGCTGTAAATATAATTTAAGATCAAGATATATACAATATATCATTTTAATATATTTTTTCGTTTTTTATCTTGTTGCTAAAATCAATATAATTAAGATTAAACAATCAGTTGACATAAATCAGTTGGTATAATAAACTAAGAAAATCCAGAAAACAAAAAAACATTATAGATTAAAACTCAAAAATAAAAACTAAAAGATTGCGTTTTTCTTATTTTATTTTCGCGAAAATCTTCGGATTATACATAGTACATACATATATATATATTTATAGAGAATTCATAATTTAAAGGATTAATAGAAAGAAATGTCGTATTACTTGTCTTCGTATATATTGCAAATAAACACACAAACAAAAGTATTGTTCCTTGATTGGAGCCATTTTTATAATTCGCAAATTTCGATAAAAATCACATATTCAGCTGTTATTAAAAAAAAACAAGTTAATGCTAGACAATTTTAAAAGATATCATAGCAAGCTGACTATGTATGTTAGTTTTTTCAACTATGTAGTTTTGATGGCTTGTATGACAATAGTATGAATAAAGAAACGAAAAACTAAATTAGTAGAACGAAGACGAAGAACAATAAGAGTAAAAATATTAGAATTGTATTATATTTTCTCTATTGTATATTTTAAATACAGTATGAAATTATATAACGAATATAAACAACGGATTATCCTGTGTCCTATTCCAAAATATTTTTTATTAAAAAAAGTCCTTTAGAGAGTAGTATATGTCTGGTTGATTTTAATGTATATATATATATATATAATATGTCTGTATATATTTTATGTTAGCTTTTTTCCTTTCTTCTAGGTTTGTGATATGTTCTTTAATATTTTTTCCATTTTTGACATCTTTATTGTGGCGCATGGCCACCCTATATAGATAGATCTATGAAATTTTCATGATTTTTCGTTTTTGGATAGAAATTTTAAAAAACGAAGAATGAGAGAATTTTTATTGAATTTTTTATGTTGCTTTAAAGTTTTTTTTTTAAATTATTAGAAATTAAAAAAGTTATTCATTTTCATAATATGTGAAACACTTTTGTAAAAATATATGATTTGCATTAATTAATGGATATAAATAATAAAAAAAATTGTTTTGAATTGGCTTATACAAAGAACATATTTTTTAATAGATCCTGTCTCAATGTACCTGTAAACACGTTGTAAATACAAAAAAATATTCATATATACATATGTATATATACAGGTGTTTCCGACTCGATGGTCGTCCTTCATAAGGGTGACCGGACATGTCGACACGAACAAAAAATCGTATTGGAGGGGGGGGGGGATCTCTTCTGGACCTTTAAGATGGTTAAAGATGTTTTAGCGACCTTTTATAAAAAAATCTATAACTTTTGAAAGCTTGCTTTAAGGAGATAAAAAATAATGCGTTTTTCATTTCTTACTTCCCTATAGCAAGCCGTTCAAAAGTTATAGATTTTTTTATGAAAAGTCGCTAAATTATATATTTAACCACTCATATCTTGACAAGGGTCCAGAATAAACCCCCCTTCTCCAATACAATTTTTTGTTCGTCCCGACATGCTTGTTCACCCATTTCAAGGAAGACCATCGCGTCGGAAAAACCCTGTATGTATATATATATATTATATATATATAGCCCGAGACTTAAAACAGCAAATATTCATCACACTATAACTGCTGTTACAAATTGGGCTTTGTAAAAAAGTTTGTTTTCTGTTCATTAACAAGCATGCTAATACAGAATGAAATTTTTAAATATTTTCGCGGGATATTTTCATTTTAAAATTGTAGTTTATTTTATTTTACTAAATAAATAAATAAACTTACCGGGTTCACCGCGTATACCTTCGCTACTGTTTTAAAAAATAAAAAGCTGTTTATATACAGCGTGGGCCAACTTGGACTGATTGATTTGAAATGTTTATAATTTTTTTTAATTTTTAAAGTTTTTATTTTATTTTTTTTTAAATGATCAGAACAGATCCTGGAAACCCACAAAAATTATAAACTATATATATAAATCAGTAATGTTGAATACTAGCTACCAAAATCCTAAAAATTTTGTCAAAATTATTAACAATAAAAACCGTAACGTATCATCGTCGGAAGAAATAGCAGAAATAATGAACAAAATATTTACAACAATAACGGATAATCTCAATACACCAATTTATTTATTAACCAAAGTTTTGAAACATGCAACTTTCTGATTGCCTTAAAAAAGCAATTGTTACACCTATTTATAAGGCTGAGGCCAATTTGGGTGTTAAGTTCATTTTCAAAAATTTATGAAAATATTACAAAACACGGATTAACGTCCTTTACACAACCCAATAATATTTTGCAGCCGGAGCAACACGAATTTGAACAGAACTCAAGCACCACGTCCACTTGTCTATCGTTGAATGAATTTATAAGTAAGAGCACGGATAATGGTAAATTCACTGTTTATATTTTTATTGTATGCAAAAGGCTGATCTTTATTGATATGCAAAAGAATGTCGATCATGACATTCTGCTGCATTAATTGTTTTGTCTGAACTTTTCTCCTGAACAACTGAATTTCTTTGAATCATATCTAAAACAAAGATCGCAATTTGTCCGCATTGGTAATTCGATAAGCCAAATAGGAACAATAAATAAAGGAGTGCCACAAGGTTCAATATTAGGCCCCGATCTTTTAAATTATACATTGATGACCTTGCACGTCTTAAATTAAATGGAATACCATCATTCTTTGCGGATGGCGTAGTCATGAAATATTCAAAAACAATGAATCTGAATTGAAAATTGAAATATTAGAAGATCTCGCAGTAATTGAAGAATTTCTCCACAAAAATAAATTATTACTTTAAAAAAAATACTGTAAACATATAACAAAAAATAAAATCTTACTTTTTGAGAACAAAATATTTCATGAACCTATCTTGTAATATAGAAATTGAAAAATAGATATAGTAAGGAGTCATAAAGGTATTGTGGTTGACTCCAGAATCAAATGGGAAGAGCATATCAATCATGTTTGCAAAAAAATTACTTCTTATGTATTCATCAGAAAATTAAGTAAATTTTTTGATAAAAAAACACTTTGTGTAATATATTTCTCGTTAAACGGCGGGCGGCGGGTCTACCCATACGCTAGTGAAGCTGAAGCTTCAAGATCCCGACCAGTTAGAAAGTCAAAGTTGGTTATTTTTTAGTTATTATTATTATTACAAAAAAATATAAAAAAAAAATTTATTAAAAAAACCAAAAGTCTAGTTAAAAGTAAGTATATATTTGATATGATAATTTGACATTTATCGTGTAACGGTATATTTCAATAAAACTATGCAAAAACATGTTTAAATTTTTATTTTTTTGATCAATGCTAAATATTTTTGTCTTGAAACATTTAAATAGTTTGAAACAAAATTTATCTGATTGGGATTTTAATTCTTTGAAAATTCTAGGAAAATTTTTCAATTCTTATTCTTAATATTGTCTGGAAGAAAATATTTAAGCGGAAGTTAAAAACGTAAATTACAGGAAAACAAAGAAGTTGAAGCAGTAAAATTACGTCTTAAACAGAAAATTACGTCTTAATTTAAAACTGGAGGAGGGGAATCGGAAAAAAATTGCCAAAATAAAAGTACTTATTCTTCAATTGAAAATAACGTTCCAACTGAAGAAAACTTCGTAAATATCAATCAATATGTAAATCAAGACATTTCGATTTGTCAAAATTCCGATTTCGAATGTAAAGAGAATGATACTGAAAATACAGAAATTATTGTCACAGAAGCAAATTTGGAAATGGAGCACATTGATAAATATAGAAAGTCCGTCGAATATCATTATAATGTTTTAACCAGAGTAGTCATTGTAATTAATTTATTAAGTGAAAGAGGCATGTTTCTAAAATGATGATGAAATGATGAAAAGTGGGGCTCATACATATGAAAAGTGGGGCTCATACATAAAGGAAACTTCATGTGACTTATGGAACTAATTGCAGAATTTGATCCTTTTTTATGGGAGAATCTTACAAAATGCCAATCTGAAAATAGAAATGTTAACTATAATAACTAAATATAAACTATTTATGAGGAATTAATAAAAATAATGGGAAAACGCATCCAAAAGGGAATAGTTAGTCTAATTAATAATATTGACACAAAATATTTCTCAATTATAATCGACTCAACTCCAGATTTGTCTCACGTTGACCAGTTAACTGTAATTGTAAGATATTGTTATAATAAACAGCCATACGAAAGATTTTTAACTTTTATTCCTATCGAAAATTATACAGCTCAGTAGTTATTTAGTACAAGAAAAATGTTTAGTACAATATAAAGATATTCGTCTGACAATAGTGGCCAGTCTTACGATAATGCAGCAAATATGAGCGGAAAGAGACTACAAGCCCGTTTAAAAGAAATCAACAAATTTGCTGATTTTGTACCTTGTACGGCACATTCTTTAAGCTTAGTAGGGGTAGAAGCAATTAGTATAATGACTGCAATTGTTGATTATTTTGGAATTTGGATTATACGTATTTTTTCTGCATCACCACATAGGTGGAACTTTTTGAACAAATATGCTAAATTAAATTTTTCTTTAAAAAAGCTTAAGTACTACAAGATGGTCCACGCAATGTCGAATCAGTTAAACATGGCTACAGCAATATTCTGAAAACACTTAAATATTTTAATAAAGAAAGTGAAGAAAAAATTGATTGTAAAAGAAGAACTTTATTTAAAAAATTGATAAAACTTGAAAATGCAATTTTAACAATAATTTGGGAAGAAGTTCTTGAACGTTTTAACATAGTAACCAAAAGGTTACAAACTCCTGGCCTGGATGTTGCTGAAGGTTATCATTTGATTTTTTCTTTGGAATTATTTGTAAAACAATTTTGGAAAAATTCGGAATAAAAAGTGAGAGATTACGAAGCAAAAGCGAAAGATTTTAGTACAGAAATCCAGGAAACTACAATTTATTTATTTATTTAACAATTAATCCGCACTTAAGACGTTTAGTGTTTTAATTGTGTAGCATACAAAAAAAAAGAAATAAGAACAAAATAAGAAAAAAAATGTATATAAAAAGAAAAATAATAACAATCACTATTAAAAGATTAATTATAATAATTATTAACAATTTTAAATAAGGAAAAACTAAAACTATGATAAATATATAATGCACATACCGCTTAATCACAAACTACAACCACGACCTTAAACTAATTTCAAAAATACACTATACTGAACCTTCTAATTTCTTTTAAGTTATCAATGCGCAAATGATTTAAATAAACGAATAAGAACAAAATTTTTTTCGGATGGCGAAAGGACGGATTTACTTAATGGCAGCGAAAAGTTTCGAATATAGGTATTCAACGTATTGATTCTTTAATTAACGCACTATCGAAGAGAGCAAACGTGTACAAGAAAATAAGTAGTAGGTTTAAATTTCTTTCAGATATAGGAAAAAATGATAATTCTCAAATTGGCATGGAAAGCATTAAGTTCGTTCTTTCCTTTTTCTGTAATGATATAGAGTATACACAAATTTAAAGAATGTCTTACAATATTACAGAATATTACAGAATAATATATTAAATGAAACAGAAGATCAAATAAAATGTTTCACGATGTTAAATATATATAACTATAAACGCGAAACTTATATTTTGGCTTTCAAAATAATAAACAACAAAATCAATTTTTTTATATTGCAAAGATATATATATATTCATAACTACAACACCCGCAATAAATGCAATTTTTACTTATCATTATTTAAAACTGATAAACAAAAGACTAATTGTTTCTTTAATTATTTAAAAAGATTTAATGATTTATGGAATCTTATTAAATCAATTAAAACCTATATTTATATAAAAAGAAAATTGTTGAAATCGTAGATTCTGTCTAAATTTTATGTTACTGTGGTTAAGCATTTTTTTTTTTCATATTTTTATTTGCCTTGAATTCATAATATCATTTTACATTTAAAATTTCTATATAGTGATGCAGGAAATCCTTTACAAACTATAGAAGCTTTTATACTTTGGGTTGTAAAACTAATCATTTAATCTTATAATTATTTAACTTATAACTAACAAAAGGAAAATGGCAAATCAAAACCTTCTAATTTAAATTTTTGATAAACATTATAAACATAATGTGTTTTTTTTTTTTTTTTTTTGTTTTAATACTTAAAATAATTTACAAGTATACTTAGACTAAAATAAACTAACTGAAAGCATACATGCTATGAGCTGACATTACTAACTAGTTCTTTTATAAGAACGTTATTTGAATTTTTACATTGAATACTGAAATTAATGGTATAAATTTTAATTAAATCATATAAATATTTAACTCGTGACAGATCATGAAGTGTCTTGGTTGAAAAATAAAACGGTAAATTGTTTAACATTTTAAGAATTTGATTTTGTTTGGTTTGGAGTCGCTTTATGTAACTATTTTCCTATTAACCCCATACTACGCAGCCGTAAAGCATTACGCTTTGAAAAATTTGTTTAAATATAATAATTTTGTTAGCGATATTTAATTTGGATTTTCTGTGAATTAATGGATAAAGTAGTTTAATAATATTGTTGCATTTGATGATTGTTTTATCAATATGATCTTTATGTACAAGTTTTTTATCCATAAAAACGCCAAGATATTTAATGCAATTTTCCCAGGCAATGTCCTGACTATTTATAATTAAATTCCGTTGAGGTAATGATAATGACTTCCTGTTCCTTGTGAAGAAAATGGCTTGCGTTTTGTGAGAATTAGTTTTAATTTTGCATTTATCGTAATAGTTTTGTTTGTAGTTTTTTTTAGATGACGACAAAATGGCTGTGTCGTCAGCGTATAAGCTGATGTTGCAATTTTTAGGTTTTGGAAAATCAGAAATAAAAATATTATAAAGAATTGGTGAAAGTACAGACCCTTGGGGAGTGCCAGCAACAATATCAAAATTATTGCTTTTAACAGACCCAATGCGAACAAAAAATTTTCTACTAGATAAAAAACTCTTAAAATAATTTTGTTACATCATTCTATGATAATATGGTAAAAATAATATACTGATTCTCTACGAAGATAATGCAGATTTATACAATATAGCAATATTATGAGTGTAAGATTATTAATATATAAAATTCGAGCAAATATTAAACAAATTTTAAAAAATTGTAAAAAATTTGTTAAATTAAAATTAAAAACTTGTAAATTATTTTTGAAATACCTTTAACAAATTGAAACCCGACGGCTTCGGCTTCGATCATAAAAAAAATAGGAATTGTTTATATTTTACTTCATAATTAAAATGTTTTACGTTAAGATTAAATGAGATGGAAAATTCATAACTATATATTACGTAGATTGAATTAAAATAAGAATAGTCTGCTTTAATTCCTGGATGTTTTGTGATTTGTTGACGTAAGCCCGTTCCTTCAAGAAACCCCATACAAAAAAAAATCAGGGGCCGTGAAATTTGGAGAACGAGGTAGCTACGCGAAATTTGCATTTTTTGAAATTATTCGGTCATTGAAAGCCATTATCTCTCTCGCGGTATATGCTGGAACCATATGTCACGATTATTGAGAACTACCGGAAGTAAAAAATTTGTCAACATGGTCCGGTATACCATGTTGATATACCAGATACATCCAGATACCCGTCCGGAGAAGGTTTCTGGATGCTCAGTTTCATTTTCGAAAAAATATGGACAGAGTTATCAGCCATAATTCCACCCAGTTCATTTCAGAGTCATTGATGCACTGCTCTCAGATTCTTCGTACCTCAAATTCGGCAGTTCTGTTTATTAACATATCCATTTAAATGAAAATGTGCTTCATCGCTGATAATGAGATTGTTCAAAAAATGAATCGCCTGGAAACATAATAAAATTTAACAATTTTTACACATTCTTGCTCAGTTCAAGTTGGCCTATCTTGAATATGTATATAAGGTGAATCCGGTAAGTTTATTTATTTATTTAAAATGCTAATCCAAGTGTTATATGATGGAAATCATTCTTTTACTCAGCTGTAAAAAATCAATGTATAATATAGCAAAAAAGGTAGATATCTTGAAAAATAATTTATAATGATCTAAGGTATGTTTCAGCTAAATTTGAAGAAAACTGTACATGATTCATTTTCGGAACTCTAGCAGGAAAAAAAATATTCCGCATGTACATATATTTATACACGTACGATAAGTATTGCGTGCATTAAAATTGCTTCTTCTCTTGTAACACCTCGAAATAAGCAAGCTAGTATAAAAAGGTATGGATTGGATTAGAATCGAAAAATTAATTGATTAACATTTGTCCGTTCGTCCGTTATCCCGATAACTCAAAAATTAAGAAAGCTAGGGTCTTGAAATTAACACAAATTATTTTTTTTAGTTGAGATCCGACCAAAAACTTGGATAGTTCTCGAGCAACTAACTCTTTGATCTATACATTTTTCGTAAACATTTTTCAAAAATTCTACATCGTTTAAAGCAAAGCAATTAAATTTTAACTACGGATGGATATCACTAAACAATTAATTTTATGGAACAACTTTTTTCTGTTGCCGTATCCGTTACGGAGCTACAGCCTCTCAAAGTTCGAAAAAGCCCTATATTTAAATTGTTGAAACACAAGTTCTATAAGCTATATATATCTTCGATTTTAAAACGCCAGGCAATAGCTGTATTAGCTTTCCTATTTTTAAACACCTGAAAATTTCCTATTTTTAAACACCTGCACACCTGTTCAAATTTTTTGAAGTAATATACAAAAATTAAAACTCCAACATTTTATTATACCCGTATGAATTATCTTCAAGAGTATAATAAATTTGCCATTACTTTTGTGACAGCTTAAAAGAGTCGAGCTAGATATAGTGTCAAAGGTATGAATAAGAATTCGATTCTGAGTCGATTAAGCCATGTACGCCCGTTCGCACAATAACTCAAAGAGTAAAAGAGCTGGGAGGCTGATATTTTTTTTACACCACTTTGAGAAAATATTAGTTTCGCTATTTAAATCCAGCATTTTCAAACTCATGGGCCAAATCCTCCCAAATTTCAGAGTCTTAAACGAAACATGAAAGAGCACCATTGTACCAAATTTAAGGGTTCTATCTTTGTTGGTTTTGGAGATAATCTAGTTTGCTCTGAGGCTCGTTCGGAAGCTTCTAAAATCCGAACCCATGAACCAAATCCTCTCAAATTTCAGAGACATAAAGAAAACATAAAAGAACACCAGTGTACCAAATTTAAAGGTTCTATCATTGTTGGTTTTGGAGATATACTGATTTGCTCTGGGACTCGTTTGGAAACATGAATAAAACACGAAAGAACACCATTGTTCAAAAATCAAAGGTTCTATCTTTGTTGGTTTTGGAGATAATCTCGTTTGCTCTGGGGCTCGTTTGGAAGGTTGCAAAATTCAAATCCATGCACTAAATCCTCTCAAATTTCAGAGACATAAAGAAAACATAAAAGAACACCAGTGTACCAAATTTAAAGGTTCTATCATTGTTGGTTTTGGAGATATACTGATTTGCTCTGGGACTCGTTCGGAAGTATTCAAAATTCGAACCCATGGTCCAAATACTTCCAAATTTGAACCCATGGCCCAAATCCTCTCAAATTTCAGAGTCTTAAACGAAACATGAAAAAGCACCATTGTACCAAATTTAAGGGTTCTATCTTTGTTGGTTTTGGAGATAATCTATTTTGCTCTGGGGCTCGTTCGGAAGCTTCTAAAATCCGAACCCATGAACCAAATCCTCTCAAATTTCAGAAACATAAATCAAACATGAAGGAATATCATTGTCCCAAATTTAAAGGTTCTATCTTTATTGGTTTATTGGTATTCTCTTTTGCTCCAAAATCATTTGGAAGATTCCAGAATCCGACCCCATGGACTGATTTTGTTAAGATTCGAGCTTAGCCTTGCTTTCGTGATTAGTTATCTACTATATAAATTTCATCGAGATAGCTTTACTAGTTTTTGAGTTATCGTGCGAACGGACGGTCGGACGGACATCGTTAAATCAACTCGGGAGGTGATCCTAATTCAGAATATATATATATCTGACTCATGGCGCAGTGGTTAAGTCGCCAACTTTTCAATCGAAGGGTCTTGGGTTCAAACCCCGGTCAGATCATAAATAAAAAATATGTAGTACTTATATCGTACATATAGTACTTACATCGTAATAATGTATATCGTATAATTAATATTAGTAATAATAACAATAATAATATTAATAATAATAATAGTAATAATAATAACAATAATTATAATAATAATAATAATAATAATAATAATAGCTGCTACAGTGGAGCCATCTTTGGTTATATCATGCAAGTAAGGTGTTATATACTGCTGCATGTTGTAATTCACGGATGGCGCTGATTCTGTAGTAAAATAGTAATAATAATAATAGTACAATAATTAAATAGTATAATAAATAGTACAATAATAATATAACAATAATTATAATAATAATAATAGTAATAATAATAATAGCTACTACAGTGGGGCTATCTTTCGTTATATCATGCAAGTAAAGTGTTATAGACTGCTGCATGTTGTAATTCACGGATGGCGCTGACTCTGTAGTAAAATAATAATAATATTAATAAGAATATTAATACCAATAATAACAGCCGGTACAGTGACAGTGGGGGTTGCCTTCAATAATTACCTCATGTAGTAATATATATACTACTACTACATGTTGTAACTGTTGTGACGGCTTTAGTCACTGTTAATAATAATAATAGGCGGATTCATTGTTTCCTTACAGTCCCACTCCCAATTCAGTAAGAATCTGACACTACCAAGGGGTAATTCTTGGTGTTTTTGGAAGATTCCCATCTCCTTTAGGAAAAAAAAAAAAATGTCCATATCTAACTCGCTTCCTTTTGGTGGTTACAAACTCCATACCAAAGTTAATATACACTATACTTTAAGTGTGGGGTATACTAATGAAAAGTAAAAAGATAATATTATAACCAGAGTGGTTATAATGGATTCGTACGGATTCGTTCGTATTTAAGAGTTGACAAGGGTAACTGATTCTTCTTGGTTTTGCTATACAATTATTGTTTTTATTATTCAGTTAATATTTTTCTAGATGATTTTATTCTATTACGGTATTTCGTTAATCTAAAACTCATGTTCTACTATTGCCACAAATTGAATGTAGACGTTAATCTTTGGAAACATACACTCATACATATACTCATACACATATGTATGTTTGAATATAATAAAAATCATAAATAATTATTTTTAGGGTTTCCTTAAAGAATAGGTCAAAATTTGACCTCAATGTAAATCATAAATCTTTCAAAAAATGTATTAATAACGAAGAAAGTGGTTAAAAGAAATGTTGTATATAGAGAAGCTAAAAAGAGAAGATTTTCATATGCAATACACACATATACATATATATAATTTTTTAAAATTAATTCCTTTATTCCAAATTTATTGAAAAAGAAAATAATATTTTAAGATATTAGAGTAAATAAAAAGCAAAGTGGTGATAAAGTTAAGGTTTTAACTTATAGTTAGAACCGAAATAATTTTATTTCTGCAATACGTTTACAGAGTAAATGTTTGTAAGAAATAATTCAAAAAACTTTAACAGCACTTTTAAGAACGGTAAGTAAAAAAAGTTAATAGAAAACAAGAATTAAAAACCAAGATTTTTTTAAAAATACGTATTTCCATTCATATAACGATAAATTTAAATTGCAAAACGAATCAAATGAGTATATATTATAAATTACCAGTAATGAGTATATAGTATAAATTCCCAGTAAAAATTAAAACCATTTATATGTATGCATGTACCTACATATGTATGTGCTTTTTGCTCTGATTCAATAATTACATATATATACATAATAAAAACATAGAAACATATAACAAAAACAAGTATCAATTGTAAACTAATAATAAGTAAGCGAGTTATTTGTTAAATTAACAAACTAACATATTTTAGATATCCTATATATTATATAACCAGATATTCTAATGTTAAAAACATTTTTCATTATACTTTATAACTCCAATATAAAACGAGAAAGAGTGTAGAGAAGACTGAGTCAACTTTAGGGTAATTTAACTAATTGTTAGTTTAATTAATTTAATTATTTATTTTCTTTAAAATTTCAAATAATAATACAATGATACTTATTAACTAAAGCTATTACAATAAAAACAATATTTAAAAGAAAAATAAATAGTGGCATTTTTGTATTTTAAAGAAAAAAATATAAAGTTAAAAAGGCACTGATCATCTTTTACAAAATTTCAGTTGTGTAGCCTTTTATAGTATACTAAAAAATAAGCATATATATTTTGCAGCTATCCGAAGCTGTTGTGTTAGGCTAACTAAAAACTTAAGTTGTTTTCGGAAAATTTCAGATATCTAGCTTAATATTATAGATTGAATTATGCTCACATAAAGAAATAAGTTGTACGGCAGCTACTCGAACTGGCTTTTTTTATAAAAAAACGAGGAAGAATACAGTTGCCCTTGTCAACTCTTAAATGCTCTTACGAATCTTAAATACCTTTAACCGTCTAGTTATGCTATAATTTTTTTACCTTTTCATTATTAACCCATATGAACATAATATATTCAAGGGTATAATAATTTGCCATTACGTTAGTGGCATCTTAAAGGAGTCGAGGTAGATATAGACTCAAATGTAGATATCGGCTCATAATCGAATTCTGAGGAGCTAGAAGTCTGAATTTTGTTACGTCACTTTTGCAAAATTGTTAGTTTTGCTATTTAAATCTAGCGTTTTCTGCCAGTGAGTTTGAATAGCTGCTATACAACTTTTTTCTTTATATAGAAATAAGCCAGTGTCTATTGAAACTGCTAGAGCAGCAGGTTCAGGTAGCTTGCACATCTCAGAAGTTCATAAAGCTGGGCATCTGAAATCTTACAAAAGATTATGAAGTTTTATGGCAATAACTTCTGTAAAATTTGGTTGTGCTGGTGCTACAAGTTCGGGTAACTCTGTGTTTTTCATTCAACTCCAAAATTTACATAAATATATCTCGGTGCTTAACATCGGTACTAAAACATATGAAATTTTGTAACAGACGATCAAGTTTTATGGAAACAGCATATAATATTACGTTCATACGGGTATCCCAAAGTTGACAAAATCTTATAAACTATATAAAAATTATTTATTATTTTAAAAGTCATAAAATTTAGTTTCATTTTTATAAATAAGTTTATTAAATACTTATATTAATTAAAAATAAAACGAGGAAGAATACAGTTGCCTTTGTCAATTCTTAGATACCCGTACAAACCGTTAGTATGTTCATAGCCTGTCACTCTGCTTATAATATTATTTTTTTATTTTAGTATTTTAAAATAATTTGGGTGAATTTTATAATTTCTAGAACTATGGGTTGTACATATATTCAAACTATGTTTATACATTTTTCAATAGCAGATTCTAACTTTCCACATAACGCTTATCAATCCAAAACTTTTGCAAATATGCCATAGTACCATTTAATTTAATACTAAGCGGCAAATGTATTATAATATATACTATACATATGTATGTATTATATATCATTCATTCATCAGTGACATATACGATATGTAAATAAACATGAGTTATATAAGTATGTATACTAATCTAATAGTCAATATCGGTTATAACGACATTGAGCGAACCGACAAATTTTGTCGTTATATCCGATAGGTCGTTATAAACAATATCAAAATTTTTTTATTATAAATTAAAAGTAGTATTATTTATTTATTTATTCAAGTGTTTATTTCACCGTTTTTAACAAAAAATAAAAAAATAATAATAATATGTACTTTACATACATTTAACTGACCTAATGTAACATGCACATCTAATTAAAAATGTTAGAAATATCAAACTAGCACCACAACCAGGCGACAAGCAGGCGGGAAAAAGTAACGGGTCAATCGTTTGATGCTTTTTTTCGTAACTAATAATAATGTATGTATTTTTCTTTATTTTGTTTTTATTTTTTCGTCGTTATAACCGATAATTTTTTCTTTTTTGAAGTAAAAATACGTCGTTATAAGCAATATGTCGTTATAAGTAATGTCGTTATTTCCGATATAAATTTGTTTGAAATTATATGAACTTAAAATCGGGACTTTTAAAAGATATTTCCAACACTCTTTACTTTTATCTACACTGTTTTTAATATTCCATAAAAATCTTTCAATGCAAATTTCTAATATATAAAAGTAATTAAAATAACCTTATTAAGTATCTTAAGAATACTGTATTTAAGTCTTAACAACATAACATTTTCGGCCTTTAAAAAACAGAAAAAATCTCCTACATACGACAGTCATCATGTCATCATTCAGAAATGCATGTGGTCTAGCTTTATAAGATTCATATTATATGATGCTTTATAATATAAGATGCTTTATAATATAACATATTTCCCATAAAATATCATTGAAATATGTACATATAGTATGTATAACGTGCGTGTATTTAAAAATACTATATATCACATTTCTGTACAGTATTTAATCAAAAATGAGTACATACATATTTAAAGAACAGAAAACTTTACATTCTAATCCATATACAATTTTTACACATATTTTTAGCCAATTAATTTGAAAACATAATTAGAAAAAGTAAACTTAAAAAAATTCTGGTAGATTTATAAAGGTAAAAAACAATCATGTATTTGTTATGTTGAAAATATGTTAAACGGAACCTGAGATTTATGCATTTAAAAAGAAATTTTTCAAAATTTGAAGAGCTGTCGGTGCTGTAGGATCTCCAGCTGTGAGGGTACATAAAAAAATTGTTCTTCAACATTAATCTTTTAAGAGACCTATGCATAGTTAATATTTCATTGCTCCTTATTAAAAAGTATATGAGTTTTGTAAACAGACGCAGGGATAGAGAGAACCTAATAGCAAATTTCAAAATGTGCTTAAAAGAATAATTCGAAAAACATGAAGTGACATTACTTACGAAAAACAATGTATTACATTATGGTCTTTTATAATTGAAATGCGATTTTATGTTTCGATATTAACGAATATATTGTGAAAACTCATTTCGCCGTAATTGCGTACTCAATAGATTATTGATTCCTTTAAAGATTTTTTGTAATAAAAATAGAATATTAACTACCAGCATCTGTAAATGCATAGTAATAAGTTAACTATAAATTAAATTAACGCAGAAACAAAAGTTAATAATTTTTATTTCAAAAAAAAATATAATATACCCCGGGCATTTTTAGCATATATCAATTTGAAATAATAATTACTTATTAGAAAAAGTTAGCGTAAAAAACTTTTGGTTGATTTTAAAGGCAAAAAACAATCCTGTCTTTTCATATTATAAAAATATTTTAAACAGAACCTGAAATGTATGCATTTAAAAAGAAGCTCTTTCAAAATTTGAAGAGATGTAGGTGCTATAGCAGCTGTAACCGTGAGGCTACATAAAAAAGTTGTTCTACTACATTGCTCTTTTAAAGGACCTATGCATGGCTAATATTTCATTTTATTGCTCTTTATTAAAGAGTGTATAAGGTTTGTAAATAGACGGACGGACAGAGTGAAACTTTTCGGAGTGAAATTTTTCAAAATGTGCTTAAAAGTATAATTCGTAAAAACATGAAGTGACATTACTTACGAAAAAAAATGTATTACATTATAGTCTTTTATAATTGAAATGCGATTTTATATTTCGGTATTAGCGAATATATTGTGGAAACTCACTAGGCCCTAATAGTGTACTCAAGAGATTACTGATTCCTTTAAAGATTTTTTGTAAACGAGTTGTCTCTAATTCTTTGCTCTGTTTATTAAATTTAATTAAATGTAATAAAAAATAGAATATTAACTACCAGCATTTGTAATTGCATAATAATAAGTTAACTACGTATATTAATTAAATTATGTTAACGCAAAAGAAAAAGTTAATAATATTTATTTCATAAAGCCAACAAAATACTCCGGGCAACGCAGGGTACTGTGCTAGTCTAATAAATAAGGAAGAAATTCTGTTTGTTTGTTTGTGCCCTTTTCACGTAAAAACCACCAGTCCGATTGCAACCAAATTTAGCAGGAACATTTCTACGACCCGGAAGGATTTATAGGCTATATCGCGTTTCGGTTCATTAACCCATTCCAGCCCGAGAGCCATTTAAAGCTATTTCTTTTTTTCGTTGTCCTGCCTAAACGGTTTGCTCGATTGAGTTGAAAATTTTGTACAAATGTTCTTCTTAGCTTTGGTCGGGTACCAAAAAAATTTGGATGCAATATGTTACTTGGATTCGGCCCGGCGGCCTTCAAAAAAATTTTTTGTTTCCCATTTATGTCCAATTTCGTATGGTGGTTTTATGGTCTGAAAAAAAATCTGTGACAAATTTTTATGAAGTTCTGGTAACCCGTTTGGGCACGAGATCCGAACGCAGTTCATGAAATTTTTTTGTTGTCCTGCTTAAACGCCTTAATCAATTGGTTTGAAAATTTGCGAAATTCTTGCACTTTAGCAGAAAAACTCACTAGCTTAATTTGGTTACGATCCATTAACCCGTTTCGGCACCAGGTGTCAGTGAAGTTTTATTATTTACTTTGTTGTCGCGCTTAAACGGTTTAACCAATTGATTGCAAATTTACAAAAGTGTAGTTTTTTTCAGGGCTGTGGAGTCGTATCGAAATTGATCAACTCCGACTCCGACTCCAACTCCGGGCTTTTATTGGACTCGACTCCGACTCCGACCTGACTCCGACTCCGACCTATATTCATCAACATGTATAAAATAAATTTTTTTAAAAATATACTATTAAATTTATGTTTTACTAAAAGATGAGAAAAAAAAAGTAAAAAACAAAAAAAAATCTCATTTAAAATATGTATTGTTTTCTGTTTTAATTTTTAAAATATATATTATTTCTTAAAAATAGAATTGCTTCAATCAAATCTTCTTTAAGCGATGCACGTAGGTCTGACTTAATTATTTTCAGAGCAGAAAACAATCTTTCGACACTGACTTGTGTCGGCGGTAAAGCGGTTACAATTCTAGCAACATTTTCGATTATTTTTGGGTACACATCGATAGCTTCTTGGACGTTCAATTTTGATGATCGATCATATTTTTCAACTCCCTCCAAAGCGGTAAAAAACTCCTTTTTAAACTTCTGCTCTTCTGTATCTGGTTCCTTTTCATTATAACGCTTTCGTTTTATAACATCCAATTGATTTAAATATTTGTCAAAATCTAAATCTTCATTTGAACTAGAAGCTGATTCCTGACTAGAGACAAAGTAAGAAGGCTCGATCTGTGTTTCACTATCTAATCCCGGAAAATATTTGATGCGAACGGTGATTTGATAGAGCGTCTCTTTTGCTTTTGCAATTTAATGGTCATTTAATAGAATTCGGCTCATTGGATCAATGTAAATAGCGGCTACCAAAATTTCATTTTGCAAAAGTAGTAGTTCCCTTTTATTCATGGAAGATGTAATAGCACTGGAAATTGGTTCATCAGTGCGGGACAACTGATAAATTAAGTTTCTCCACTCAAAAAAGAAGGTCCCTGGAGTTATATCTTCAGTTTGCAATTTTTTTGTCAGAAGATATGGACGAAATAAAATATTTTCTAAATTTGCGGCTTGTTCCCATTCGGTTTCATTTAGAAAAAGATTTGAATTATCCATATCTGCAAAAAATGTTTTTAATTCAAGCAAACGCTTTATCATAAGGTAAGTGCTTCCCCAACGTGTAGCTTGATCTAAAATCGCACCTTTCCCAGCGCGCCTCTTTAAAATAGCATCTATTTTAGGAGTTCTCGCTGTGACAGCCATTTGTCTCAGCTTTATGATAATATTTGTTGCATCATGATTTTTTAGACCATCTCGTATTGCTAATTGCAATGTATGCACAGCGCATCTCATATGTTGAATATAAAATGATTTGGATACTTCTTCACAAATATCATTCAAGTCTTCACTGTTTTGCTCTACTGAGAGTTCAGTTGCATCAAAATCGTCCTCCATAACCAACGCCTCTTCATTTTCCTTATTTAATTTCTCCGTAACACTTAGCATATTCGAAGCATTATCAGTAACTATACATAAAATCTGCTCTTTTTTAATTTTAAAGTCCTTTAGAATTTCTTCCAATATATTTTTTATGTATTCACTTGTGTGATGAGCTTGAGTATCTTTTACTGCCAAGGTCTGAGTTATAGTTTCTTTGTTATTATTAAACCGGACATTAATTGCAATATAGTTTACTCTATGCCGAGTGCAACCATCCATTTTAATAAAAACAAAATTCCCTTTTAATTTTTCTATAAGATGACTTCTGTGTTTTTCAGCCTCATCTAATATCATTTTTCTAATACTTTCTCTTCCTAAAGAAACTTTAAGTTTATTAGCCATTTCACCATTTAATTCTAAAAATGCTGACTGTGAAAAAAAGGATATCGGTATACTGTTTTGAACCACCATTTTTATTAAGGCACTTTTGAAGTTTTCTGCTGTCATTGTCACAGTAATTTTATCGCTAATGTAGAATTTGGATATTCCGGGTTGCGATATGTTTGATGAGGAGGAGGATGGTTTAGCGGTCATTGGTTTCGTATTCGCCTTATCTACTTCTTCTAGTACTTTCGGATGATAACGCTGCAAATGTCGTTTTAAATTTGATATTCTGCCAGTTGTTAATTGTGCTTTGCACATTTTTTCTTCATCACCTTCTAACATAGGCATTCATAGAATTTCCCATCTGATGTAATTGCAAAATGCTTAAGTAATGCCAATTTTAATTTTTTATCCATTTTGAAGCCTTCAAAAATACTAAATTAACAATAAATATTAAAAAGAATAATATTTAACTTCCGTTCAACAAAGAATTTCACGATGTAGTTTGGTAATTATAATTTATTTCAGTTGTTGTCTACTTTATTTTAAAAAAATTACTGATGCTCTTCAATTAAGATGAGCATGTATTTATACCAAAATTAAACTAGGATTTGGGATTTTCTTATATACATTATTTACCTGTCTGACAACCGTTGCAAAAATTTTTTGTAATATTTTTATGAAGAATTATTTTTGCCTGTAATAATTATGTTCTGCAAATTAGGTGTACTTATGAATATTTTTTGATTTTTAAAACTTATTAGTATTTTTATTACTTTATGCGGATACGTATAAAGGACATCTGCTAATTGTTTTTACCTGTTTAAATTATTAAATCTTTAAAAAATGAAAATCCACAGAATTTAAAAATTACATTTAAATTTTTATTGTTACAATAAAAGTAACAATGTTTTTTTTAGATTTTCTTTTTAAAAGGTAATTGAGTTAATTTTAAATAAAAGCAGCCGGTATTTCATGTCATTAATTAAAGACCTTACCAAAAGTTTTTCAATAATATTCTTACATAGAAAAGCAAAAGGTAAAAATAGTCATAATAATGTTGAAAATTCCAAATAAAATTTTAAATTTTTTTCGGAGTCGGAGTTTCTTCTGTTAACTCCGCTCCGACTCCAACTCCAAGCCCCCAAAAATGCACGACTCCGCGACTCCGGACTCCGGCTCCAGCTCCGAGTCCACAGCCCTGGTTTTTTTACCACAGAAGCTCACTGAGTTGATTTGGTTGCGATCCATTAACCCGTTTCGGCACCAGGGCTCAGTGAAATTTGTTTATTTCTTTGTTGTCGCGCTTAAACGGTTTGATCAATTTGCTTAAAAATTTACAAAAGTGTAGCTCTTTACCACAGAAGCTCTCTGAGTTGATTTGGTTACAATTCATTTATCCGTGTCAATTGAGTTGAAAATTTACAAAAGTGTAGGTTTTTACCACAAAAGCTCACTAAGTTGATTTTGTTACGATACATTAACCCGTTTTAGCCTCAATGAAGTTTTTCATTTTTTTGTTGTCATGCTTAAACGGTTTGACCAATTGAAAATTTTTGTTTCTAATTTGTGTCTAATTTGGCAGGATTAATTTACAGTTCTAAATAAAGCATATGACAAATTATTGTGAACGTTCGCTAATTCACTTCCGCATAGGTAACAATACAAAAAGTTGTATTGTTATTATTTAAAAAAAAATATTTACATCACTCCATTACTTTTGTCTATATTAATATTAATTTACTTTTGTCTATATTCATAAAATATCATTAAAATATGTACATACTATATGTATAATGTACGTATATTTAAAAATACTATAAACATAATCAATTAAATTAGAAAACATATTCACATTTCTGTAAAGTAGTTAATCTAAAATACATAAACAGACGGACGGACAGAGTGAAACTAATAGCAAATTTTTCAAAATGTACTTAAAAGGATAATCCATAAAAACATGAAGTGACATTACTTACGAAAAAAATGTATTACATTATAGTCTTTTATAATTGAAATGCGATTTTATGTTTCGGTATTAGCGAATAATGTATAGCGAAAACTCACTTCGCTGTAATTGTGTACTCAATAGATTACTGATTCATTTAAAGATTTTTTGTAAACGATTTGTCTCAATTCTTCGCTCTATTTATTCAATTTGCTTTTTTTTAGCTTTTTTTTACTTGAATGAAATGTAATGAAATGATATTAATTAAATGTAAAAAAATTAAAATATTAACTACCAGCATCTGTAACAACAGCATCTATATTAATTCAATTATATTAACCCAAAAACAAAAGTGAATAATTTTTATTTCATACACCTAATAAAATATTCCGGGCAACGCCGGGTACTCCTGCTAATATCATATAAATATAAATTCTTCAAGCAACCGTTATATTTTTTTATTTATTTAATTTTTTTTGTACTACGCATCATTCTCAACAATTTCAAATTATCGTATAAAAAACGAGAAAGAATACATTAATACAGTTCATTTATCCGTGTCAATTGAGTTGAAAACCGCACCGTTAGTATGTTCACAGCCTGTCACTCTGCTTACAATATTATTTTTTTAATATTTTAGTATTTTAAAATAATTTGGGTGAATTTTATAATTTCTAGAACTATGGATTGTACATACATATGTACATATACTCAAACTATACATTCTTCAAAAGCAGATTCTAACCTTAACGATTATCAATCCAAAACTTTTTCAAATATTCTATAGTACCATTTAATACTAAGCGGTAAATGCACATATATTAAATTACAAAATAGTAAATATAATTTTCAATATTATATTATATTAATGCGCATATGGCGATATACTTATATTGTTTTAAAAGTATATCGCCATACAATATTTACAATAAAATACATATATGTATGTAAATACGGCGCTATATAATATACATCTATACTTTTATCATTCATTCATCAGTGACATATACGATATGTAAATAAACATGATATTATATATGTATGTATGTATATCAATATTATATAAATAAAAATTCTTCAAGCAACCGTTATGTTGTTTATTTATTTACATTTTTTTGTACTACGAATTATATCCTCAACAATTTCAAATTCTCGAGTAAAACAAAATACAAAAAATTCGTTAAAGAAATTTGTTAGAAAATTTGAAAAAATTAAGAAACACTTTCTAATTGACGAAAGTAACCCTGTATTATTAAAAAAAGTTGTTAACAGAAATAAGAGTATAATGTTGAAGCTTTAATTTTCATGTATTACTTCAAAAAAATTTTAACAGGTGTTTAAAAATAGGAAATTTTCAGTTTTTGACCCTTTACAGCTCCTAAACGGAGGGTGATACAAAAGAAATTTCTGAAATGACTCATACTTATTTTCAAAGATCTAACTTCTGTCAAAATTTCAACTTAATTAATAGTTTCCAACTTGAACCGTTTAGAAGATAGAAGGGTTAAATGATTTTGCAATAATTCAGTTTCGCATAACGGTAAATTAAGACATCGTATAGCACAAGTATATATTTATTATATACATGTTTCTAAAGCTCATAATAGCACCTATAGTTTGGAATTCAGATTGAAGATATACCTTATAGAGCTTGTGTTATAACAATTTAAATATAGAGATTTTTCAAACTTTGGGGGGCTGTAGCTCCTTAACGGGTGGGGCTACAGGAAAATTAATATATTCATAAAATTAATATTTTTATGATATCTATCAGCAGTTAAAATTTCATGGCTCTATTTCAAAAAAATCAGAGATCTAAAAGTTAGTTGTTCGGGAGCTACCCGAAGTTTTGGTCGGAACTCAACCAAAAAAAATAGGGAACCTACAAATTACTCCCAGAATATTTTGTGTAAATTTGAAGATTCTAGTTTTCTTGATTTTTGAGTTAGCGTGCTGACTGACGGACGCACGGCTTAATCGACTCAGAATTTGATTCTGATCCGATCAATACCTTTGAAGGTACATATACCTAGCTCGCTTATTTCGAGGTGTTACAAACGGAGGAGTAATTTTATTATACCCGATACTTATCATATATCATTTTTTTGCATATAAAAAATGCAAAAAAATCGTTAAAAAAATTAGTTAGAAAAATTTAGAAAAATGAAGTCACACTTTCGTCAATTTTAAGGTAACACTATATCATTAAGAAAAGTTGTTAAAAGAAATTAAAATATATTGGAACTTTAATTTTTGAATATTACTTCAAAAAAATTTGGACAGGTGTTCAAGTTACAGGTAAATAAGGAATTTTTGATCCCAAAAAGCTCCGAAACGAGGGGCAATACAAAAATATTTTCTAAAATGACTCATACTTATTTTCAAAAACCTAACTTCTTTCTAACTTAAACTGTTTGGAAGATTGAAGGAATCAAGAATTTTGCAAAATTTGAGTTTCGCATAACGGTAAATTAAGACACCGTATGTCACAAGTATATATTTATTGTATATATATTTTTAAACCTAATAAAAGCAGTAATCGTTTAGCGTTTTCAAATTGAAGATATATACCTTATACAACTTGTGTTATATAATAATGGCTCTATTTCAAAAAAAATTCGAGATCTAAAAGTTAGTTGTTAGAGAGCTACCCGAAGTTTTGGTCGGATCTCAACCAAAAAAAATAGGGAACTTACAAATCGGTGTAAGAATATTTTGTGTTAATTTCAAAACTCTTGCTTTCTTAGTTTTTGAGTTATCTTGCTGACGGACAGACGGATGAACGGACAAAGCTTAATGGACTTAGAATTTAATTCTGATCCGATCCATACCTTTGAAGGTATATCTAGCTAGCTTATTTCGAGGTGTTACAAACGGAGGAGCAATTTTAATATACCCAATCCTTATCGTACGGGTATAAATATATGCATCATAACCGCAAAGAAAAAGTTAAATCTATCCCAACGTTGATTCGAATCTATGACCTATACAAAACTCTACCAACTTTACTACAAAACCAATTAATATAATCGGCAAACTTTCTAGTAGGAATTTTCGCAACTGGTTACCTAAAATACCAGTTCTAGACTAGTTACTGTCAACCAGTTACAGAACTAATGCACAAAGTATTTGAAATTGTTATATATTTTGTCAATTAAGAACTAGTGCATTTTGGATTACATTTGTTAAAACGGTAATGGATTACAATTTATTGATTACCTACTGGATTACATATCACAGTAAAAATCTAGTTCCTTGCACGATTACATTTTTGAAAAAGTAATGTAAAAGATAATGGGTTGGTTGAAATGCAGAAAGTAATATGAGGTAATTTTTATTGTTTTTTTAAAACTCGCGGATACTAATGTTATCAATAGTTTGTTTAAATACTAAAACAAATGAATATTACTGAGTTATCGTGCTAACATATGAACGGACAAACAAAGCTTAGTCGACTAACTTTTCGATTCCAATCCGACCCATATGCATGCTTATTTTAAGGTGTTACAATTGGAGGAGCAGTTTCCATATACCCGATACTATCGTACGGGATAAAGATTTGATAAATTTATTAGAATCTCATGCTGGTAAAAATTGCAGAATCCTAGATCAATTATTCTTTGAGTAATTTTGTGGACGGGTGGATTAACATTGCGTAGTTAAATCGACAATATAATATGATCGCAAATTTATTATATCCTTTGAAGTACATGTTCATACGGGTATAAATATAGTAAAATAAAATTATATAGATTGCACAGATTGCAGATAAGCAATCCTACATGTTAAAAGGTTTAGTACAGGGGTGCTAATATGTAGGAAACTCGCATCGCATAATATCTATGAATTTGAGTTGCGATTCGAAAATGAAATGATGGTTATTTATCAAATTTGCATCAAAATACAGGTGCTGTCGCAGCTATATTTTCAAATTGACATTTAATGGTACGATTGACAGTTTGACATTTACGTTTATACCTAATCAAAATACGAGTATTAAATAGAATTTTGGTTTTCAATATTTTATAGTGCGGTTAATTAATAAATTTTTATAAAGAAATTTAGAGTAACATTTAATAAAGTAACACCATCTAAATAAAAAGTAACATCATCGCAGTAAGTATCTATAAATTGACGTCTTTCAATTTTTTATACCCGTACGATAGGATCGGGTATAATAAAATTACTCCTCCGTTTGTAACACCTCGAAATAAGCGAGCTAGATATACCTTCAAAGGTATGGATCGGATCAGAAAAAAATTCTAAGACTTTTGAGCCATGTCCGTCCGTCACGCTAACTCAAAAACTAAGAAAGTTAGAATCTTGAAATTTACACAAAATATTCTTGGAGTAATTTGTAGGTTCCCTATTTTTTTTGGTTGAGTTTGGACCAAACCTTAAGGTAGCTCCCGAACACCTAACTTTTAGATCCCCACATTTTTTTTGAAATAGAGCTATGAAATTTTAACTGCTGATAGATCTCACAAAAATATTAATTTTATTTTTAATAACTTTTTTTTGTAGCCCCACCCGTTACGGAGCCACAGCTTCCCAAAGGTTCAAAAAAGCTCTATATTTAAATTGTTATAGCACAAGTTGTATAAGGTATATCTTCATTTTGAAAACGCCAAATGATTACTACTTTTATTAGCTTTAAAAGTATATATACAATAAATATATATTTGTGGCATACGGTATCTTAATTTACCTTTATGCGAAACTAAAATTTTGCAAAATCCTTTAACCCTTCTATCTTCTAAACGGTTTAAGTTGGAAACTTGAAATTTTGACAGAAGTTAGATCTTTGAAAATAAGTATGAGTCATTTTTTTTGTATCACCCCCCGTTTAGGAGCTGTAAGGGGTCAAAAACTGAAAATTTCCTATTTTTAAACACCTGTAACTTGAACACCTGTTAAAATTTTTTTGAAATAATACACAAAAATTAAAGCTTCAATATTATATTCTTATTTCTGTTAACAGCTTTATTTAATAATATATGGTTACTTTATAATTGACGAAAGAGTTACTTGATTTTTTCAAATTTTCTAACAAATTTCTTTAACGAATTTTTTCCATTTTGTTTTACTCGATAATTTGAAATTGTTGAGGATATAATGCGTAGTACAAAAAAATGTAATTAATTAAACAACATAACGGTTGCTTGAAGAATTTTTATTTATATGATATTGATATATGTACATACTTATATAATATCATGTTTATTTACATATCGTATATGTCACTAGTGAATGAATGATAAGAGTATAGATGTATATTATATAGCGCCGTATTTACATACATATATGTATTTTATTGTACTTATAAGAAATTATTCTGTCAATGGAATATTCAAATATAATATAATACAATATTTAAAATTATATTTATTATTTTGTACTAAGTAAATTTAATATACATTTACCGCTTAGTATTAAATGGTACTATAGAATATTTGAAAAAGTTTTGGATTGATAATCGTTATGTTAAAATCTGCTTTTGAAGAATGAATAAACATATAGTTTGAATATATGTACAACCCATAGTACTAGAAATTATAAAATTCACCGAAATTATTTTAAAATACTAAAATATTTAAAAAATAATATTGTAAGCAAAGTGACAGGCTGTGAACATACTAACGGTTCGTACGGGTATCTAAGAGTTGACAAAGTCAACTGTATTCTTCCTCGTTTTAAATTAGAATTTCTTCTTCTTGAAATAAAATTTTAAATGAGTAAATTTTTTAGGATTTATAGAAAAAGAATATGGACTGCTTTGTAATTTGTTTTAGTGAAAGCGATAGTGAAAATAAAAATCTTCCTCAAAAATATGCTGTTCAACGGAAAATTCTTCGTGGTAAATCTAATATCCTTGAAATGTCGGCCGAAAAGCAAGTTGAAATATTTAATCTAATCATGTAGTTTTACTACATAAAACTTCAAGTTAGATTCACAAGTTTCTCGGTATCTTAGGAGTAATTGATAGAACTCACATCCAAATTATTAAACCTACTAAATGATGATGAGCATTATCTCTTAATAGAAAAGTTAATCATAATATAAATACAATGATGATATGTTCAATTTTAATAAATAACTTGGTTTCGAATTTCTTTAAAATCTCATAATGTATTTATTTCAGATTTGTGATCATAATATGAAAATAAGAGCGGTAGAATCCCGTTTTAAAAATTCTTCGAATGTTGCTTAGGTCTGCCGTTAAGTGCAGAGAGAATCTATTTTTGTAAACTGAAATTACAATACATTTACATTTATAGAATGAATTAAAAAAAAAAATTAATAAATAATGCTTACATTTTTAATATTTATTAATATTTTAAACCATTTGCAACATTCGAAAGGAAAATGACTATAGCATGAAATATGTCAAAAAAAATTCGAAAGTAACACTATACAGTATACCTACAGTAGCAAAATTCGATTTTCGCATTCGCATTAGTGTCAAAATATCATTAGTGTCAAAATGTCATTGATTCATAAAATCGTTTAGCGAAAGTAGAAATACGTAGTAGGTACCCTGGCTTGTATAATAATTGAATGCGAATTAGTTCAGATTCTAGCACGAAATTTTAAAATATCCTATTAAATTATTCTATTTCTTACGTACCTCTTGAAGCTGGCACTGTTTATTAATTAAAAATTTGGAAGTCTTATACTGTTTTTTTAAAGATATACATACTAGCTTGAGCTTGATTAGTATTTTCTATATGTGGGAATACTCCCCCTGTTGTGATTCATAAGCACTATTATTTTTCATCCTCGATATAATTTCCGCTGTCTATTGGCTGCTGCAATCTATTTTTAGAACCTCATTATGTGTTAACTAAAGTGGCAGCGTCCTTAATAGAAACAAATAAAAAAATCTATTTATTCATCTATGAAACATATAAGAATAAAATAAATAGATTATTGGAGTAGATAAATCTACATATTATATAATTATAGATTTGAAAAACTAAAATATAGCTACTTATGTAGGTGCAGTCGCATACATACATCATACATAGATACTTACATACATATATCATATCTCAATTTACTCAGTTTATTTCAAAATTTGAAGATGAAAATAATAGAAATCGAAATATTCTTTGTATGCATTTATTTTTGCTGTTAAAAATTATTTTTAGTTTTATTTAACATATAATATTTAATATTTTTTATACAATATAAATGTTAAAACAGCAGTACAAACCTGTTATTTTAGATTAAAAAATAAAATAAAATTTCATCTTTTGTCTAGTTTCAGTTCTTCTTGTTTTTGGTGCTATAGTACTTGTATTTTCTAGAATTCTTTAGCAACTGCCAACAAAAATTTTCTGAAATGTATAAATTTTCAAAAAAAAAAACTAATATAACATCAGCAAAAATTAAAAAAAATCAACAAAATAAAACGAAAATAATATAATAGAAAAATAAAGAAAAATAAATGAAGAATAAAAAAAACAAAAAATAGAGAAAACAAAGGATAAAACACGATAATAACGGAATACTTTCATTCTTTCCCCCAAACCGTTATCTCGCTGAAAAGATTTATGGCGGGATGCTGGAATTTAATGAAATTGCAAAACAAAAATGGTGAAAATATTTTTGTAGAGATAGACAAGGATACATCTAATATTCCTTATAGTGCCGTTACGATGTGTATTAATACTCAAATAAATACATAATATATGTAAGTATGTATATACATAGTATTTATGCGGATAGATGTATGTATTTCTTTTGTATTGTGAAATGTTTTATTTTGTTAGTTTTTTAATTTGAATGGCATTTATATAACGGTATAATAGAATATTATATTGAATATATACAAATTAATAAACGCATGTATGGAAGAGTGTATATATTTTTCTATTTATATTAAATGTATGTACCTACCTATGTTTTATTTGTAAAAAAAAAAATTATTTATTTTATTTTGCCACTGTTATTGTTTTATTATTTTTTGTTGTTTTGTTTTGGTTTTCTTCATTATTTTAAGATTAGAATTTTTTTTGTTTATACCTTTACCTATTATGTATTTGTAAAAGTTTCTGGAAAAATGACATAAAAACTTTTTATTTTATACATAATTTTACATTTTACAATATGCATACATATGTATATGTATGTAGGTATATATGTTTGTATATTATACTGTATAAAAAAAATAGGGATACATTTGCATGTACATATGTACATGCTTACAGATGTTATAATAATGTATGTATGTTAAAAACTAAAATTTTTTTAAGAATGTTTTGTAATAGCCTGTCAGTTGTCACTTGCCTAATTTTTATTTTTCTCATTATCTTTTAAAGGTAGGTATAATATTTTATATAATCGTTTTTGTATTATGTATTTTAACTTACTGTAATTTAGATAGGTAAACATTAAAATTTAAAATACATTAATATTATTTAGCTAATTCACCTGTAAATTTTTATTTTGGCTTAAAGAAATATTTAATTTTCTTTCTTCACTGGAGTCCAAATTATTCTTGATTTACCAAGCAAGTTACTTTTTCGTTATTTCTTAACTGAATAACTGCAGCAATATTTGTAACTACATACAAAGAATTGTAACTACATACATATGCATATCCTATTTTATATGTATTTCTTTTCTCTCTTTTTCAGATTTCTTTGAAATTAGTAAATAATGACGTTTTTTTAGTCATTGCCAATCTTTAAAAAAAGGAATATTTACATTGGTATTGGATCTGTTACATACATATATAAATATTTATATGAATATTTTCAGATGTCGATGGGAATTTATGACTTAATAGTTAAATTTTAAATCGCAGGTAAACAATAAAATCCATTCCAACTTAATAGAATCCTTATAACAAGTGTTTCAGTTTCATATAAAGAAAAATATTAATTATAATTTGATAGTTTTATGTATAATTAGATACTTAGATACTTAGCACTAGTTTACTTATAGTTGGATAATTTCTTAATTACTTTTAGGTACTTAATTAATTAATTAGTAAGTACTAATTAGTATTAATTAATCTTTAGATCAAAATTTTAACTCATATATAATGAATTCTCGAAACAAAAAATGTTTTAAAATTTACAAATTCAATATGGACCATCTTTTTTTATAGAAACACGGTAACAAGAGATCATAAACTAAATTTTTAAAAATTTAAGATAGCAGTCTTAACTATTATAATATTAACTTTAACTTAATATATTTAAATTAATTGATTGCAAATAACTTTTACGAATTGAATAGTTTTTTTGTGATTGTCCAATCAGAACTATAAAGTATACAAAACAGTTTGCTGCGCTGTGCGAATTGCATGGGAAGTACGTGAAATAGTGGAATTGTTTGGAGATTAATGTAATAGAAACAATAACTAATAAATTTTTTTATGATAAAATCTAAGTCATTAAAAATATAACGAACATAATATTTCTTATTTTACGTTAAAAATATTTATTACTTCTCAATTCTTAAGTTACAAATTCACAGCTGATTTTAGATATTCATATAAAAATTTCCGTTTGCTATCTAACAAATCTTGAGGGAACGTTTTATTGTATTAAAGTAGATATTATAAATATTTTATAATATAATTACTTGCTTGTTTTTAACGGCGTTATAAGCTAGATATTTCTCACATATGAAACACTCTTTATATGGCAAAGAAATGAGATAAAGAATTTTTGAAGACTTATTTGTGTGGAAGGTAATAAAAAGGAAATCTTTATTTTTTTTAAATACGAAGCTTTTTTTAAATAAAAATATATAACTGGACAAAAACAGTACTCTCCTTAAATATTATTAAGGTAATACAGTGCTTTGTAAAAAATCATTAAATTCCAGTTTATTATTATGTATGTATGTACCTATATTTTTCTTTTTTTTTGTTTACCTTGCCACTTCTATAATGTGCATAGGGCATCCACTAAGTCATTTATTATTTATATTTGACTAAGTTTCAGTTTCGGGAATTATTATTATTTTATTACATTAATTATAAAATGATATATTATAATATTAAATATAATTTATAAGACATAATATTTACTTATTTTTTTTAATTTAATTATATTATACTAATTATATATTATAAGAAAAATCTATATTATGTAGTTTTTGTTAATGTATACGATCCAGCCAGCCATTGAACCCGAAACCTTTCGTATGAAAGGTCGGTGTCTTAACCACTACATGACTACACCATTGGCTGGATTATTTTACACTATTTTTCTACACTTAGTTTAATATTGCAATGATAAATATGTATTTTGGTGTCATATTTATATGTGTATATTTGCAGCTATTTTGAGTTGATAAAAAGTTAATTACACGCAAATTCAGATCATGTAAATTTTTGTGCAAATTATTTATAGCAGTGATCGCAAAAACTAAGTAAAAACTGTAAATAAAGACCAAATTCTAAGGTTATTTTTTTATAATATGAAATTATAATTTATATAAAATCATAGAACTACAGCCTTTAAAAGTTAGAAAAATGCCTGTTTTCAAAAATGTATGCCTCAAATTCTGCTAAATACGAGCGTAGTTCAAGGGTTTAATCAATTTGCCATTAGTGTAATAAGTGACACTTTAAAAGAAGGTAGATATGGAAAAGTATATATATGCTTGCTCAGAATTGAATTTTGCGTCGATTTAACTGCGTGCGTCTACCCGTTCGTACAATAACTAAAATAATGAAGGTAGGATTACGAAATTTTTTGTTTTGATATTTATATAAATACTAGTTTTGTTATTGAAATTAAATATGTTTTACTTGCTGTCGGAGTAGCTGTCGTACAACTTTTTTTTTTATATGAGAATAACTCAATGTTTAATTAAGCTATGCATCTAAATTAAACAAAAGTACGCGTCACAAATTAAACAAGAATACGCATCATAAGTAGTTAAATTTTATACGAACAACTTCTGCAAAGTTTTATTGGTTTGGCACAACAGATTCAAGTAGCTGTAATACAACTTCTTTTTTATATGAGCAGAAAGTTTTACGCCAAGAACTTCTGCAAAATTCAATACTTGGTTTTAAGTCTAACGCAAGAGATTTTGGTAGCTGCGGAGTTGACATCCTCATATCTTGGTACTTAATAAAGCTAGATATCTGCAATTTTGTAAAAAATTATCAGTAATAACTTCTGCAAGATTTGAATGCTCTGGTACAGCCGAGTCAAGTAAATCCGGGTGCAGCCAGGTAAAAGCTGTGTAAATTCCTGTCCTTTTTACAATTACACAGTTTTTCCTGTTCAGGCGTGGCTGTAAATGTCGTAATGGTTTTGCACACTGTCTGTATTGCTTATTACTGAATATCTTTTATAGATTTAAAAACATGAACAATTTTGCTTTTTAGCTTATTATATCAATTGTTTTCGTTCTAAATTAATGCAGTAAAAAATCAATACATTATTCTCTTGTATTCTGTTGTAAAGTTATATTAAAACATTATGGCTGATGTAACCAAAAACAAAAGTATATTTTGCAAAGATATTGTTTTTTAAATCTAAAGTTTATTTGTTGCACTGTTACAGTATATTTTGTCTACAGCCCACCCAATTGTATACAGATATTTTACAGAGAAAAGAAGAAATTAAATAAAGTTTTAGTTGTCTTATACTGAAGAGTACAGAATATAAAAAATTTCTTACCCTACAATACTTAAGTTGTTTAATAAAATTTAAATTGTTTTTAATTTCTTATTAAAATTATTTTATTCGAATTTCTCATTAATTTAATTTTTTTCCCCACCCAAAAAAATGTTGACAAATTTTATAATTTTTTTTATCGTTTAAATTGTTTCTGTATTTTTCTTATAATATGTACATACCTAGGTATATTATGTATATCTCTTTATTTTGAATTCGCTTTTTATTTTGCTTATTCAACTTTTGTAGTTTTGGATGTGAGTTATTTTTTTTATTTAGTGCTTTTAATGTAATTAAAATTTTTTGTCAACGAAATTTATTTTTTTTCCTTATAATTTTTTGTGTTTATAATTTTTTTTCCATGTTCCAGGGCCTTGCGGTAAGGATAACATCATTAATCATGTTGATAAAGGACTCGTAACTAGGAATATGTCTAGAAGAAACATACAATCAACATGACCACATTTCAAGACCAGACTATATTTGGATCAGCAACATTTTCTACTAATAATTTCAAAAATGAGGTTAGATACATATATATATAATGAAGTGTAAATACTGTGATAGATGTAATGTTCGTGGTGAATTTATACATAAGAAAAATTCGTTTAGTATGCTCGGTTGGATATTATACTTTTTTGGTTTTCTTTTTGTAAAACTGAAAAGCAAATCTCAATTAAAGAAAGAGCTTTGTTCGCTCAACCTCTGAATATATTTTTATGTTACTTTTATATTTAACTTTTTTCTATTTTAATTTTTTAAAAATGCTACTACAAAAACCAAAGGTATAAGGCCTTGTGTTTTTCATAGTAAAATTTTTATTTATTTCTTTTAGTTTAAGGCATTAAAGAATTTAATAATATCATTTAAATAATATCGTAGGTAAAAATAAATTAGAATTTAAAATAAAAAAAAAACAAAAATGTATGAAGATTAAAATAACAACCTAAATACAGTTTCTAAAAATTCTATTTATTTGGAACTCATAATAGGTGGGTCGAAGTTAAGTAAACTTAAATTAAATATCTTGTACTGGAGAGAAGGCCTTATATGCCTTATATGTACTACTAGAAGGGAAAAGAGAAAATTACGATATATCTTTTTTCATATAATATATAATTTTTTATTCCAGCGTATAAATTAATAAAAGAGGGTTCGTGAGAGCTGTATTGTATTCTTTGTTTTCTAAACCAAAACATTTTATAATGGTGACAAATAGAAATAGGTTAACAGACTTGACTAGAAAACCCCTTCAAGATAAGATTCAATTTTTATGGCATGCTTTATGTAAGACGGGTGTGAACTTTCTTTTAGGTTCAGAAGAGTAACATTTTGTAAAATTTAGTTTTCCCACTTTTTAACAAAACCCTTATTAACAATAAACATGTATAAACTTTGGAGTAAGTAAAATATCCAAAACTAAGTTAAAATTAATTAATATGCGTTATTTGAATTCAAACAAATTAATATCACATATTTTTCATTTATTCCACTATTAATAAATTGCTTGATATTTATGTAGATATAAAAATTCCAATAGAGAATAAATAATTAGTGCAAAGAATTAAGAATAATAAAATTCCTACAAAAATAATAAAAAGTTAACTAACACCCCACAACAATAAAAACACAAAATTAATAATGTAAATTTATTGGTTCCCATATTAGAATATCAAACTTTTATATTATAAAATTTGCAAATATACATTAAAAATTGGTAAATTTATTAATAAATTTGTGCTTACTTTTCATTAAATTTGTAACATTCTGTGTGTGTGTGTGTGTTTGTAAGATATGTGCATTTGCGTTGTCATTAAAAATTTTTGGCCATAAATAAGCTAATATTAATAAATGTAATTTAATTAGCAAAACCATTTATTAAAATAAACCTTTGGCTTTAATAAAGCTGCCTTTCTTGATTTTTTTGCAAAAATTGACGAGAAATGGAGTAATGTCGCCTTTTAAAAATATTGATGCAAAATTCAATATTTTTTGAAGTACTAAAAAGTAAAAACATAACATCAGTTGACAGTTTAAAAGAAAGGTCTTCTTTGATATGTTCTTTGAAATATTGTATGTATTTGTATTTGATTAATAATTTATATTGCATATTTGCATTTTAGGTTTAAAGTTTTAAGAGCTTGAATTTTGTTTTACATTTTATATAAATTAAATTCAAGGATTATGAAGTAATTGTGTTTAAATGCTGCTATAATTGTTTCCAAAACTGTCACAATATATATGATTCTACAGACATCTATTTCATTATTTATTATAATTGAAAAAACATTAAAACTCAAAAATTAATAGGGGCCTCGATGGCCTAGTGAATAAGAGCGTATAAAATATGCTGTAAACACCGAGGGAGTGTGGGTTCGAATCCCACACACGTCGTAAGAGTTATTCTCCCTTACAACATTTACAGCCACGCCTGAAAAGGTAAGGTTGTGTAATTTCCTGTTCACATTTATGTTGCAGAGAAATGCACTAAAAAAAAAAGAAAAATTAATACGATTAATTACTTTCGATTTTTATAATTTGTTGTTGATATTTTAACTTTAAACGTAATTTTCTAGGAAAATAAAATACACAATATCAAATTATATATTTATTCTTTATTTATTGTATACTAAAAGACCTTAGAACGAATTACTCTAACTTGTGGTTTGTTAAGCAGCACTGAGAAAATAGAAGAAAGATAATCAAAATTACATTTATTTTTCAATGTATGTATATTTTTTATACTTCTTTTGGTTTATATTATACAGTGTGTCCCATAATTAACTACAATGCTATGTACAGCTACATAGAAGCTTATGAGAAGGTAATTTTTGTATGGGGACTCAGATGATATTCTTCTAGTTTCCAAGATACGTACCCAAGATTTTAGTTTTAATAAATTTGTATCTAACTCCGCTTTTAGATCACGTATAAAAATTCTATAAAATACATTCGAAAGCTAAATCTCTTTTTCTTCTCTTAAATAATCTTCAAAATCTTCTTTTAAACAAGTATCTATTCATTTTTTTATCTTTTGCTGTCTCAAATTGCGAGCTTCTAAAGTTATAAAATGTAGAAAATTTAACAATTTTTTTTTTTTAAATCACATTTACGTGATGTTGTAACATCAAACAGCTTCAAACTTTTAAAATACTTTTAATCGCTGAGAAAATTGAGCTGAAGATTAATTTACAGTACTTTTTATCTCATTAGTTTATATCGTTTGGGAATACAGATTTTTTATGTTCAATGTGGGATGGACTGACAAATTGATACTAACAAGATAATTTTTCAAAATAACATAAAATAAAACATGAGACGACTGATTATTTTTATTAGCTTCAGTAAAAGGAACAACTTAATGGTTGCTTCATTTGGGAATTGGGTTTCCAAAATAAGTTTTAGTATGTTATAAAATAAATAGGAACTGAAAGAAATGGTAATATATATATACAAATTGGGGTAGGTATAATTTTTTGGAGACGGCTATACACTTAATATATATTTCCAAACGTTCACTTTATAATTAATGTTCCATAAATATGTAATGTAATAGGAGGTATCCGCACTTTATGATATCCATAACAGTGGACGAAATAAAATGAGATGTTATCATAAGACAAATTTTCAAGATTATCATTTAAATGTATAAGTTCTCAATTTCATTTATATCATTCATAATTAAATAAAATGTAATTGAATTAGTAAAATTTATATTTAATATTTTTAAAAATAAAATTGTTATAGTTTTTATACATACAATACATATACATATAGATAAAAAGTTTTTTAATATAATTATAGTTGCTTTTACATATATACATATATAGATATTTTATTAAAAGCAGCTTAATTTGCTATTAGTGGTAATTAAATACATGATGTCAAAATCGTTGAATAAAAACAAATATAAAGCGAAAAAAGTTTATAAATTACTTTTTCAATGTAACTTTTATTAAAAATCAATTTTATTTTATGATTTATTGTAATTTTTTTTCATTCTCTTCTGCTCTGCTAAATGTCTTAATTGTTCTTATAAATAAATGAAATTCCATGATATAAAACAATATTCTTTTATTAAAATCTATTTCTTTTTAGCAATTAATAATATTATATTTTTCATCCCACAGCTATACTATTAAATTTCTACTAATTGTTGTCTTTAACATTATTGTATATATAAGAATGAAAATATGAAATTAGTTTTTCATATGATATGGGGTGAACTTCAGTTTTGGCTATACATTCCTTTAAGTCCCGCGACCCGATTTGCTGGAAAATTTACATAACGGTACCCCGTGACGACTCCTATAATTCATAGAACATAACTTTGATCGGCAAGGTAATTTAAAGCTCAAATTGATTATTTTGAAATTTTCTTAACATTTTGTAATATTTTACTTAAACCGTTATAATTTTCGTATACGACAGTGTACAGGAAACGATCTTATAGTATTTTAGGGCCTTTAATATAATCTTAATATCTTTAATATACATCTTGTTTCGTCTTAATCGGGGTTGCCGTTTCTAAGATACTGCACTTCAAAAAGAAAATTTTGGTATAACAAAAAGAGCACAAAAATGCGAAATTGAAACAACAATTTTAATAAAAAATAGAATGTAATACTTTATTTCACATATATTTACTTTGCCTTTTTGTTTTCTTGTTGAAATATGTGTGCAAAAATGAAATTAGGAAGGATTTTAGTTGGTCCCTTTTCAATATTTATATATTTGTGTATACCCGAGAAGGATGGATTTTAGAGTTGGATTCAAATTCAAGATTCAACCCTCCTGAATTAGGAGGGATTTTAGAGTTGAGTTCAAAATCACACCTTTTACAGAATACATATAAAAATTTAAAAATTTCAGTTAAGCTATATTTTAATATATACATATTTGAATCAAAATTATGTAAAAAACTTATTTGAATCAAAATTATGTAAAACGAGGAAAAATTCAGTTGCCTTTGTCAACTCTTAGATACCCGTACGAACCCGTTAGTATGTTTATATAGCGTATCACTCTGCTTATAATATTATTTTTTTTAATTTTTTAGTATTTTAAAATAATTTGGGTGAATTTTATAATCTAAAATTATGGTTTGTACATATATTCAAACTATATGTTTATACTTTCTTCAAAAGCAGATTCTAAACTTCCACATAACAATTATCAATCGAAAACTTTTCCAAATATGCTGTAGTACCATTTAATTTAATACTAAGCGGCAAAATTAATATTTTTATGATATCTAATATAGTTAAAAGTTCATGGCTCTATTTCAAAAAAAAAAAATGTGGAGATCTAAAAATTAGTTGTTAGAGAGTTACCCGAAGTTTTGGTCGGATCTCAACCAAAAAAATAGGGAACATACAAATTCATTTAAGAATATTTTGTGTTAATTTCAAGACTTTAGCTTTTTTAGTTTTTGAGTTATTTTGCAGACGGGCAGACGGACGGCCGCACGGACAAAGCTTAATCGACTCAGAATTTGATTCTGATCCCATCCATATCTTTGAAGGTATATCTAGCTAGCTTATTTCGAGGTGCTACAAAAAGAGGGGCAGTTTTAATATACCCGGTCCTTGTCCTACGAGTATAAATATTATGTATCAAAAAATGTATTAAATGTATTAAAAAATGTATTAAAAAATGTAATTGTATACAAAAGATTAAAGCAGCTTTTTCCAGAATATAAAGGGTTTTTCAAATTAAGTTTTCAAAAGTAAATAATTAAATATTAAATAATAGATATAGAATTTGAATTGACACTTTTTATTTATTTTTGAAGTACAATGTTTGCCATTTATACTCTGAAAATGAAATCTCCCATGTGACCACATCTTGCGGCTCTACAGTACCTGCTTCTGTTATCAAAATTTTCGGTCACATTCTGGCATAGTTGCGGCTTAATATCACCAATAACTCGAATAATTTCTACTTTCAATGCTTCAACGTTTCGAGGATTATCCTTGTAGCCCCAGTTCTTTCACATAGCCCCAGATAAAGAAGTCTAATGGTATCAAATCGCAGGATCTAGAAGGCCAATTCACCTCACCGAATCTGGAAATATCACGGTCTGTAAACTGTATATGCAGTAATTGCAGTGTTTCTCTGGCTGTATGACACGTAGCCCCATTTTGTTGAAACCACATGTCCTTAGTATCGATATTTTCCAGTTTTGGCTATAAAAAAGTTGTGATCATGTCGCGATATCTGGTGACTCTTTGTGGATGCGTTGGCTTCTCTTGGATCACGTGAAGGTTTTTTTCTCTCCAAATACGTCAGTTTATTTTCTTATGAACGACCGGCACGAGCACACTGATGTCTTTCTCGATCTTGTACTGCACCAGTTTTTTGAAATTTCCGCACAATATTACCAACTTGTTGCTCAGTTGAACGATTATGTCGACCATAAACATCGCGTAATTTGCGAAATACATTTCTTACAGAACGGCCATTTTCATAAAATAATTCAATAATTTCAACACATTACAACAATACGTATACGACTCCATTTTTATAAAGGGCAAACCTTCAACTGCCAAAATGACATATAATATGAATGTGTTCAATGTTTGAAGTGTGTTACACAAGCCCTACTTTTGAAAACTCAATTTGAAAGACCCTATATAATACATTATATTTTAAATAATATTCATGCAGTATATACATATTATATAATATAACAATATAGAATAGTCAAAATAGAAAATAATTAAAGAACTGTTTTTTTTGTATCAATCTTTCTACCTGTTTTTTAATTGTTTTTAAATTTTGTTTTTGTAACCTCTTAGCAAAACTATACTCAAATGATTCAACTCTAAAATACCTCTTAATCAGGAGGGTTCAATCTCGAATTTGAATCCGACTCTAAAATCCGTCCTAATTGGAATCTCGGATATACATATATGTATATAAATATTTTGGAAAAAGGGGCAACTCTGATTTTGTAACCAACTTTAAAATCCTTCCTAATTGTATTTTTGCATACATATTTCAATAAGAAAACAAAAAGGCAAAATAAATATATGAGAAATAAAGTATTAAATTGTATTTTTATACCCGTACAATGGGATCGCGTATAATAAAATTACTCCTCCGTTTGTAACACCTCGAAATAAGCGAGCTAGATATATCTTCAAAGGTATGGATCGGATCAGAAAAAAAATTCTAAGACGATTGAGCCATGTCCGTCCGTCCGTCCGTCAGCACGCTAACTCAAAAACTAAGAAAGCTAGAATCTTGAAATTTACGATTACTACTTTTATTAGCTTTAAAAGTATATATACAATAAATATATATTTGTGGCATACGGTGTCTTAATTTACCGTTATGCGAAACTAAAATTTTGCAAAATCCTTTAACCCTTCTATCTTCTAAACGGTTTAAGTTGGAAACTTGAAATTTTGACAGAAGTTAGATCTTTGAAAATAAGTATGAGTCATTTCTGAAATTTTTTTTTGTATCACCCTCCGTTTAGGAGCTGTAAGGGGTCAAAAACTGAAAATTTCCTATTTTTAAACACCTGTAACTTGAACACCTGTTAAAATTTTTTTGAAGTAATACACAAAAATTAAAGCTTCAACATTATACTCTTATTTCTGTTAACAACTTTTTTTTAATAATATAGGGTTACTTTATAATTGACGAAAGTGTTACTTGATTTTTTCAAATTTTCTAGCAAATTTCTTCAACGAATTTTTTGCATTTTGTTTTACTCGATAATTTGATATTGTTGAAGATATAATGTGTAGTACAAAAAATTGTCAGTAAATAAGCAACATAACACATAACGGTTGCTTGAAGAATTTTTATTTATATGATATTGATATACATACATACTTACAAATATCATGTTTATTTACATATCGTATATGTCACTGATGAATGAATGATAAGAGTATAGATGTATATTACATAGCGCCGTATTTACATACATACATATATGTATTTTATTATACTTATAAGAAATTATTCTATGAATGGAAATATTTTTAAAGAAATATTGCAATGTATGGCGATATACTTATAACAATATAAATATACTATGTGCGCATTAATATAATATAATATTTAAAATTATATTTACTATTTTGTAATTTAATATACATTTACCGCTTAGTATTAAATGCTACTATAGAATATTTGAAAAAGTTTTGGATTGATAATCGTTATGTGGAAGATTAGAATCTGCTTTTGAAGAATGTACATATAAACATATAGTTTGAATATATGTACAACCCATAGTTCTAGAAATTATAAAATTCACCCAAATTATTTTACAATACTAAAATATTAAAAAAATAATATTATAAGCAGAGTGACAGGGTGTGAACATACTAACGGTTCGTACGGGTATCTAAGAGTTGACAAAGGCAATTGTATTCTTCCTCGTTTATTAAAATTTTTGTTTCAATTTCGCATTTTTGTCCTCTGGTGGGTTTATTTACCATCCCGAACCATATTTATTAAATACCGTTGGAAAACGTGTGAAGAGGTCTTTCTAACGGTATAATAACAAATATAGGTTCTCTTTGAAAACTTTCAAAATATTTTGCTTTCTAGAAAGTTTGAAGACATTTTTTTTATACCAAAATGTTCCTTTTGAAGTGCAGTATTTAAGAAATGGTAGCACCGATTAGGTTGAAACAAGATATATATTAAATATTGTATTATGCTTTACAATATTGTAGAAAATGATTTCTGTATACTATCGTAGACGAAAAATATAACGATTTAAGTAAAATATTACAAAATATTAGGAAAATTTCAAAACAATCAACTTGACATTTAAATGACTTTGCCGATCAAAGTTATGTTCTATGAAATATAAGTGACGTCACTGGGTACCGTTATGTTAAATTTCATTGCAATCGGACGCGGGACCTAAACGAAAGTATAGCTATTATTTATGATTCTGCTAGAAAATCCTAATTTCAAAATCCACACTTTCAAAATCCAAATATTTAAATCCAAATACATTAAAATCCAAACACGTACAATCAAAATAATAGACAATATTTGACTTTTGGCGTATTTAGATTTTAATTTTTAGATTTTTGAAAAAGTTTGGATTTTGTCGCATTTGGATTTTTTTTCCTTGGATCTTACAAGCTTACAGCGTGATCCTTAATTTATGTTTTTTTTGTTAACACTATTAGAATTAAAGTAATATATTTTATTTATCAAAAAATTTATTTAGTGTGAGCTTTCTGCCGCAAACCCCCGTTAAACAAATTATTGAAACTCTGATTTTCAAATCAACTCTAAAATCCAATCCTAATTATTTGTTTACTTGGTGTGGTGTTTTGGTAATATATGTAAATATTCAGAAAAAAAGAAAATACCCTGATTTATTAACCAACTCTAAAATCCCTTTAAGTCAAAATCTTGCATATATATAAATATTTTGGAAAAGAGGAAATACGCTGATTTTGTAACCAACTATAAAAACCCTCCTCAAAAACAAATAAATTATTCAATATTTTCAAACAATTTTCTATCAGCCTCGTGGCGGCCATCGCGGTTCTTTCTTCGAGCTACTCTTCACCCCTTCGTCAGCCATTCCCTTCACAACTGCCTTCGCGTTTCTCTTGAAGGGTTGGCACCTGCTGCCTCCCAACGCGGGCGCGCGATTACATAAAATTATGTTAACATAATGTAGCATGACATATGTTTTGCCATAATGTAGCATGATACATCACGTTGACACAACTTAATATAATGTTGCATGGTATTGTGTTAGCATAATATAGTAGCTCATTCTCCTGTTTTTAAGTATTTTTATATTTTCACAATAACAGGAAATGCAATTAGCATTCCTGGTTAATTGATTTTATTAATAAATTTTAAAAACAACATTATTTTTGATGATCTTAGCATTAAATTAATTTAAGCATATTAATATATAAGTATAACTTTGTAAAATAAAAATCAGTCTTAAGACAAAACTAAAAACTAAATGTTTTACTTTCTTAAATAAAAACATAATTCGCGGGCAACAGCCCTCATTTCTTCTTTTTTTTTGTTTTTCATAAAAATGTCTTAATTTTCACAAAATTTATTATTATTTTTCACAGTCAGAAATTAATATTTTTCGTATGAAAATCTGAAACCTTTTTCTTTTACCTCCATGATTTAAAATTCTTTGTTCTGTAAAAATGAGATACAAAAATTATTACAAAATAAAGGTTGCCCTTTTCCGAGTTCTGCTTATATATGTATCTATTTGGAGGAATTTTATATAGTCGGTTACGAAATCAGGTTTGTCTCTTTTTCCAGAATCTTTACATATATATATTCTGGAAAAAGCGAATATCCTGATTTTGTAAGCAACTCTAAAATTTTTCCTAAGTATTTTCTTTCATGCATATTTCAGCACCAAAGCTTTTGCAAACATTTTTCAACATCAATCAAACAACAATTATACAAAAAAAATTATATTTGAGCCATATTCGTGAAATATGGCTTTATGACACCCCACCATTTTACTTGCATAATTTATCCGCAACTGTCCACAACAGCGCATTTGACATAGTAACATTTTACCATAACTCAAAAACTAAGAGGCCTAGAGTTGCCATTAAAGGGTTGTTTGAAAGAGGCGAAAAGGAAGAGAAAAATTTTTTACAAAAAAAAGCAGGGCTATATAAAATTTTTTCCAAAAAAATACAAAAAGTGTGAATTTGATGAATTTGATATGTCCAAAATATTAATATGTCGGGATTTTGAATGGCGGGATTTTGAAAATCGGTATGTTGAACTTCACCCATGTTCAATACCAATAGATAATATTAGAAAAATTGTTTATTGTTAAGAATAGTAAATAAAAAAATTAAAACACATGTAATAAAAATATGTGAACACAACCTAATCTGTTACAGTGTTAATGTTAATGTTTTATTATCATAATTTCTATAATAACTTTAGGAACATAGTTGTGTGTGTACAAAATAACAGCAGGAAAAAGCAATAGGTTTGCAATATTTTAAAATACTAGTATGTTTCAATTTAATATTGTATTACATATTTTGAAAAGGGATTTAAAGACGGTTTTTTACAAAATAATTTAATAATATGGATTATGTAGGGAAATTTTTTCCATATATACCGCTTCTTATAAAACTCGTTATATATACATACAACTATGTACCTATGTATGTATATAAGGAAATTTATTAGTTTTTAGCATTTTCAAAAAAAAAAAATTTGAAAAAATATGCCTATTAGTTTCACTTTGCCCGTCCGTCTGTCCGTCTGTTTACAAAACTTCTACACCGTTAAAGATAGAGAAAAAAAATTTTAACCATGGGTAGGTCTCATAAAAAAATAAATGTTGTAATAAATGTAAAATGTTGCATCCATTACGGAGCTCCAGCCCACCAAACTTTAAAAAAGCCATATTTTTAAATGCGTATAATTCATGTTCTGCTTAATATTTTTTTAATCTAGAAACGCCATTCGACAGAATTTTTTTGTACCTTGATATTGATTTATCAAAATTATACAATTCTTTTAAATTTACCGTTATGTAAAAAACAAATTTTGCATGATTTTTCTTTTTTCATAACTCCGGTACGCTTTTAGATAGGACCAGGCAATTTTGAGGCAAGAAAGAACATTTAAAATTAGTATAAGTTTCCTCAGAAAATTGTTCTGGACCACCCCCTATTTATGAGCTATTAGGGCTCAAAAATTGAAAATTTGCTTGTTTTAAACAACTGTAACTGTACACATTTTTCTTCAGCAAGACACACAAATTAAAGCTTCAGTAATATATTTTTACGTGTGTTAACGGTTTCGTTTAGTTGTATAGTGTCTCAGAGTTACAGCCCCTCAAAATTGTCCTATTTTTAGATTTCACAAAAAACATTATATTTTCACATTTTTTCTTATATGAAATTTTCAAATTTTGGTGCAAGTCACAATTCTAAACAGTTTGTATTATCTTTTGGAAATGTGCGCCTTAAAAACCGTTGGTTTACTTTTTCGCTTGTTTGTTAACTTTTAGTTAAGTTTAGTTATTACAAAATGCATTTATGAGATAATAGATTGTTATGTTCTTGATTAAAATATAAACGAAAAACAAGCTTGTTTCTACTTTATACTATTTTAAGAATCAATTTTCATTTTTTCAGTATTAACTGAGTGGCCGTATCTATTGTTATACCCTACACTTAAAGTATAGGGTATATTTGGTGTTTGTAACCACTTGGTTTGTAAACACCTTTGGTATGGTGTTTGTAACCACCAAAAGGAAGCGAGTTAGATATGGACATGTATATATCTTCTGAATCAGGATCACCTCCTGAGTCGATTTAGCGATGTCCGTCTGTCCGTACGCACGATAATTCAAAAAATAATGATGCTGAAATTTAAAGTGTAGGTTAACAATGACTAAAGAAAGGCGAGGATTGGAAATGGGCGAAATCGGACCATGGGTTCGGGTACCTCCCACACAACTCCCAAAACCGAACAAGCATATCTTCGAAATTAATTAAGATAGAAACTGCAAATTTGATACGAGGGTGTTGTTTCCTGAATCTCTGATTTGCCTAAAATTTCAGATGAATTGGTGGTGGTCTGCGCACCTTCACACACTTCCCAAGACCTAACAAGCATATCTTCGAATTTAATAAAGATAGAAACCTGAAATTTTGTACAAAGGTTGTAAAAGCATTTATTTTTTTTAGCTTATATTAAATACCTAACATGGATTTTTAATTTAATTTGAATTTTTTAGGTGTAGGGTATAAATAAGTCGGTTGCATCGACTTACTGTTACATTTACTTGTTTTTAAAATTCATTGGTATTTAATTTTCTTCTTATATTTGAAAAGTCTGTATAAATTTTTTTAAGGAAACTAATTTACGCCCTTAAGATTTGTGTGTAATAAATGCGTGGAAAAACTATGATTCAACAGGTAACAAAAAGAGGAGCTAAGATAAATTTACATTATCTATGTGGGTCTAATATATTGTTGGAAAATCTCTTAATTTTTTGTTGCCTAAAAATATTAATTTTATACAATAAATAATTTTGTTAAATAACATAACTTTATTTTTAATGAACTTTAAAATAAGGAAGAAATGTACATTTTAGGTAATAAACTGAGAAATATGTGTATTGTATTTAATCTAAGTTATATAAAATATCCAATATATGTACATATAACAATACGCCTACAATATTTATTTTTTATTTATTATATTATACCTATGTATTATTATTTTTTTAGGTATCAGTTTGAAATTTCTTATAATAAATTATATATTTGTAGTTCAATAACATTTTGATTAAAGTGCGAAAATTTTCTTTAAAATATTATGAATTAATTATAAACCATATTTTTATAACAATTGTATTTGTATTGCATTGTATTTATACCTATAAAAATGTCATTGTCACTTACTAAACATGCAAGATTTTTATAAAATTAATTTCGTGATATCACTTTGTCAATTTCATATTATATTTTTAATTTTTCGAATTCTTCTTTTTAGGTTTTTTTTTGTTCTCTTTATTTAAAAGTTTTTCGATTTATTAATTATAAAACAAATTGTTTTTTAAACAACAAATAGAGCGCTTTTAACTTTTAACTTATAATAGAGTGTGTAGCAAATAGGAAATAATAATAAATGTATTTGTAAAAACATTTTTATTATTTGTATTATACAAAAAAAATATTTCAATCATTATTAAAGGTTGAAATAAAAAAAAAAAAAAAAAAAAAAGAATAAAAAATTATATAAGTTAAAAATTTCCGTTTCGTATTAATAATTATAATAATAATATTATTTTTGCTAACTTTTGCAAATTTTTTGATTATTTTTCATTTATTTTGTTTCGTTTATCGTTTTTTATTATTTTTATTACAAAAATATGATTATTGCACAATTACAATAAAGATTTTTATCATATATACAGACACAAAACAATTCACAATTCAATTAATTTGACATTATTACATCCTTTATATCCTTTACGACACGGGATAATTTCTGTCATCATCATAAAAATTTTTGTTACTTTTTATTCTTTTTTATATAATATTTTGTTTGTAGTTGTGTTGTTTTTATAATATAGTGTGTAGAATGATTTTGACTTGATTGTTGACTCCTTTGATATTTTCAGTACATATACATATATATATTATATTTTTTTGTTGTTATTATACCTTTAATACTACACACACCACCATCTTATCGTCCTTTTGACATGTTATTATTTGTTTAACGATTTTACGAGATTTTTATTATCCTGGCAACCCAAAAAATAAAATGAATGAAAAAAAACTAAAAAAAATGCCTTACGAGTATAAATACAATTCAATTAAAATATATATTGCAAATGTATTTGTATTTGTATGAGTGTAACTCAATTGAGGATAGTAGTTAAAATCCCTTTTTAATAAGAAAAATATTTCCTTTCTTTTTTAGACGTGTATTAAAACAATACTTGTTAAGGATAATTTTTTTTTAAACAAAAAAAATTTTCTCGCCTATGATGATGGTTTGCTATGTATTTTTGTAGTAAAAGAAAAATAAAAAATAAAAAAAAAAACAGTTTTATGTCATTTTTATATCGCATAAATAGAATAACTCTGATATTGATAAGTATCTGCCGTGATGATTGAAATAATGATCAATTTATATCCAATGTAAATTTTAAAGAAAAGTATTTATTCTAGAAATGTAAAATCTTACAAATCATATATGATTCATTGAATTTATATTTCAATAATAAAGAAGTTGTATTCACCAAAAATTAAAATCTTCACTGATTCACTGTAAGTAGTTTTATTAAATTATAGTTATTTCAATATGTTTATATCCTTTCTATTTCAAAAATGACTTTCTGAAAAATTAGATTTTATTTTAGTTTTAAATTTTAAATTTTAATCAATTTTACACTAATTTATTTATTTTTATTTTCTAGTAATTTGCTATTATTAATTTATAATTGAAATTAACTTAATTTTGATATTGGCTTTGTAACGTTGTGTATCTATGTATATATTTGTTGATAACATTAGTTTTATATACTATATAATGTTTTTTGTTAATGTATAGGTATATTTTTTGTTTTAATATTCTTGAAAAGTCTTTATTTAAAAATTTTCTTCTTAGTTTATTATAAAAAACTAAGAATTATAAAAAATTAATTTCATTATTATGTTTATCGAATTTTTATCTTTTGTTTGTTTGTATTTGTACCAAAATTTTTATAAAGTTTTTAAAACTTTCATCTTTTTGTACAACATAACTTGTGTCAAAATTTCAATTCAAATAAAAATTTTTATGACCTGAAGGAACAATAGATGTATAAAATTGTAAGTGAGTGCATTATCATCATCATTACTATCAAAAAACATCAACAAAATTAAGTTAATCTTTTTCCATTTTCTTTAACATTATCAATCCATCCAATTTGAATGACTAGTACTAGTTTTATTATTGTCAATATGATGATTGTCACCGGATAAACAATTATTATAACATTTTAAGTTCATTTGTGATTCTGATTCTGTTGGATAGAGTAAATTTTTATTCTATTATTTGGAAAAATATATTTTAAATGCTGGGTGCTATATAAAACCTGAAGTAAATATATTTATTTGAATGAAAGATGAGTAGTCATAAAAACGCTATAAAATTCATCTGAGTTTGCTTTCTATATGTTATATCATTTCTATTGGTAAAATTTTATTTTTATTAAGAATATAAACACAAAGTAAATATGTACATAGTTGTCGTCATTTTAAGATGAGATTCTTGTGGGTTGAATTTTATGATCTAAATTTAATGTTTTATATTTTGTAATTGAAAGTTTTTTCAAGAGAATTTTTGTACATTTTCATCAAAATATAAAAAGCGGAATCAACAGGAAAATTGTTGATTCAAAAAATTACGACTTTTGAAGGACATAAAATTATCTTTTACGACTTTATCACTATCGAAGGTTAACCTCAGTGATAAAGAAAATAACTGAATTTTCAATTAGATTTATTTATGTATAAAGGAGTAATATATGTGTGTGTAGTTGTTTATATATATACCTATAAAGTATTGTACAAAGTATTTATATATGTATTTAAAAAATATACACATATATCTGCAAATACAAAGTAAATGAATATTTCTAAGAGAAATAAAAAGTATATTTGAGATGATCAACATTTTTAATTATTTTATAAATAATAAACAAGGCAGTTTTTTAAACCAAACATTTTTAAAGGCAATCATAACCAAAATGTTGTCTATGAAGAAAATTGTAAAAAATGAAAACCAATTTTCTTCCATTTTAAGAAAATCATATAATGTATGTTACACAATATGTTAAAATGTTATATTTGATCTATAATTTTTGCACTTTACCTTTATAAAATTTGCGATAATTTCCTATCCTAGGAATGCCTTTAAATAAGAATTTTTAATTTTTTAATCGCTCACTGTTTTCAACGGGGAGGGAAGTACAAAATTTTTCCACAAGAAACTTATTCTTATTCTCAAAGATTTTACCTCTCTTAAAATTTAAAGTAAATTTGAGAAATATGAGGGTTTAACATTTCATTTTATGTTTTCACCGTTACCCTAAATTCAAATACTAAATTGCAAAAAATTGTATTCAATTTGAAAATAGGGCTTACTCTGATTTTAGTAAGCTTCAAAATGATGGGTGGATTACATACATAAAACGTTGTTCAACAACTGCTACTTTATGAGATCTATCTTTGTCTATACAATTTTCATATTTAAGTTTTGAAAAAGCTTTTAAACTAAAAATAGGTAAATCGAAGTTACAGTTTTTTTTTCACTTTCGCAGTTAGTAGACTCTATTAATGTCTTGATAAATTAATTATATCATAGTTAAAATTTTAAAATAAAGTCAAATTAATTGTCTTTGTATTTAAGTTAAATCGGGTTCTCTTTAAATTCATTAAAAAAAAATTTTAACACAGTTTTAAAATTTAATTGTTTAAAGATAATCAATATTATAGTTGAAGGGTCAACATTTGAGTAAAAAGTGCATTGATTGATAAATAATGAGTTTAAATTGCGTATAAATAACTTAGGAAACTTTAACTATTGAAATTTTCTTTTGCATTAAAAAAATATTGAAAACTTACATTAAAATTTGTACTTAACAAGTAAATGTAACAGTAAGTCGATGCAACCGACTTATTAATACCCTACACCTGAAAAATTCAAATTAAATTACAAATCCACAATTTCTTTTAAATTTTAAGATATATATTTAATATAAACTAAAAACATAAACGATTTTATTTTAAGCTTTGGGAAGCGTGTGGCAGCTGCTTGAATTGCCTCCCTTTCCTTCCATATTCAACTCGAATTTCAGGAACGTAAAAGAGGCATGATTTAACACTCTTGAAAAAAATTTTAAATTTCTATCTTTATTGATTTTGGAGATATGCTGTTGGCCTTTGGCCTCGTTCGGAAACTTCCAAAATCCGAACCCATGGATCGATTTTTTCCAATTACAATCCCCGCCTTTGTTTTATAATTTAAAATGTTACAAACACCATACTAAAGTTAATATACCCTATAAACTTTAGGTGTAGGGTATAAAAATGTGAAGTTAATCAAGTGAAAATATTTTTTGGTTCTTTGTATTGTGGTCTCCGCTATATTGGGACATATTTTCTCAAGTAATCAGAAGTTTAACTATTTTGGGGTTTAAAATTTCTATTATATTATTTTTCTTTTCTGCAGGTATATGGAATATGTAGAATTTAAAATTAGTCCGAGTCATGCATGACATACATTTTTTTTATATTTAAAATGTCATTTAAAGTACCTTTAATTTATTACATTCCAATTCATTCTCTACATCCTCAAAAGTATAATTTATATTGGTCCTATTTTAATTTTTTTTTAAAAAATCATAAATAGGAAAATTATAAAAAATTTTCATAGTTTTACAACTTTTTAGCACCTTTAATACATCATTTTCTAAAACATATATATATAGATAGATATATAATAAATACACAATAATATTTTATAAATAAAATATTTATATATCTATATATACATATATATATATGTTATATTATTAAAATATAAAGAATTTCTACAAATAAATTTACCCAGTTTTAAAAAGCACCGGATCTTAAAAAATTTTCAATGTCAATGTCGTCATAAATGTCGTCCTGATTTTATCTTTCTTATTTGTAATTTATTATCAGACGCTTACATGACGATTTATTTTTGTTTAAACATTAAATAGTCCTAGTCATCACCACTAAATATACTCAATATTTGTTTATGTTTATGGCAAATGAGTCCTTCCAGTTTTATAAATTTTCATTCGCAGACATTAATTTATTTTGTTCTTTTATACTTTTTTTGTTGGTTTGTTTTGTTTCCTTGAGAGTTCATTCACCCCTGATGATAAGAATGAATTACTTTATGACGCTTTTGTTATTTGTGGGAGGGTTTTTTATGATTTTTTTTTAATTTTTGAGTAAAATTAATTATTTTCTTTAAAGTCTAGAGTAAAAAAATAAAAAAATCAACAGGATTACATAAGGTCGATTTTATTTTTAACTATTTTGTTTAAGAAAACAAATTAAATTATGATATTAGTATTAGTATACTCGCAATGTTGAATTAAATTAAGCTTAAATTAAGTATGATCTTAATAGCTATATGATAACTTAACTTGGATAATTACACATAAATACAACATGTCAGCTAATTGGAAATGAATATAAAATAATTTTAAGTATTATTATGTTAAAAAAGTACAGCCTTGCTTTCGTTTTTTATATTTTATTAAACTTATAAAGAATGAATTTTTAATGAATAGTCTAGATTCTGAGGACGATAATTTAAAACTAATGGAAGTACATAATAACAACATGAATTATATACGCAAAAGAGGTAAATAATCCGTTATTTTATGGGATAAATTGGCTATAGTTTAAAATTAAAAATATAGATTTAACCTCTTTTGATTAAGATTATGTAAATATATATATATATATATACATATATTTATATATATATGTAAATATATAATTAATAATACATTATTTATTTTATATGATTATTGTAAACAACTTTTTTTGATGGTGGCACTTGATTTGTATTATTTATATGAAATTAAGGACTTTTATTAATTTTTTTTTGTTTTAATATAGAATAATAGTTTTTTAGCTTTTAATTAATTTTGCAACAACTTTATTTCCAACTTGCAATAAAATTAATAAAAATAAGAAAGATGATTTCTAAAAGTTTCAATCGGTTATTTTTTTTTTTTTTGGCTTTTAAAACCATTTTAAAACTTTTAAAAAAGTTTTTTTTTTAAATAAGATAAATTCTTAAAAAACTAAAATTTTTCTTCAATATTTTTCACACAAAAAAAAAACCTCATTGAGTTTGTCAACTTTTTCTTTTTGTTGCAATAAAAAATTAAACAAACTCTTTTTCCAATTTGGGTTCCGTTCGATCTCTTGAATAGATATTCAGGAAATTATTTTATTTACGGCCAATGGATGTCATTGAAACTTTTCTGGTTTTTTCTCTGATATAAAAATTTTTCGCTTTTCTTGCAACTTTTCTGTTTTCAGTAGCAGCATGTTAAACTATATATTTGAGGAAAGAATTTTTACTTTGGAAAAACTTAAAAAAAGTTAAAAATATATTAAAAGTTGGCTATTTTTTTGCAAGCATAGTCACAATATCTTTAGACAAAAAAATTTAAGAATTCAATCGACACAACTCTAAGAAAATGGAAAATACTACTATAGAAATAGCAAATATCTTACAAATGTGGTACTTTTTTTGGAAGCAAACATTTTTAAATACAAAAAATCATGCGTTTGTTGCCATCAGAATTCGATGTCTCTGTTAAGAAGACATCATTAAAAAAAAAGAAAGATTATTTCTTATATTATTATAGTTATATATTGTAAATTGCTGATAGAATAAGAGAATTGTGTCCTTAAAAATAATTTCTGAATCAACTGTTTTTAAAAATGATTAAAAATTCATTTTGAAATATGCATCTGATAAAAAGCATTATCCAGTTAAGTTTTTCAGACAAGTTATAAATGCTTTCAAAAATCGCTTGTGTTGGATAAAAAGCATTCAATTGTATTTGCCTTTCTTAGTAAAAACAAACTTTTTTTAAATTATTTTATTAAAGTTTAATATTTACAGTTTAAATTATAATTAAATGTCATCGTATTTTATATATGTAAACATAATTTTACAGAGTTTGTATAATTTTACGTAATATATATTTTTGTTCAAGATTGAATTCTGAGTTGATTTAACTATTTACGCTGGCCCGTCTGTTCACATGATAATTCAAAAAATAATGGAATTAGGATTCTGTAACTTTTGCCATTTTAGTTTTATATAAATACCACCTTAACTATTGAAATCAAACAAATCCGCTCTGTGGCTTCGTATGGCAGCTAATACAATTGCTTTATTTTATATAACTATAATTCAATGATAAAACTGCGTTTCTGACATTTTGTCGAAAGTCATTAAGTTTTATGTCTTAACAATATTTGCAAAATGTGGTTGGTAAAATAAAACGTCAAAAATGAAATGGTAAAAACTTCAGAATCCTAGTTCAATTATTTTTGAACTATCATGTGGACGAAGGGACGCACATACTGAAATCGACTCAAATATATATATTTTTCTATGTTTATCTCGTCTTTTTTTCAGTGTCACAAACATTATGGAAAATTGATTTCTTTATATCTTGGTACTTCAGGAATGTAAAAGAAGCATCCTTTAACACCCTCGTATAAAATTTCAAGTTTCTATCTTTTTTAATTTCGAAGATATGCTTGTTAGTCCTTGGGAGGCGTGTATCGAGTACCTGAATTGCCACTCCAATTCATCAAATCCACCTCAGGGACAAAGAGGAAACATTACAGAACACTCTTGCACCAATTTTAAAAGTGAATTGTAAATCTTTTTGGTTTGGCGGTATGCTTGTTTTCTCTTTGGCTAATTTGGAAGTTTCCAAAATCCGAACACATGGTCCAAATCATCTCAAATGTCAGTTTTAAATTGCAAAGAAAAGGAATTACAGAATACCCTTGTACCAAATATAAAGGTTCTATCTTTACTGGTTTTGGAGATATGTTCGTTTGCTCTGGGGCTCATTCAGAAGTCTTTTAAATCCGAACCCATGCCTGAAATCCTCTCAAATTTCAGAGACATAAGGATAACATGCCAGAACACCATTGTACTAAGTTTAAAGGTTCTACTCTTCTTAGTTTTGGAGATATGTTCGGAGATATGCCTCATCTTTGTATGAAGTGGTTGAGTTACTCGTCTTCACTACTACATATAATCACAGCTTTGCTAAAACTAGACACTATTTCGAAATTATGAAACATTTCAAGTCTAGAATGTGCTTGTTTTTAGTTGAAAAAAATTGGGAAAAAATGTGCTGATTAGTTTCACTCTGTCCGTCGTCTGCCCGTCTGTTTACAAAACTTCTAAAGAAAGAGAGTTAAAGAAAGAGAAAAAACAATTTAACCATGGGTATGTCTCATAAAAAAATTAATGTTGTACCATAAGTTTTTCATGTAGCCCCACCCATTACGGAGCTATGGCCCGTCAAGCTTTGAAAAAGCCCTATTTTTAAATGTGTACTATATCTCATGTTCTACTTAATAGTTTTTCAACCTGAAAAAATCATTCGACAGGAATTTTTTTTACCTTCCAAAAGTAATATCAAAATTGTACAATTCTTTTAAATTTACCGTTTTATGAAAACCAAATTTTGCTTGATTTTTCTACTTTCATAACTCCGGCACGCTTTTAGATAGAGACTTGAAATTTTGAGGTAACAAAGAACTTTTAAATAAGTTTTCTCAGAAAATTTGTATGTACCGCCCCCTGTTTAAGAGTTATTAGGGCTCAACAATTGAAAATTTGCTATTTTTAAACACCTGCAACTTAGGCACCTGTAAACATTTTTCTTCGGAAAAACATAAAGATTGAAACTTCAGTAATATATTTTTACTTGTGTTAACGGTTTCTTTTAATTCTATAGGGTTCCAGAATTATAGCCCCACAAAATCTTACCTCTATAAAAAAATATCAAAATTATGCAATGTTTTGTAATTTATTATTTAAATTTACCGTTGTGTGGAAACCAAATTTTGCATGATATTTCTTTTTTAATAACTCCGGCACTCTTTTAGATAGGAACTTCAAATTTTGAGACAAGAAAGAAATAGTATAAGTTTCCTCAGAATTTTTTTTGTACCACCTCCTGTGAGCTATTAAGGCTCCTAAGAGCTATTAAAGCTCAAAAATTGAAAATTTGCTATTTTTAGACAAGTATAACTTAGGCACCTATACAAATTTTTTTTCAGCAAGACATAAAAATTAAAGCTTCAGTAATATATTTTTACATGTACTAACAGTTTTTTTAGTTATGTAGGGTTCCCGACTTACAGCCCTTCAAAATTGCAAGAAGTCGTATTTTCACATTTTTTCTTATTATATGAAATTTTCAAATTTTGGTGCAAGTAACAATTTCAAGCAGTTTATAATGTCTTTTGGAAATATGCGCTTTTACAAACTGTTGGTTTACATTCTGTCTTGTTTTTTCTTTAAATTAATATATGTTGTTTTACAATCACTAGATCAATAAATTTAATATTATAGTTTATATTCACTAAAACAAAAACTAATCTACTTTAAAAACGGAAAAGTTAAGCAAACAAAGAAAAATAAATACAAGATTTTTTACGAAAAATCCATTTTTGTATTTCCGATATTATACAAATTTATGAAAAATTCAAACCCAAATTCTTATATTTCCGATATTATAAAATTTTTTAAAGCGATTCATTCCTTTTACCGTAGAATTCAATAAAACTGCAATTTTTTGTATTATAATTCATCCAGAAAAAACTGAAACAACACAATCGTCTAAGAATTACTAATTCATATATAATAAAAATTGAAAAAAAACAATAAAGCATTGTTTGAGCACCAAGTAGAACAAAGCAGTAACAATATTTCTAATATGACTTCTATATTAAATAAACGACTTCTTTTTATCTGGGATTCTTCATTTCAATCACATCAAATGCAGACGTTTTTGGTTATGACATTAAAGTTTAGGGTGTCCTTTGAATTCACAAGAACAAAATGAAAATAATAATAAATTAGAAGAGACCTGCGTCCTTCTAATAAAAATGTCGCATAAATGAAACCATGTATAAACTGACCATATTTTCTAAAAGAAAAATCGTGACACTTTATTCATAAGTGTTAAAATGTTATTCATATAAGTGTAAAAAAAAATATTTATGAATACATTTTAAAAACAATTATATATGAAAAAAAGAAAATAAAAAAAATCGTTCTTTAAATTTAATAATTAATTACAACATAAACAACTTTATCTAACGATTACTTAGTTATATTTATTAAGCAATTATAATATTTTAGAGAATATATTTAAGCTATAGTTCTTAAAAATAGCTCTTGTTTTTTTTCTTTTACTCTCTCCCTTCTAAAACTCTTAAAAAATAAAAAAAAACTCGTTAAAAAAAACAGGTTTCCAGTGTATTAATGAAAGCTTTTGTAGAATTACGAAAGGAATACCGTTTTAATTCCAGTATACTAATTTTTATATTTATTGAAAGATAGAATTGTTTTAAATATTCCTTTATCATTTAAAAGTTGCTAATAGAATTACTTATCGTTCATGCGGTTTTGAATGATTTTTAAAATAGATATCTTTATTCACTCTTGTTCTATTATGTCTGCAGCAAAAAAAAAAAATTTAACTACATTTAGTGTACTTTCATTTTGTTACAATGCTTAATATAAGTTTGTTATAAAATACCATTTGCATTATTGAGTGTCTAGTATTTAAAATAAATAAGTACGTATGGTCACTTTAACTATAATGTATACCATAGGTATGCTTAATGTTTATCTACTTATATTTATATCTGCAAAATTCATGTTGGTTTGGTATATAAAAATATCTATATTTTCATAGAATGCACGGAATTATTCTGAAGATGTTAACAAAAAGAATGAAAAACATTAGAAGTGGAAGTTTAAAAAAACAAGATAAGTTGAATTTGTGAAACCATTTTGTATTTAAGACCACTCAACCTGGTCTTCTGTTATTGGTGAATATAACTCATTACTAAAATTATACTACTACGATGTTAGGTTAATTTTCTATTTTTTTGTGTAAACAGAGAAAATACTAGGTAAATGACCGACTTTATAAGATTGTTCTTTTTGTAGCTTACTAATATTTATTAAAGTAAAAAGTAAAACAAAATATGGAAAAAAGATTTAGAATTTTGTTTTATATTGACGCATTTTAATAGATAATCCGTTTATTTTAGAGGATAATTCTTTAACAGACTGTCTATCAATTGGTTTTCTAATGTCTTACCAATAAAAAATTTTAATAATTGTCTTAAAAGATAAATATTGTCAAATTTTTAAATTAAACATTTTTGAAATATATCTGGCCTTTGAAATATATTTTCTGAAAATATGGAAAAAAATCTTATAATGCTTGACATTTTTTTTGGATCTTGAGAACTTTTATTTATAAATAACAACAAGGAAAATTTTTTTATATTTTTGTTTTCGTGAGGGTAGGTGGGATTCACATGATTTAAATTTGATTTTTCGTAACAGTGGTTTTATCATAAAGGACCTAAACTGAACTTAGCAGACCTTTTTATACCTAGCTATCTACCAAGGATGTTAATATTTTAATTTTTATGTATTTAGTGTTTTAATGTGAATTATTTTTGATTCAGAAGATTTATTTTCTTTTTTATTTTATTTAATTTCAATTTTAGTCTTTTAAGTTTTATAGTATATTGTGACTCTATATTTATATGTGATATTGTCTCCTATTTGGAGATTTAACTTAAACTTGATATTATTTATTTTGTAAATATATTTGCATTTCTCAAGAAAATTAAATTAATTCATAGCTTTTTGGTATCCATTAATTTTTTGTATAATTTCATAGTGTTAGTTCTGTAAATAACTTTAAAAAGCAATTTTATTGTTTATTTTATCACTTTTATAATTATTTTATAGGAAATTTTGAGCAGTAGAAGAACAAATATTGTATCTAATTCTGGACAAAATATGAACATTATAGATATAAAGTTCGATGTTTTTTTCGGAATACTACCATCTTTTGATATTACCATAGAAAATTCACAGTTCACAGCATAGGAAAAAAATTTTTCATTTCGGCAAATTTTATCAATAAAATCAAAATACAATGTACAAAAAAGCCAAAATTTATTTCAAACGAAAAAATGGGCAATGGCAACCCTTTCTGCAATCTACACAATGCCCAACAACATAAACAAATGAATAAATATACATATGTACAAGTATAAATAAATAGCATTGCCAACTAATAAAATGCAAGTAATAAAAAGAAGAAAAAATAAATAGATAGAAAAGTTGTGTAAAAAAAGGAGCATGATTTTTGAATTTTGGAGGGCTATATTTCCTAAACTTCTATACACCGATTTGAAAAAAAATAAGTTTGTTGATTTCTCCTGGGAAATACCTTTCTAATGATCTTAGTTCTAATTACCGCTGTAGTTTCGTCTAAATATGGGAAATTAATATTTGCTATGTAATGATATTATTATGTATTGAAGGTTCGTTTGTGTTTGCAATTAATTTCACCAACGGTTTCACAAATATGGAATTTAAAAAAAATTAATTAATTTAAAAATTTGTTAAATTTCAGCTTAGCATATCTTCTGTGTAGGCATTACTTCTGTAAGCGAATCTTCCAGAATTAAAAAAAATTTAACAAGGAAAAATGACAGTTCTTAGACAGGATTACGTATGAGTCAACATTTATTAGTTTCCACTCACTTTTCAAGTTGTCTTACAACCAATGAGTCTTCATTTACTGATAAGCCTGCGTCAGTGAAGAGAATGTCATAGGGAATGGATTTGTTCTGTTGTAAATAACGAAATAGTTAAATGGGCTATATAATCATTTGGCATTCTACCTAAAATGCTACAGATCTAAAATGAAGTTATTATAGATTGGCTTATCAATACCAAGCAGCTGGAAAGAGGCTAAGGTATGCTTTATTCTGTAGACAAGGAAATCCAGCCACACAAATATAAGGGACCTGAGAGTCTAAGCCCCATTTGCTTGTTTTAATTCTTGCTTCAAGTGTTTGAAAGAATTCTAGATATACATATCAAAAATCTTAATCAGCAATATTGAATTAGTAACACGCACACAGAAAAAGCAAATGCTTGCGTTCTTGAAGTCATTGGCTAGATTAAATTACTTCAGTCTAAGAAATATGTGTTAGGAATATTTCTAGACATAAAAGGGGCTATTAATAATGTAGATAATGTTGCCATAATAAATTATCCTAATAACATTTGGATATGGTCTTGTAAATTGGATCAGTTTGATTTTAAATTCCAGATTTATTAATGCACAACTGTATTTTGTATTTGTACTGTACCTGATTTAATAAGGTTCGAGTTATGGTAAGCCGAGGAACCACTTAAAGAGATGTGTTATTTTCACTTCTCTGGATGTTAGCTTTAAATGCGATACTTGAGATTATAAACTTCACCTCGGGCTGCAAAGCTATAGCTTATGCGAAAAGCGTGTTCTTAAGGTTCAATCGTATATGCCCGTAAATCTTAACTCATCAATATAGTGGATTAAGGGTTTCAATTTCCGAACTAGTTACTACGGCCTAAGTGTTAACTCGGGGTGCGGATTTTATGTTATCATCTTCTGCTAAGTACCTTTAAGTAATTCTGTATTCAAAACTTAGCTGGAAGCCGAATATTGAATACAGGACAAGAAAAGGACAGACATTTCTTTTTACTCATGTAGAAAAATGTTTGTCAAAAGGTGGGGTCTAAACCAGAAAGTAGTACACTGGATATACACGCGGATATAATTGTTTTCAATTAACTACAAAACAAAATTTTGTTTATCATTATTTAACATAATTTTATTTTTTTTATTATTATTATACTTTTTTATCACTAAATAGAAATTGGAATAACAAGTTCAGCAATAGATACCGGTCTCTCTCACTCCTTCATTAATTTTTGCTCTCTAATTATTCTTGCATTTTTTGCTATATTTATACATTTACAATTATTTAAGTATCGCGTTTACATTACTCCGAGCAACCATAAGGTATTAAAAACTGTTGGATGTATGCTGCAAGTCTTTGGTTTTCTTGGGGCATTTGTAATTTTTTTCCATTTTTACACTTGCAATTTTTAGTTAATTTGGATAATCAATAAATTATTCTTCCTTGGCAAAATTTGTAAATTATTTAATTATTTAAATATTGAATTTTAAATTAAATATTTTTACTACATTTTACCAATTTTAATGTTAATGTTAATTTCTGCAATATTCGTGCAGACCGGACGGATCACCTTTTGGACTTGTTTTTTGACCTCACATCCTGAGAAGTATAACGTCTCAGTTAGCTCTCCTCTTGGTAGTTCAGGCGATTGTTTAGGTTATACTAGCCTTCAGCTAGGAAATGAAATTTGGTTTGAAATTTTGCAAAAAGCCTTAACGGCAGTACTGGTGGTTCAAAAGAAAAAGCATATCTGTTTGCTAAAAATTTTGCCTCTAACTCATCACTTCCTCAGTCAACACAGAACGCACCCACTTTTCCAGTGGTTAACTGCCTTATAAATATAATTTCCTTTATAACTTGTGCAGTTGTCAAGGCCCTAAAAAATCTGGTTACAATAAAGTCAGCTAATCCTTATAGGCTGTAAAAGCACAGTTTTAAGAAAAACTTATTTTTACTCTTCGGGTAGGTACTCTACTCAGTCAAAATTCGCGCTCATTTACCCTATTCCTAAAAAAGGGGGAAAAGCGATCTCTCTAACTACCGACCTATTGCTATCACATCGGTCCTGATAATGGAACCTAATAAATAGATGACTTTTAATTTAGTTACTAAAGATTTAATTCATGACAGATGGGATTTACAGGTCGTTTTATTGGATATCTCATGCTTTTCCTTTATAAAAAGCTCAATATTGGTCTCCATTAATCGGGAGACTCTGATATTGTCACTCTGAATATTTCTAACGTCTTCAATCGAGTATGACTGCTAATGAGTATTATGCTAAATGTAATGCAATGGGCCTCGGTTGTGTTTAAAATGGTGGAAAATTAAAACTATGATCTCTACCTTAACATTTCAAGGAGAGGTTTGGGAACATACTGGTGAACAGAATATCTTTGGTATGAGGCTAAATCAAAAATTAAGTTGAACTAACAATATTCTTGGTTATAGCGAAAGCTGCAGCTAGATGGCTGTTTTAATAAAACCTTCTTCACATCGTTTGATCTTTTCAATATCTTCAAAGCGCCGCAACGGCCAAACAATATAATGCACATATTTCCGTCAGGAGCTTGAAATGTTTTTAAAGTCTTTCGGTGAATTTCCCCTATACCCTCGGAATATTATGAGAGTTTATTTTGTTTACTAAAATCTTATGTTATTATTGTAATTGTTAAAGCTACTAGCAATACTTGCGTATATATATTATTATTTGCGGCTTTCTTTGTGTGCTGTGATGTCTGGTGATGAATGCCAGAATATCTAGTTTTTTATTCTAGATATTGCGTTTGGTTATTATTTCCGTCCGCATTATGGTCATTATGGCCACTCTTTCCGTATATTTTTGATAATATCATTCATTATAAATGATAAATTCGACCTTATTAAATCATTTATTTAGGTTCCACAGGCAATATAATGATTAATCATTCAATTGTTATCTTCGTTTGTTGTAAAAATTACGGGGCGAAGAAAAATGTCACTCCATCTACTTGTATTATACATATATTATCGTATTAAATTTTATAACTATTTTAGTGACATGATTAACATAATTATTTATAATTCCATTTCGGTGATTTGTGGATCACACCCGGCATTCAACACTGAATGTATTTAAATATATTTGTTGATTGTGGTTTTTTATGAATTTTAACCACAGAGCCTTTTACCATTTTCTTATTATCAGAGACTAAATAACATTCCTTTATTTGCTTATTCGCATAATTTTTCTTTAAATAATATTGCAATGGTTTTCCATTCTCTTTTAGAATGTTACACTTCAACTTTCTTTTCAATCGGAGGAGCAATTTTAATATATCCGAGGTATCGTATACGGTTACAAAAATATTGATTTCAAAACCGAATTTAAATCTGAACTAAATATAAAGAAGTTTAAGTTTTATACATACATCAATATTTGCGTGCTTAAAAAGTTACGGATTGAAAGTCCTATTCCGCTTAAATAAATTTTAAATAAAAAACCATTTTAAATTTTATTTAAAAATATTGTAATATCTGTTTTTGTAGAAAGGAATTTGTGGGAATAGCACATTTAATAATAACCTTTAGAGAAAAAAAGACTTTATTTCTTGAAATCTGATGACACGATTATGTTATTTATATTATAACATAGTCCCTTGAGTTTAAAAATTAATATTTTTTCCCAGTTTTCATATTTTATTGTTCTTGTAAAATTATATTTTGAAAAATAATGAAATAAATGTCAGTTTTTTTAAACTAAATTTACCTTCAAAAATACAAAAAATTTCTTTTAATGAATTAGCTTTGTTTTGTACTTTGCCTTAAAATAAAATAAAATATGAGAATTTAGAACATAATACTTTGTTTAGTTTTACAGAAATAAAAGAAAAAAATCTTTGATGTAATTGTTATAATTTGTTTTGTTATTATAATAAAAATATATCTGTATAGATGATCTTTATTTAAAATGGAAATTATTCAAGATGGGTTTAATTTTATGAGAAATATTTTTTTTCGTTGACCATGTCATGTTTATGTATAGTATGACGGCTTCCAGAAATAACCCCTCAACAAATAATCCCCATTTTTAAAAAGTACAATGAAAAAATCCACCAAAACTGAGCAATTATTTAATTGTTTTGGGGGTTTATCTGATTTTCTATTTGGGGCCTTACATATGAAATAAAATAAATTTGCAAATGAAATAAACAAAACAAACAAAAAAAATAAATTTTAACATTTTGTTTTTTTTTTTAAGTTGAAATATGTATCAAAATCAAAGGATTTTAAATAGTGAGCGCCACCGCCTCCCCGCTAAACGAATTATTGAATCTCTAATTTTGCAATCAACTCTAAAATCCTATTTTATATCCAACTCTAAAATGAATAAAAATTTTTTTTCACACATAGAATCTCATATATATACGTATACATACATACATACACATATACATCTAAAACTCATACTTAACTAAAATATTTTCCAGATTTTCAAATTCGAAATTTTGTAAATCGCGATTTTGAAATTTCGGGAGTATTATAGAGTTTACTTCTTTTTACCGACCGCATACATGAATGTATAAGGTAGATATGGTTTCCTACCAAAAATTTGTAAGCGAGATTTTTGCAAATATGCATTACTTCGTTGTGTAGAAGCGTATTTCGCATTACGCTTTTCGTGTAATACCGATCGGTTCTGTAATGCGTACCACAGCTTATTTCAGTTTTTGCGCCCCAGAGTAATGCGTTTTTGCAAAAATTTCAGGTACACATTTTTGGTATGAAAACAATACCTACCTTATACATTAATATATGCGGTCGGTATTTAGTGTTATGGAGAAACCTTTTTATGTAGCTCCACCTATTACGAGCTGCAGCCCCTGAATGCTATTTTCATCAAATATTTGTATCTCAAGTTCTACTAAATATTTTTTTTAATCTAAAAAGTTCTAACAACAGAAATTTTTTTAAGCTTATAAAAATTATATATATGTATATATTTTTTGTAATTTTTAATTTTTGTATCTCTGCTTTTAGTCAGAATCCAGAATTTTTGATATGAGGAAGATCTTTGAGAATTAGCACATTACAAAAACGGTTTGTATTTCTCCCTATTTAAGACTTATTGGGGAGCAAAAATCAATTAATTCGTTATTTTTAAACAGTTGTAATTTGAACAATTGTGCAAATTTTTCATAAGTAAGACATAAAAACTAACATAAGAATATAATTATTAATGTTAAATTACTTTTAAAAAATTATTAGAGAATGTTAAGAGGATTACATTCTAAACTTATTGAAAAAACAACAAAAATCAACAACAAACAAATAAAATATTTTTCGATATTTTTAGAAAATATTATAATAATATGTTAAAATAGTATGATAATTTTATTTTTAAGATTTATTTAAGGTCAAGTTCAAATATATTCTAAGTTCTGGTATGGATTGTCATTTGACAAATAGCGTTTTATTGTTTGTTAAGTCTTCAAACCTATCAGAAGCTACCGCACAGATTAAATTTTTATATGAAAGTTTTAAAATACCGTGTTTGAGAAGAAAATTATAATGTTTGTTAATAAGGTTGCTTTTAATTTTTTGAAAATTTTTAAAAAAACTACAAGTTTTTATAATTTAACCATACAATGTGGATTGGTTACACAATCAGCTGTTAAAGTTAATGTAATTAATAATATCTCAATTTTTTTTTTAATATAAGTATGTGTTAATAAAATTTTTAATTTTTTACGTAGACTTCTATTGATGAAGAAGATATATCTTTAAAACTGGATAAAGAATGGGAATCTGCATGGTCATATGACAAAATACCAGGCCCAACAAAGTTTCAACTTGCAAGTTGGTTTATGCCAGGAGGTGTGGGATTTTAATATTTTTATTTATAATAATCAATTAAAAGATATTTTATATAATTTCAGGAAAATATAATTCTATACCTTTAAAAATGTTTCATAAAATTATGTATGAAAAATTTGGTGGTATATTAAAGATGCCCGGATTCCTAGGAAAACGAGATATTATTTTTACATTTAATCCTATAGATTTTGAAAAGATATTTCGAACCGAAGGAACTTGGCCAGTCCGACGTGGCTTAGATATAATAGCATATTATAGAACAGAAAGGAAAAAGGAACTTTTTAAAGGAGCCGAAGGTTTAACCGCCGTGTACGTTACTTTAATAAAGTTTTAAATTCTGGTATTTTTACAGTTATATGATTTTAGAAATGGAGAATCGTGGGCACGAATTCGAAGTCTAGCAAATCCTGTTTTAATGCAACCAAAAACAGCTCAATTTTATGTGAATCGATTAGATAAGGTTGCTTTGGAGTTTATTAACAAGTAATGTTTTACCTTCACCTATTTTAATTACTTAGTAAAGCTTTTAAAATTTCTTGTATTTTAGAATACGTTCAATTCGTAACCCAGAAACTTTTGAAGTTCCCAAAAATTTTGAACAAAACATTAATAATTTGACTATGGAATCAGTTTGTCTTGTAGCATTAGATACAAACTTAAATTTAATAAGGGATCCAAATAGTAATCCAGATGCAAGAATACTTATGGATTCAATGTCAGTTTTTTTTCAAATGATCTATGAACTAGATGTTAAACCTTCATTATGGAAATACTTTCCAACAAGAAATTTTAGAAAAATGATGGATGCTTTCGATAGCATGACAATAATTTCTATAAAATATATTGATGAAGCTATCAAAAAATTAAAAGAAAAAGAAAACAATGGATTGGAAAATAGTGAAGACAGTGTATTAGAAAAATTATTGAAAATTAATAAAAAAGTTGCAATCACGATGGCTATGGATTTAATGTTGGCTGGAATAGATACCGTAATTGTTGCCAAATTAAAATGAAATCTTCAAAATTAATTTTAACAATTTTTTAATTTGCCTTTAGACAACTTCTGCGTTTACCGCTTGTTTGTTATGTTTGGCTAAGAATCCAAAGAAGCAAGAAATTTTACGAAGCGAAATTATAAAAGTTTTACCAGAAAAAAACTCACCATTAACCAAAGAAAATATGAAGAATGTACCATACTTACGAGCTTGTATTAAAGAAAGTTTGAGAGTTTACCCAGTTACTGTAGGTAATTTTCGAACAACTGGTCAGGATTTAGTTTTAAGTGGCTACCAAATTCCAAAAGGTACTGATATTGCTATGCCTATAGCAATTTTGTATGCAGATGAAAATTATTTTGCTGAATGTAAGAAATTTATACCAGAGAGATTTTTACGAAAACATCAAACAAATGAAGGTGAATGCCCATTTCCTGCCGCCAAAGGACAAACATTAAATGCGTTTGCATATTTACCATTTGGATTCGGGCCAAGAATGTGTATTGGAAGAAGACTTGTTGATTTAGAATTAGAAATTGGTTTGTCAAGAATTATTAGAAATTTCAATGTTGAATTTGATCATTCAGAAGAAAATGCTTTTAAAACAAATTTGATTAATGTTCCAAATATTCCTCTTCAATTTAAATTTACTGATATTAAATAATTCTTTTTATTTTAAGTTTAAGTACTAAAACATTTTTAAGACCTAACAAAACTTTTAGTTGATTCTCTCGAATAGAAATAAAGAAATAAAGTTAAATTGTGCTGAAACGAATATAAAATTAAATGTAACGTAAAATAAATAAAGAATTTTAAGAGTATTATTTCTAAAAGTATTATTTCTAAGAGTATTATTTCTCTCTTTTCTATTTTTTTGACTTCCAATATTAGTTATAATTTTTCTTCTAATTGACTCAGTTGAATTAAACTTTTCTGCATTTTGTTTATAATGAATAAACCCATAAGTATTTTATTAACTTTATTTTATTATTTTAACAGCTTATTAATAGATTAATAAAAACTAGTGTCGCGTGTGTATGTTTTAAATGTATTTTCTAGTTTTGTTTACTTCACTCGAAACGCTTACAAATATGCATTATTTTAGTTTAATTTTCATTGTGGAAAATTGCAAAATAATCAGGCGTCACTGCTTTCAAAAGTTTTGTCTAAATTTTAACATCTAAAGTGCAGAACAAGAAATTACGTAACAGTACGGAAGTGTTCAGTGGACACGTAAGTTATATAAGAAACCTAATTTTAATACTTTTTTGTACACGTTTACTTTATTTAATTATTTTTACTTTCTATTTGGTGCAATTTTCATGAACTATATATAATTATTTTGGACTGTTCCATTTAAATAGTAAGACAAAATTTGTATATTAAAATATTCGTGTGTCCGCTAGACACATCTGTGCCAATTAAGCATTAAAAAAATGATTAATAATTTTTATGAACTAATTATAATTTTTATGAACTAATTATAAATTTTATTAAAATTTTTTGTTCAAATAAAAATCATCTAAAATTCGAATAATTGTTTTTTTTTACACGCTTAGCAACGGATTCCTTTATACATTATTGTTGGTTTGGAAAAAGAGGAAAGGATTTTGAGGGAAATAGGATGTAAGGAGAGCATTGGAAGGTAAATTAAAGACAAACAACCTGTACATCTTTTTGAAAAGATGTAAATTGTAAAATGGATCGGGGTGGAACACATTTGATGGAAGCATGTTCCACATTTTACCAGTTCTCACAATAAATGAGTTTCCATAACCAGTTTTAAACAATCTAGGGATATCCACAGTGTAGAAATGAATACTTAAAGCACTGAAATTGTTTATTCAATAGAACAAGGTCATTATTTACAAAATATCTATAAAATAAGGATAAAGCTCCAATATTTGATATGGGACAGATCTCTTGGAGAAAAATAAACTTTACCCAAACATTTTGCAGCGTTTTTAGCTATATCAAGTATATGCTCTTTCCATAACATTTTTTGGTTTAGCTGTTTCTCTTTCTCCTCTTATGCAAGAGGTTAGACAGCATTGAGGTCATGGTTGATTGAGCTAGCCATCATGTTTCTCTTTATGCTGGTTGTGGTCGGTCGTTAGTTTTAGGGGTAGCTTTTGTCACCTTTTTTAGGAATTGGTAAAACATGAGCAATCTTCCTTTGACTAGGACCAGTCGAAAATGAGAGTTAAAAGAGATTGCGCAGAGGTTTCGAAATGGAAGAGGCAATATATTTCAGAATCATGGCTGGTATTCATTTGGGACCAGTGAACTTTCTAACATTCAGATTATTTAGCACTTTTACTACACCTAAAGTATACTCTTTGAAGAATTTTAATCTTAATAGGATCAACAGAAGGGAATACTGTTGGTAGTTGTTATGTAGGAGGGAGTGTGGAATTAATTAAGTGTGAAATAATTTTGCAAACAAATTAGCTTTTCAAACTGAATCTGAGATGACAGAGTCATTAGACGTAGATCCACGATGAATGTAGACGTAGAACGATGATCCACAAAAGTTTTTTTTTTACACTTTTTTCAAAAGTCCAAGAGAAGCAATTGCAATGAGGGACATTAATTAATTTCTATCTCAACCTTTGATTGTAAAAAAGTTCCTCCAGATTTATAATTCTCTTGCAATTGTTCCTAGTTAGTTTATAGCTCGCAAGTGATGATTCCGATACATTAACCTTATATTTTTGGATTCGATTGCTTTCCTGCAAAAGTCATTAAACCACGGTTTGGATTTTGGTTTTAGCTTTATTGTTTTGCTAATGGTATTTGCAGAAAAGTCAACGTTTCTGTGACAAAAGCACATCGACCAATCAAACTCCTCCAAAAAATTATTCAGGTCTGCCCAGTCGGCTGTGTTTTAATGCCAGACTAATCTCTTTAGAATATGATTTGGACTGAGCAATGTACTTGTAGAGAACCGTGTCATGACTAGGCAATGATCGGAACCCCAAATTGGAGAGCTAACAAAAATATTATATTTTTCTGGGTTCGTAGTAAGGAACAAGTCCAAAAGATGGCCGTTTTGATTGTCACATCCCAGACTGTGTAGAGTTTTAGAGTTTTTCACAAGTTTCTAGTAGAGTTTTTCACAAGTTGAGAGAGTTGAAATAAGTTGGAAAATAGTTCAACTTGTTTGCCTTCCGGTTAGTTGTGACTTGAAAAATGAAGCCAATTTTTGTTATGGACATTGAAGTTACCAGCGAAGGCTGCCTCACAACATGCAGTTTTTGTTTCCAGAATTTTATTGATATCGTCAGATAGTTCCTAGGTGACCATAGGTGTTTCCAACTCATTAGCTTGAGGTGGCCTGTAAAAAAAAACAGAAAAATATTGTAGAATTTTCAACACAGAGTTTTACTCAAAGATAGTATAAAATTGGGTTGCAGCTTTTAAAATCGTGAAGGGTATTGAAAGCTCAGAACGTATACGTGTTAACGTCAGAACATATGTAAAGAACGATACATTGGCTCGTTTTTCGAAGAGTAGTTGTGCTATAATTGATTGGAAATTACCTGCTAAACCTCTGATATTAGAAAAGTTAATTGTAAAACTAACTACCATTATTACAATCTGCGAGCTGAATGGGTAGTACGAAAAAGAAAAAAATATATTATACAAATTGTTTAGAATTATGACTTGCACAAAAATTTGAAAATTTTATGTAATAACAAAAAAAGTGAAAATAAGACTTTTCTGGAATGTTGAGGGACTCTAAGTTCGGAACCCTATTCTTGCCGAAGAAAAATTTTGACAGGTGCCCAAGTTACAGGTATCTAAAAATAGCAAATTCTCAATTTTTGAGGCCTAATAGCTCATAAACAGGGGGTGGTACAAAATTTTCTGAGCAAACTTATACTAATACTAAAAGTTCTTTCTTGCTCAAGTCTCTATCTGGAAGCGTGCCGGAGTTATGAAGGTAGAAAATCATGCAAAATTTAGTTTTCACATAACGGTAAATTTCAATACTAAATTTAAAAACTATATTATTTTTATATTGATTTATAAAGGTAAAAATAATTCCTGTCGAATGGCGTTTTCAGATTGAAAAAATGTTAATCGGAACATGAAATATACGCGTTTAAAAATATAGCTTTTTCAAAGTTTGAGGGGCTGTAGTCCCCTGATGGATATGGCTACATGAAAAGTTGTTCCACAAAATTAATTTTTTTATGAGACCTACCCATGGTTAAAATTTTTTTTCTCTATCTTTAACGGTTTAGAAGTTTTGTAAATAGACAGACAGACGGACAGAGTGAAACTAATAGCACATACTCACAATTTTTAGCACATAGCACATTTTTTCAAAATTTTATTAAAAATTCAGAAATTTTTTGACAATTTAAACATTTGATCGCATAGGCACTTTCGAATTATAATAAAAGTCAAAAAAGTTGTTTTTTATAAATGTTATTTTATAAATTTTAAGAGTTAGGTTTTAAAATAATTTTAGAATAACTTGAACATTTTCTGCAACTAAAAGCTAATTTTAAATGCTTGTGTTTTAAATTGCTCAAAATGTTTTGTTGTTATAATGTTTTTATGCTGGAACACACTCACAACCGTAGAGGATTTAGAGACAAATCGTTTAAAAATGAGAAAGAATACAGTTCCCTTTGTCAACTCTTAGATACCCGTACGAACCGTTAATATGTTCATAGCCTGTCACTCTGCTTATAATATTATTTTTTTAATTTTTTAGTATTTTAAAATAATTTGGGAGAATTTTATATTTTCTAGAGCTATCTATGGGTTGTACATATATTCAAAGTTCAAACTATATGTTTATACATTCTTCAAAAACAGATTCTAACCTTCCACATAACGATTATCAATCCAAAACTTTTCCAAATATGCTATAGTAGCATTTAATACTAAGCGGAAAATATATAATAATTTATACTATACATATGTATTATATGTCATTCAGTGACATATACGATATGTAAATAAACATGAGTTATATAAGTATGTATACTAATATCATATAAATATAAGTTCTTCAATCAACCGTTATTTTTTGAATTTATTTAATTTTTTTTGTACTATACGCTATTTTAATTTTTTTTGTACTATGTACTATACTATATTTATTTGCTTTTTAATTAAATAAAAAACAAATAAATAAAAAAAATGTGAAAATAGGACTTTTCTGGCATTTTGAGGGGTTGTAAGTCAGGAATCTTATATAACTAAGAAAAACGGTTAACACACGTAAAAATATATTACTGGAACTTTCATTTTTATATCTTGCCGAAGTAAAATGTGTACAGGTGCCTAAGTTACAGGTGCTTAAAAATAAGGAATTTTATAGTTTTTGATCTCATACAGTTCCGAAACGGGGCGTGATACACAAATATTTTCTGAAATGACTCATACTTATTTTCAAGTATGAAGAAGTTCAGACCTAACTTATCTCAAAATTTCAAGTTTCTAACTTAAACCGTTTGGAAGATAGAAGGAATCAAGAATTTTGAAAAATTTGAGTTTCGCATAACGGTAAATTAAAATATCGTATGCCATAAGTATATATTATTATTGTATATATACTTTTAAAACCAATAAAAGCAGTAATCGTTTGGCGTTGTCAAATTAAAGATATACCTTATACAACTTGTGTTATCACAATTTAAATATAGAGCTTTTTCGAACTTTGGGGAGCTGTAGCTCCGTAAAGGGTGGGACTACAGAAAAAAGTTGTTAAAAATAAAATTAATATTTTTATGATATCTATCAGCATTTAAAATTTCATGGCTATATTTCAAAAAAAATGTGGGATCTAAAAGTTAGGTGTTCGAGGGCTACCCGAAGTTTTGGTCGGATCTCAACCAAAACAAATAAGGAACCTACAAATTGTTGTAAGAATATTTTGTGTTAATTTACCTTTGAAAGTATATCTAGCTAGCTTATTTCGAGGTGTTACAAACGGAGGAGCAATTTTAATATACCCGATCCTTATCGTACGGGTATAAAAATTAAACTGGTTGAAGAGGAGCCGGAACAGATTAATGGATTCTAATCAAATTAATTCAATGAAATATTTTTCCAATCAGAAACAAAAGTTTTTTTCAGATTATTGTGCTGAAATGTGTTAATATATTGTGACTAAATTATTTGAATAAGCTCCTGTGCTAAAGAGCAACACTTGTGAAAATATTCAACTGAATTAATCAATCCGTTTAAATAAATAGAACAAAAAAATTAAAAAACTTGATTGAGTTTTGGTGCCGAAACGGGTTAATGGATTGTAATCAACTTAGCGAGCTTCTGTTCAAAAAACTAATATTTTTGCATATTTTCAACTCAATTGGTTAATCCCTTTATGATGAAAACGAAAAAATTAGAAAACTTCTTTGAGCTCTCGTGTTCAAACGGGTTACCGGAACTTAACAAAACTTTGTTTCAGGCTTTATTTCACAGCATAAAATCAAATTACAAAATTGAGCATAAATCGGAGCAATTTGTTGAAATCCCTTAGGTTCAAATCGGGTTATATTGCAACTACAAATTTACTCAGTGAACCTCTAAAGCTAAGAAGAACTCCCGTGCAAATTTGGAACGCAATCTGTTAAACCGTTCAGACAGGACAACGGTTCAGTAAAAACCTTAACAAGCCCTCGGACCACAAAATCGGTTAATGAATCGGAGCACATACACTTTCTGTTTTATATATTGGATAAGCCGAATAAATATGTAAATATAATGTAGTAAACATAGATAACAGAACAATTGCGATAACATTATTAAGCTTGTGAAATGGCGAATCTATCAACAGGTATTTAATAAAAAAGCTAACATTCTAAGATTTATTAGCAAAGTTACAAATAACAATTAAATGGTTATTGTTGTTATTATTATTAAAATAAGGAACACATTAATAATTTCTAAAAATTATATATTTTAAAAATTTTTACGAGCTTTAAATAAAGTTATCTAAAATATATGAGGAAATACTTTATTTATGAAAAATTCATTTTTCAATAAAACTGTGTACCTACTTTATCATTATATAAAAAAAAAAAAAAATTAGAAAAGCTTTGTATAATGACTAGAAAAATTTTGTTTACTTTTTTTTAAAGTCACTTGTTTACTTTTTTTAAAGTCATAGAAATTTTGACTATCTAAATTGTTAACTTAACTACTTGGGAATTATATCAAGCTTTTAATCAAAGTATTGCTTGATAGTAAAATTAAGCATCTGATAACTTTGTCTATTAATTAAAATCAAATAAAAGAGAACAGTTTTAAAATAATAATCACACACACAGTGAATAAAAAAAAATAGTAAAGAAAAACAGTTTTAAAATAATAGTCCCACCCTTTAGTTGGAATTATTTTTTAATAATTTCTAAAAATATTATTATTATTATTAATATAAATATTTGTCCAGAAAAATGATGTGTACAAACGCATTCAATTTAAAGTGTTGTGTTGGATATGTTCTATTATAAAAAAAACGAGGAAGAATACAGTTGCCTTTGTCAACTCTTAGATACCCGTACGAACCGTTAGTATGTTCACAGTCTGTCACTCTGCTCACAATATTATTTTTTTAATTTGGGTGAATTTATAATTTCTAAATAATTTGGGTGAATTTTATAATTTCTAGAACTATGGGTTGTACATATATTCAAACTATATGTTTATATGTACATTCTTCAAAAGCAAATTCTAACCTTTCACATAACGATTATCAATCCAAAACTTTTTCAAATATTCTATAGTACCATTTAATACTAAGCGGTAAATGTATATTAAATTTACTTAGTACAAAATAGTAAATATAATTTTAAATATTATATTATATTATATTTAAATATTCCATTGACAGAATAATTTCTTATAAGTACAATAAAATACATATATGTATGTAAATACGGCGCTATATAATATACATCTATACTCTTATCATTCATTCACTAGTGACATATACGATATCTAAATAAACATGATATTATATAAGTATGTATATATATTAATATCATATAAATAAAAATTCTTCAAGCAACCGTTAAGTTGTTTATTTATTTACATTTTTTTGTACTACGCATTATATCCTCAACAATTTCAAATTATCGAGTAAAACAAAATGCAAAAAAATCGTTAAAGAAATTTGTTAGAAAATTTGAAAAAATCAAGTAACACTTTCGTCAATTATAAAGTAACCCTACATTATTAAAAAAAGTTGTTAACAGAAATAAGAATATAATGTTGAAGCTTTAATTTTTATGTATTACTTTAAAAAAATTTTAACAGGTGTTCAAGTTACAGGTGTTTAAAAATAGGAAATTTTCAGTTTTTGACCCCTTACAGCTCCTAAACGGGGGGTGATACAAAAAAAATGACTCATACTTATTTTCAAAGATCTAACTTCTGTCAAAATTTCAAGTTTCCAACTTAAACCGTTTAGAAGATAGAAGGGTTGAAGGATTTTGCAAAATTTGAGTTTCACATAACGGTAAATTAAGACACCGTATGCCACAAATATATATTTATTGTATATATACTTTTAAAGCTAATAAAAATAGTAATCGTTTGGCGTTTTCAAAATGAAGATATACCTTATACAACTTGTGCTATAATAATTTAAATATAGAGCTTTTTTGAACCTTTGGGGAGCTGTAGCTCCGTAACGGGTGGGGCTACAAAAAAAAGTTATTAAAAATAAAATTAATATTTTTGTGAGATCTATCAGTACTTAAAATTTCATAGCTCTATTGCAAAAAAAATGTCGGGATCTAAAAGTTAGGTGTTCGAGAGCTACCCTAAGGCTTGGTCCAAACTCAACCAAAAAAAATAGGGAACCTGCAAATTACTCCCAGAATATTTTGTGTAAATTTCAAGATTCTAGCTTTCTTAGTTTTTGAGTTAGCGTGCTGACGGACGGACGGACGGACGGACGGACGGACATGGCTCAAAAGTCTTAGAATTTTTTTCTGATCCGATCCATACCTTTGAAGGTATATCTAGCTCGCTTATTTCGAGGTGTTACAAACGGAGGAGTAATTTTATTATACCCGATCCTATCGTACGGGTATAAAAATAAAATATATATAGCTATAATGTATACAGTATAGATATAATTTTTAATAAATATATACATATGGGGCTTCGGTAGCCTAGTCACTAGTGGGTAGGCGTGTGGCGTATTAACCGAAGGAGTGTGGGTTCGATCCCTGCACAGGTCGTAAGTGTTGTCTTCTTTACATATCCTCCTTACGACCAAATATAATGTAAATATATATAGTATATAATATAAACAAAATAAATAATATTAGTTTTATTAATAGTATAATAGTATAAAAACCTATAATGGCCTTGATAGCCGATGGTTCAATAATATTGCATTACATTTATGTATGTAATATTAATATAAATAAATAAATAAATAATTGGAAATATTTTTATTTTTTAAAACTATGATACATTACAAAAGGGTAAAGGGACAGAAAAAAAAATAAAAAAACAAAAAAAAATTATTTTTCATTCATTAATTTGTTCGAATTGATTTTTTTTTTTTAATTAATTTTATTTAACATACATACATACCCATATATGCATAAATACAAACAAAATGTTTTTAATAATTTTAAAATGTCATTTTATAGATTTAAATCATAGATATATTAACTAATAGATGGGAAGTTAAGTATAGTCGTTTCTTTTCTTCTTATGTGTTTTCAGTCAAAAAAAAACATATGCATTTTATAATATGTATACATTTCGTTCACTCAGCTGTTTATATTTTTTAAAATAATGTAAAGCAGTTTTTCATAACCAGTTTCATTCAGAGATTTTAAGTTTTTATATTACTTAATAATTGATATATTTTGTTTTTAAAATTAAAATTAAATTTATTTTAGGTTATTCAAAATTTTAGCTACTTGTAAAATAACAAAATTAGTTATAAAATCTTTAAAAAAATTAAAAATGAATTTATTTCACCTTTTAAGAACCTATTTCTGCGGAAACTCAAGCAATACATACGCACGGTTCACTCAGCTGTTTCTCAAAATTGGCTGAAAATATTTTCTTTAAAAATATTTTTATGATACTGCCTATCTGTTAGTAATATATCTATGATTTAAATAAAGAAAGCCAAACAAATATTTTATTATAGGAAGCAGGAATATTTTATAATTGTTTATGAATTGTAAATTGTAATGGGTAATCTTTAATTTGCTTCGAATTTTTTGTTTTGTTAAAAAGAAATTTTTTCTAAATTTTTTTTTTAAATTTTATTATAATCTTCTATATATCCCATGAACTTCTATATATATCCCATGACACTTCTGTCTTTTTCAAGTCAGTCAAAAATCCCAATTTTCTTTTTGTAATGATAATATTTTTTTTCTCTCCTTGCCACTCCTATAAGGAGCATTGGTCATATTGGTCATTGGTATGTATATATATTAATATCATATAAATAAAAATTCTTCAAGCATCCACTAAGTCATTTATTTATTCATATTTGACTAAGTTTCAGTTTCTGGAATCATTAATTTCACTAAGCCGTTGATTACTCGGCTGTAGCTATTGTACAGGACTATGAGACGTTTCTTTTATTTCTACGCCATCTATTATATTATACAAGAATTATAGTTTGTTATTATTTTATTATATAGCTATTAACAATATGATATTAAATTATAATTTGTAGGACATACATACATATATACTTATTTTTAATTTAATTATATTCTATTAATTATATATTATAAGAAAAATGTCTAATATTTTTTATTTATCTTTTTATTTTATTAATATTTTTTATTTATCTTATCCACTGGCCCAGCCGGGGTTTAAGTCCGAGACCTTACGTATGAAAGGTCGGTGTCTTAACAACTACACCATTGGTTGGATAATGATAATAATTAATAATGTAATAATATCGTTTAGAGTAAACTTTCTAGACTAAACTTCAATTTATGCCCCGGACAACTACAAAATCAGATACAGTTATTTTTCAAATTCCGGCCAGCCAGGATGTATACATATAGATTTATGTATATATATCTATTTTAAAGAAATTTTATAGACGGTTGCGAAATCAGATTTGGCACTTTTTCCAGAATAAGTATACATATATGTATATCTGCAAATCTGAATTAGAAGGGAATTTGAAGTGATTCAAAAATACCAATGGAACTTCTGACACGTCACCATCAAAGTATAGTTATAGGAAGTAGTTTTACTTTTTACTAAACCTAATGCATTTTTCACACAACAAAAAAGTCTATTTTCAAGAGTAGGTGCAATATATTTTTCTATTTTCCATATCCACTGTTCTAAAATAAAAAAAAAATAACATTATATATTTTTAGATGGTAATTTTATTATGGGTACTTACCCAAATAATTGTGTGTATATATACGGGTAGTAGGTATCCAAATGAGTATTTCATTATTTTTGGTTTCAATTTCGTGCATGATAATTTTTTATAACTATACACTTTTTACATTAAGTTAGCTTACAAAATATTTTTATAGTGTTTTTTCATTTCTTCTTATTAGTATACATATTTAGTGAGTCTGAATCTGACACGGTAGTATGCAGGTACGATTCCGGATGGAAACATAATTTTTTTTTGTAGGTATATAAATTACTAATTTTTTTTTATTTACTGCATTATTTGGCAAAGCAGAAATTATACATTATTCCGAAATTGCAAAAACAAATACCTATGTATATAAAAATAAAATCTACTATAATTAACTCCGTCATTCTATGACGAGCCAGCAGCTAGTTTACTATATTTGAATATTAAAATAAAAAAATAAAAATTAATAAAATGATTACAAAAAGCTAACATTCTAAGATTTATTAGAAAAGTTACAAATAGCAATTAAATGGTTATTATTGTTATTATTAAAATAAGGAACACATTAATAATTTCTAAAAATTATATATTTTAAAAATTTTTACGAGCTTTAAATAAAGTTGTCTAAAATATATGAGGAAACACTTCATTTACGAAAAATTAATTTTTTAATAAAACTGTGTTCCTACTTTATCTTTATATAAAACGAGGAAGAGTGCAGTAGAGATGTCAACTCTGGGATATCCGTATGAACGTAATATATCCTGTTTCTATATAACTTGATCATCTTTTAAACTATTTCAGAAATTCTAGTACCGACTTTATAACTACCGAAATATATTTATGTAAATTGTGGAGTTGTATGGCAGATACCAAAATCTATTGCACCAGCACAACCAAATTTTACAGAAGTTGTTGCCATAAAACTTGATCATCATTTGTAAGATTTCAGACGCCTAGCTTTATTAAGTTCCAAGAGGTGTAAAAAGTCTGAACCAGCTGCTCTAGACCAACCAAATTTTACAAAAGTTGTTGGTATGTAGCTCGACATCTCTTTACTAAATTTCAGGGTCCTAGCTTCAGTAGACACTGAGTTATTTTCAATTAAAAAGAGAAGTTGTATGGCAGCTACTCGAACCCGGGCTCCGAAAATGCTGGAATTAAATAGCAAAACTAACAATTTTGCAAAAATGACGTAAAAAAAATTTCAGCCCCCTAGCTCTTTTATTTTTTTAGTTATCGTGCGGACGGATATCCATACCTTTTATACTATATCTAGCTCGACTCCTTTAAGGTGTCACAGACTTAATGGCAAATTTATTATGCCCTTGAATATAGTTTATACGGGTATAAAAAAAAAAAATTAGAAAAGCTTTGTATAATGACTAGAAAAATTTTGTTTACTTTTATTTAAAGTCACTTGAAATTCTGACTATCTAAATTGTTAACTTTTAAGTACTTGGGAATTATATCAAGCTTTTAATCAAAAAATTGGTTGATAGTAAAATTGAGCATCTGATAACTTTGTGTTTTAAATTAAAATCAAAAAAAAGAGAACAGTTTTAAAATAATAGTCAAACCTTTTAGTTGGAATTATTTTTTAATAATTTCTAAAAATATTTACTATATTTGAATATTAAAATAAAAAAATAAAATATTAATAAAATGATTACAAACAGTGTTATAATAACAAAACTTATTCGAAATAATCATAATATTACATATAAAAATATTAATTTTTGTCGATTATTGTCTGCACAAGCGAATGTTAAAGTACGTTTTAAACAAGCTTAAATTAAAGCTTAATTTAATTGGTTTAAATGATGCTAAAATATTTTAATTTAATTTCTTTCAATTTAAATATGATCATTGTCTTGACGTATTAAATTATTATTAATATAAATCACATTAAATTAAATGGAATATACAAAAACAAAATTCAACGACAAAAATTTAAAAAATAGAACAGGTTTTAAAATTGTTATTAATATTAATTAATAATCATTTATTTTAATTTTTATTTTTAAATGTTTCATAAAAAGATTAAAAATTTTTTATCAGTTGTTTATTACGATTTTATTTTTGAATTCGAGCTTTTTTAAAAATTTTATGTTCTGCTTTTAAAAATTACATAATAAATTTTGTGATAGGTGTACAAGTGGAGAAATTGTGTAACTACATAAATATTTATATTCCTGGACAATAAAAGTAATACAAATTATTGGTAGCATTAAATATTAATTAAAATATTATATTTATTTTTAAAATGTTTTTTTAAATTTTTTCATAAATAAAATTCATCTAGTTGAAATCTTCTCTGCTGATTTTGAAAGATTACTGAAATAATTATGTTTGGATTCTTCAAAATATTTTGTTAATATTTTTCAATTTGTATTAATACATATGTATTTGTATTATTTACCAATTTTATTTATTGTTGTCAACAGAATATGAATAGGATATATAAATTTGGAATATAAATCGTTATAAGCAAAAGAAATTTATCGACTTTGAATTTGAAATTTTCCGTGTTAACTTTTAGAAATCTTTTTATTAGCTTCTTAATGTAAAATACTTTAATGTATGTAAATTATTTTATAAAAGTTATGTTAGAGATAATTTGAAGCAAATTTAATTAATAAGGAAATATCTATTTAATTTAATGTTTTATTATAAATTTTCAATTTAAAGTATATATATTTATTAATATACATCCATTTTAATATTAGCCGAAAGAGCTACATGATAATACCACTGTGCCATTTGAAGATATCCCTGGTCCAACATGGATTCAATTTTTAAAATGGTATATGCCAGGAGGTAAATATTTTTATTTTATTAAATATATTATTTTAAAACAAGAAATTATTATTTTTTAAAGGGAAACTATATAACAAACCAATTACAACTTTACATAAAATGCTAAATAAAAGTTATGGAGATATTGTAAAATTACCAGGCATGTTTGGTAGAAAAGATATGATAATAACATTTAAATGCAATGATTTTGAAAAAGTGTTTCGATCTGAAGGAATTTGGCCAGTACGTCCAGGTTTAGACAGTATTTCTTATTACAGAAAAGTGTTAAGAAAAGATGTGTACGGTGATTCAGAAGGATTATCAACATCGTATAAAATACTTTTATTTAAGAAATAAAATGGTAAACACAAAAATAATTTTTTAATTGTAGAAATGGTGAAGAATGGGGTCGTTTTAGAAGTATAGCAAATCCAGTATTAATGCAACCTAAAACTGTTAAGATTTACGTACCTCGCATGAATGATGTAGCATCAGATTTAATTGAAAAGTAGTTTTTTCTTTACAAAAGTTTATTTTTTAATATTGTTTAATAATTAATACAGGATTAGATTTTTACGAGATTCTTCTACACATGAAGTGCCCAATGATTTTTATGATCATATAACAAATTGGACATTAGAATCGGTTTGTGTTGTAGCACTCGACACAAAATTAAATTTAATCAAAGATCCTTCAAGCCATCCAGATGCTCTTAAACTTAAAGAATCTTTACATGTATTCTTTGACATGATATTTAAACTTGATTTTGAACCGTCAATTTGGAAGTTTGTAGCTACACCAAACTTTAATAAATTAATGAAAGCATTGGATATTATGACTGAAATTACTCAAAAATACACTGATGCAGCGTGTAAAAATTTAAATAAAAATTTAAATGATAATCGGGATATTAGTGAAAGAAGCGTGTTAGAAAGACTATCACACATTGATAAAAATTTTGGAACTGTTATGGCTATGGATTTGCTTATTGCTGGAGTTGATACAGTAATTAAAAAAACAATTTTTTTTTTGACTAATATTTGTTATAATTTTTTTTGTAGACTTCATCCGCTTTTGTTGCTTGTCTTACTTGTTTGGCTAAGAATCCTGAAAAACAAGAAATTCTTAGACAAGAAATTTTAAAAATTTTACCAGAAAAAGATTCACCATTAACAAGTGAAAATATGAAAAACTTGCCATATTTACGTGCATGCATAAAAGAAGGATTACGTTTTTATCCAGTAACAAGTGGAAATATTCGTGCTTTACCTCAAGATATTGTACTTGATCGATATGAAATACCTAAAAATACTCAAATTTTTATGCCGTTTACATTAATGTTTAAAGATGACACACATTTTCTTGATAGTAACAAGTTTATTCCAGAAAGATGGTTGAGAGAAAAATTGCCTGAGCATAGTGAATGCCCGTATTCTGGTGGAAAAGGAAAATCTTCAAGTGCATTTGCATATTTACCATTTGGCTTTGGTCCAAGAATGTGTATTGGAAAACGACTTGTTGATTTAGAATTAGAAATTGGTTTAGCCAAAATTATGCGAAATTTCAAAGTGGAATTTAATTATTCTGATGAGAATATGTTTAAAACGAATGTTATCAATATTCCAAATGTCCCTTTAAAATATAAATTCATTGAACTTTAAAAAATGTTTCAAATTTATTTGCTTTGTTTTTTATAAATTAGCTAACTTTATAATAAAATTTTATCTTTTGTAATTAGCTACTAAAATATAAAATTACTTTTAATAATATTATTATATTGTAGAGCCGAAATTGTGAACATATATATTAGGTTTCAGAAGTGTTATCTAATTGTATATAAAAATTTAAAAAATAATAATGTAAAAACTTTTTATCAATAAAACAAAAATAACTATAAAACACAACCGTGAAAATTTTATAAAAGCAGTAATTACAAGAAAAAATTTATAAATAAATTATCTTTGAATTTGATAAGGAGATAAATTTAATCTGTTAAGCCTAATGAAAATGACTTCAGTAGAAGCATTCAAGCAATTCATTAATGTGATTGGTGGATATCAGCTTCCGAGCTATATTTAACGGCGTCTTTTGAGTCTAAAAAAGAATATGATAATGTCAATGTTAATGAATGATAATGATATTGTCCCATAATGTTTAATGTCTATAATGAATATTATAATATGATGTTTTTTATAGAAGAAAAGTAGAAATGTGTCATGTTTAAAAAATTTTAATTAATAAACTTTTACATAAATAATGTGTAGATACTTTTGAAATTAGAACTGAAGATTCTGTAAAACAGATAATTTGTTTTTTAGGTAAAGAGTGAAAATGCTGAAATTGAAAGAACACATTTTGTTAATTATTCGCCGCTTTAAGATACATTTATTCAGAAAGTCTGCTTTTATTATCTTTGGCTTAAGCTTCGGCTTCTTTATTTTGTCATTTACTTTTACTAATTTCAATTTATTACTCGACTATAACTATATTTCACAAGATTATGAAATATTAATATTTTTACAATTTGTAAGCCATCTATTATCTGAAACAAGGGCTTTTGAAATTAATTCGTTTCTTAGTACATTTTAAAAAAAATGTTTTTTGAAATATTTGTTTATTAGTTTCACTCTGTCCGTCCGTACGGGTCAACAATTAAAAATTCTATATTTTGAGACAATAAAATAATAATAAATGAGATAATAAAACGGAAAAGCTCAAGCTTCAATATTATAATTGTACATGTGTTAACGGCTTTTCTTAATTATATAGACTTTTATTAACTATTTTTCTTAATTATATTAATTATATAAAATTGAAAAAAGTGTCTCTTACTTTTTACAATATTTTTTTACCTATAAAATTCTAAGAAAATTTACAAATTTTTGTGCAAGTATGCTCTTGAAAGCACTATATGCTTGACTTTCTCTTCATAGTCTATGCACATTTAGGAATCTTTCATTTTACATTGTGGCTTCATTTTGTTATTAATATTCCAATTTTTAAGAGTAAGGACGGTTATCAAATGTTTGTATGTTTACAAAAGTTGTCTGAGAAAAAAATGTTCAGTCTCATCAAACGTTCTAAGATAATTAATAAAATATATTAAAAAAATTTCTTCTATTTATATATCACATACGAATTTAATGATAATAAGTTGATTTTAAATTAGCAATTTTATTTTAATAATCTTTAATTCTTTAATAATAAAATAATATTTTAAAAATTGATATTCAATATATTTTTTGATTTTTATCTGTAAAATATATTTACTTTTTATTTACCTTTTTTCCATTATTATTATTAATTTCGTATAGATTTACATATATTATTTCATTCCCAATCTTTATAAAATTTTGAAGAACTATCTAATTTAAAAAAAGTATCACGTTAACAATCAGCAGTAAACCACCATTAAAGTAATAAAATAAAATTATTCCAAATTGCTTAAGCTAAAAATCTTTGCCAATTTTTCATCATAATAATTTGACACCCACTTATTACGTATTCAACATGACAATAAAATGTTCTTAAAAATATGTGTAGAAGTATCTTTATTATATAAATATTTTATAACATTAGCACATATATATTTACTTATATACATATAAACATATATGAACAATGTACATATATGTATTATGTAGTAATATAATAAAGAAATCTGGTTAAGTTCTTATACACTTTAGTTTATTTTATCAGAATAATAAATGAATCAACTTCAATCGTTTGGTAACCATAATTCAATTGCATCATTTCTATAGTCATACTCTTATAAGAATAATACAACCATTAAGATCACCGTTTTATCCTTAAAATCAATTGCCATTGAATGAATACATTTTGTGAGTGGTATAATGTACAGATGTACTATATAGACATAGTAAACAAATAAAAATTCAAAGAGGATAAGAACCTCTTCAAATTCTAAAAATCTGTTTTCCTTTTCTGTTCTACTCTCATATCGTGTTCTGGATCTTTTTGACTTTGAAATTTCATTTTTAAGTGTTAAAATGTTGCAATACGAGATCAAATTGAGTTTCAGTTTTTCAGTTTTTTCTTCCATTTATGTTGACACTTGCCGCGTTGCCTCAAAACTTTTGAAGTGTACTTGAACGTTATAAACGCTAGAGAATATTTTTTTTTATATTTTATACCCTTTTCTTAATGTTTTTGTAACATTTTTTTGATATCCAGAAACATATTGAGTGATTGTTGATGGTTAGTAATCAAATTTAACTTTTATTATTTTACTACCATTTTGAAAATTGAAGAAAATCATAAGGGAATTATATTATTTTGGTATTGGTCATGGTGCAGTATTTAAATTTGAAAAATTGGCTGGAAAATTTAATAAAAATATTAAAAAATTAAATAAAATCTCATGAAGGGAAATTAGAATTTTCTATTACATATTTTTTCAAAAGCGCATTTTGAAAAACAGCAGGACGAAAAAAAATGAAGCAGTTGAAATTGATGATTGTTTTTCCTCTGTTACTGTTGCTCTATGTCCATTATTTTGAATACTCATAATTATTTTTTTTACATCATATTGATTAATTATACATATATATAGTCACAAAAAAACATTAATTTCACTACATCATTTTTTATTTTTATTTCAAAACTTCTGTTTAATATGGTGACATTTGTTAATTACATAATGGAAAATCCTATATGTTTTTATATATTTATGTATTTATTTAATTTAATTTTGTTTAATTTAATTAATTTATTTAATTGCTACTAGAGCAGAATTGGATCTGGCGTTGCATAAGTTTTTTCGAAATATTTCTTTTTTCCTTTATATTAAATTCAATTAATTTCTCATATAATTGCTTCTACTCTCTTACAATTGAAATTGAACAAGTTAATTCCGGCGGATTCGAGTTGCTGTCATTTTATATATAATTCCTGTTTTATATGAGCAATGAGCATAACTCAATATCTAATTATGTTGGGTATCTAAAATTTTTTTAAAGGAAATGCCAAAGGTGTATACCAACGACTTCATCAAAACAACAGATTCGAGTAGCTTTCATATCACTATGAAGTTTATTACTTTGTATAATTGTATATATTTTGGTACTTAATATCTACACATATCTGCTCTAATACTTTACATAAATATATCTCAGTATCTGAAATTTTGTAAAAGATGATTAAATTTTATAGAAACAGCATTTATTATATTGGTACGCGTATCCTAGAGTTGGTACAGTTAACTCACACAATGTCTCGTTTTACAAAAAACTTAAAATAAAAAATAATGAATATTTATTTAACTGAAAGTTTTTTTCAATCACTCAAAAAACATAGCAATTTTGTTCTGAACCTGCACTGTTAGCTTAAAAACACTTAAAAACTGAAACTAAACATTCGTAAATATAATAGTTACCTTAAACAAAAAATTTTATAACAGTAACCGTCTGGAACCCTCACCAATTTACGTTTTGATAGTTTAACACTTCTACTTGTAATAGTTAAGTATGTAGTTACTGTGATAGTTTTAGTCTTAATTTACAATTAAATTTAACCATAATAAAAAACGTAATATTCATCATATAACTGTAAGTTTTAATCAAATTACGACTTAATCAGTTGGACTTTTTAATAAAAATTCCTTTTAAACAAAAAATGGATTATAATATTTTTTATTTTTGTTTTTACTTACGTGAGTCAATGGTGGAATTAATATAAGAGGGTGAATTTATCTATGTGTTTCATTTTTACTATTGATATTATTATTAACATACCATTAGAGTACCAACATTAAACAATTTTCTTACACTTGTTATTTTCAATAAGGGTTATTTTTTTTTGTTGTATAATAATAACATTTAAATAAAAAAAAAGATTTTAGTTTTTTTTAATACGTAATGCAAGGAAAAAAATCATTCCTTTTAAAATATTATGATTATGTATGTAGATTGACAAAATATGTGTATTTTCAGTTTTGGTCGTTTCACCCTACTATGTATCAAAAAGTTTTTGAGAATAAATTGATATCAATTAGAAAATTTTTATCTGACACCAGTATACTGAATTAAAATTGACTTTGTTATTTAGTTATTTAGAAAAACTTTTTAGGTAAATTTTTTTAATGAGATTCTTATGTTAATATTTGGAAAGAATCTTTAAAATAAAATAATTGTATTTAAAATTGAAAATATAAAAAATTATAACAAATTTATCTTTTCATTAAAATTAAAAAAAATAAAATTTTTTATGTAAGTTTAATTAAAAATTGCATTCATTTGAGAATAATAGATTCATTTTAAATGGTCTACCGTTTGTGCTCAAGTGCGCAGGAATGATTTATAATATTAAAAAAAGCCTATATAATAAATTAAACGTAAGTACCGATCATCCAAACTTAGATGCCAATTAAAAAGTCAAATCAAACTTAGGTGCCAATTAAAAAGTTTTATTATTAAAGCTATCGTATTTTGTTGCACTGCTTAAACTGTTCCACCGATTCAGTTTAAAATTAATTAAAAAAAAATTATTAAGTTTTTCTTTTAGTCAAATTTTAACTATTCGTTTGACTGATTTCAATCTTCGTAGAAATAAATCATTTTTTAATCTATTAGAGTTCCTTAATTTGTTAAAAAAAATTTTTTTCGTAAAATTTTTTGTTAAAGAATATCTAACACAAGTTTTTGTAAAATTTAGCTAACAACTCGGCTCTACAACATTATAAAAATTTTAGTTTTTTCATTATTCTGTCTATATAGTTCGGCCTGAACATTTTTGTAATCGATATTCGTTTAAAAATTCTCGAGACAAATTTTTGTTGATTTCCATTATCGTGTTCTATTTAGGACGGTCTGTTAAAGATATATTAATTTTTTTATTGCTCTGTTCAATATGTTTAAATGATTGTACTCAAATTTTTAAATAATTTTTTCTTTCACAAACAATCAAAATACTAAAAAGAAATCCGGGATATACCGCGAAGTTCTGCTAAACTATCATAGATCAAACAATAACAAACAGAAAAATGGGAGGAAAAATGATGTTTTGAAAGTTAAGAAGACCTAAAAGTTTTAGATTTATAAACCTATTTATAACCTATAAATACCATATGGCAAAGTCTAATATTTATTTTATATATATTTATAAAGTTTATAAAACTAGTTATCGTTTAGCGTTTCCATATTGAAAATATGCTTATAGGAACCTGTGTTATAACAATTTAAATATAGGGCTTTTTCGAACTTTGGCTGTAACTTCGTAATGAGTGGGGCTACAGAAAAAAGTTGTTCCAAAAATTAGGTTTTTGACGATGCCTATCCGTAGTTAAAATTTCATTGCTTTATTTCAAACGGTGTAGAAGTTTTGTAAACACTCAGACAGATGGTAGGACGAAGGGACGCCCAGAGTCAAACTAACAAGCGCATTTTTTCAAAATTTTGGTAATATGTGCTAAAAACTAGTTAAAAGGGTTTTCACTGATTTCTATGACTGGGTTAAAGAAATCATCAATTGGTTTGTAAGATTTTTTATTTAATATGGCAATCATGTAAAACATACATATTAAAATTGCGATATTAATAGTTATTGTAAGCTAAGATTAAAATTGTTAGAGTCAGAATACATCTTAATTAAATGTTTATAGAATGAAAAGCTTTATGTAAAAATAAATAAATTAAAGTAAAGAAATTTAAAGTGTTATTGTAAAAAAAAAGAAGTTTATAATTTTATTAATTCATTAAAGATGCTCTACAAAGATGCTATACAAAGAAATAAAGGGTCTACTACAGGTTATATATTTTAAAGCGATGATTTGTTGGTTCACAAAACGTTAAGTAGCAGTGGCTTTGTCTACCACATAATCGGAATTTACATCATAGTTGATGCAATATAAGAAACAGATTGGTTGAAAAGATTTTAACTTAAATTATTTTTATTTTCATTGAAAAGTTTAAATAGTTTAAAAAGATTTAAAAAGTGAGATATGCTTTCTTCGAGAAGAAAATAAAAAACTAAAAATTAGTAAAACTATAAAAGTACAGTAGAATATTGTACAGATGAAGAAGAATTAGATCGGGAAACCGAATGAATTCTTAAAAGAAAATCTTAAAAACGAAAAGCGGATAGATCTCAAGAAATAAGCCCAGAAAACTCTGTAAATAAAGTAAAAGAGGATAACGGGTTACCAACTATCCAAAAAGTCAATTTTACTAGAAAGTGCATGAAAAAATAAATCCTCCTCCGGCTATATTAAGTAATATTGTAGAATACCCCAAAGTTAATAAAATTCTCAAAGAAGTAAATATTAACTATAAAGTCAACATGATGAACAATTATCAATTAAAAATTAGTATTGATAAAGAAGGGGAATACAGAGAATTTGCAAAGCTTACAAATGAGCCTAAATTATAATGGTACACGTATGGAAATAAGTTGACCAGGCGAATCAAAGTTATGGCTAGGAACTTACACCCATCATGACAACCTGAAGAAATAAAAAATGAGCCTGAAAGCAGGGGTTTCAAAATCCTTGATGTTTCAAATAAAATTAAAAAAACTATAAAAAATAATAAAGAAACTATAGTTCGATTACCTTTATTTATGTTAACATTTCAAAATTCTGTAGACATAAATAAAATTTATTAAATAGAATTTATTTAGCAAATGAGAGTGAAAGTTGAAGCTCTAAGAAAAACAATCAATGTAAAAAGTGCCAAAGATATGGCCATACACAGAAATTCTGCCAACGTCTAACTTAATGTGAAAAATGCGCTGGCGCACATTTGTCATCAAAGTGTGACAAAGAAAAATGTGACTCCAAAATGCGCTAACTGTCTTGAACCTCATCCTGCGAACTATAGGGGGTGCTTGGTTGCAAAAAAATTATAAAAGAGAAAAAATTATAAAAGAGAAAAAATTATAAAAGAGAAAAAATTTAAAAATTAATCCAAAGCAAACTAAAGTACGAGAGTTAAATCCAAGACGCCCCAGAATTGTTGAATTTCGTAAGGTTACTAAGGGCTTATCGTTTGCCAAAGTAGCACAAGATAGTGCTAAAAATCGAACTAATACATTAAAGGAAAATAATACAAAACAAAGTAACACGACAATGCAAAAATTAACATTATAATGCAAATTATGCAAAATATGTTAAATACAATGGACGAAATCTCGCCAAGATTAAATAAGCTAGAAAACATATATAGTAAGTAGTTATACATATACACTAAAAAAATTAATAAGCAATGGTCGAAAACACATTTAATTTTGCCACGTGGAACGCAAATAGCATACTTAATAAAACGCCTAGAATTATTTTTAAAAGCTCAAAATATCAGCGTGTGTGTATCAGAAACTCATATGACAAGACAGTAAGAGTTAAAGATATTAGGCTACACATGCTATAAAGAAGTACATCCAAACAATTTCCGAGAGGAGGCAATTCAATTTTAGTAAAAAAATACTATATTACACCACAAAGAGTGTAATATACAAACTGATGAATTTCAACTCTCAGTCTCTTAAACGAATCAAGTCTCTTAAACAAAACCTTAATGTTGGTGCTTCATATTGTCCTCCTACAGGCAATATAAAGAATCCTATGTTCAAAGATCTCCTTAACCTACTTGGGGATAAGTCCATTTTGGGAGGTGACTTTAACGCCAAACATATCGAATAGGGTTCTAGATTAACCTCAACAACACGAAGCTAAGAAAGCTATTAGAGAGTTGGGTTGCCATCTTCATTCAACGGGCAAACCAACTCACTGGCCAACGGATACAAATAAAATTCCAGATCTACTGGATTTTTTTATAACAAAACAAATATCACCAAACTTCATTAGCCTAGAACATAATCAAAATTTAGACTCAGACCATTCTGCTGTGGTACTGAACCTGAACGAAAAGACTAATAAATCAACAGATTGGGCAAGTTTTAAACAGGAAATAGAAAATAAAATAAATTTAAGAGCTAAAATAAAATCTAAAAAAAAATAGATACTGCTATAGAAAGTTTTATCAAAATCATGCAAAATGCTGCATGGAATAATACAAAAGAATGTAAACATAAATCAGCAGCTTATAATTATTCTAATAACTTAAATATGTTAAAAACGAAAAGAAGAGTTAGACGTAGATGGCAACAAACACGTGATTCAGCTAATAAAACGCTTTTAAATAGAATAATTCAAAATCTAAAAAGAAAAATTTTGGAAATAAAGAGTAATATATAATATAGTAAAATTTGGAAATAAATAGTATTATAAAAATTATGTTGAAAATTCAGCTAAAAAAGAAAAAAGATATTTTTTGTGAAAGGCAACAAAGAATCTAAAAAATCTAATTTCATCTAAACTAATCTTGCAAGTTCCACCAATCAAGAACAAAGATGTTAAATAATCAAGAAACAATCAGGAAAAGGCCGAAACATTCGCAAATGATCTGGAAGGAATCTTTCGGCAGAATGAAATAGACTAAGATCTCTACTTTGAAAATGACGTTAGACAGAAAGAGAATGTCATTGCACCAATATTCCAAATGGAATTGGTTGATGAAATTAAAAGCCTCAAGTTAGAAAAAGAACGGGGTTTTGATTTAATAACGTAATAAGTAACATACATAATGAATGCTATATTAAGATTAAATTATGTATCTAATGTTTGGAAGGTGGCAGAAATATTTATCATACTTAAGCTTGGAAAGCCTCCAAACGAATCAAAATCTTATAGAAAAATTCTCTCTTACCGATAGTGTCAACGCTTTTTGAGAAATTATTATTAAAAAGAATAAAACCGTTAATAGAAAGTAGGAATATAATAATTCCAAACTATCAGTTTGGATTTAGAGAAAAACATTCTACTATTAATCAAGTGCATAGAATTACAGATATAATTGAAAAAGCTCTAGAAGAAAAGCAAATATGCCCTACAATCTTTCTAGATGTAGGTCAGGCATTCGATATAGTTTGGCATGAAGGCTTAATTTATAAACTAAGAAAAATACTAAACCTAAACAATATGTTGATATACTCTCATCATACTTGACTGATAGGTTGTTTAGAATTAAATAGGATGAGAAGTTTTCTATACTTAGAGAAATCAAACAGGTGTTCCTCAAGGTAGTATATTGGGTCCTATATTATACCGGCGATTTACCAAGATTAGGTAATATGACTGTAGCTACATTTGCTGAAGATACCGCAATAATGGTAATAGCATCTAATATTGACGAGAGTCCAGATAAATTACAAAAAGCAAGCGATAAGCTTTTTTTGTGGATCAAAAAATGGAAAATTAAGCATAACGAACTTAAATCTGTTCAAGTAAATTTTAGAAATATAGTCATACAAAATCTCCCAGCCGTAAAATTAAATGGAGTAAATATATCCCAAGAAAACAAGGCAAAATACCTAATGACATTAGATGTCAAGCTGAGATGGAAAGAGCACGTCAAGAAGAAAAAAGTCGAATTAGAATCGAATTACAGACAAATGTATTGGCTCCTAGGTCGAAATTCTAGATTGTCAATAGAGTATAAAATTTTGTTATAAGACCAGTAATTAAGCCTATTTGGTTGTGCGCCATACAGCTATGGTGTTGCGTCAAACAAACAAATATTCAGAGCATTCAAATTTTCCAAAATAAAATTTTACGTAACATGGTTAGTGCTCCTTAGTACGTACGAAATTTTGATTTACATACGTACTAAGAAGTACTAAAATGTCATTAGAAGGCTTAATAGAACTAGACCACTAGATTTTCACCTTCACGGAGATCTGCTATTTTAGTAGATCTATAAGAGTTAACGCAAAATTAATGGCTAGTCTTTCAGACTAGTTTTAATATTTTAAGACTAGGCTAGTGTGTTTAGTGAGTTAAAGTCTCACATAACTGTGTTGCGTGCAGTATCTTTCGATGATTTTCACCATCCTTACCCAAAGAAAAAAATTGAAAAGTTAGACATTATATTGTGACAATGAAAGGGTGAACTAGGAATTAACAATCCATATTCATTTCGAACAAAAGATATTGAGGTAAAAAAAAAAAATTTATTCGTAGACAAATAGCAAGTGCTGATGATCGAATATATATTAACTAAAGAACTGGTAGATGATATATAAACAAAAGCGTCAACGGCACAAACATTTTCAGCGTTTTTAAAATTATTATTTTTAAACTAAAAAGTTAGTTATTGATGTACTCAACCACTTGATATACACATGTATTATATGCGTATGTTATTTTGAGATTAATTTTTCGTTTTCCGCTCCGTTCCAGAGAAATTTAAAGCTTCCACTGCGAATAAATAATTAAAAAAAAAAAATTTTTTTATAAATATAGAGAAGGAAAAATAGAATCGCTTTAAAATGTCCTCGTCTGCATCGCTATATCAAATCGAAAAATTGGATGAAAACAATTTGGAAGTGTGCATGTGTGTAGAGAGAAGATTAGGAATGAAAAGAATGCAGATATTTTCGATAGACAAGATGCTAAAGCATTGGCAATAATAATAATGAGCATAAAACCAAACCAAATTGTGCATGTAAACATTTGTAAAACATCCAAACAAGCTTGGGACAAATTATTTGAAGTACATCGTCCTAAAGGACTAGATACTTCTTTTTAAAAGGTTAATAAATTCAAAAATGAGCGAGAGCGAAAAGGCCAGTAGTCATGTAGATAAATTTTTTAGAATTGTGGAGCAAATAAATGAAGTAGAATTAGTTTTAAATGATGAACTTATCTTATTAACAAGTCTGCTAAAGACTTTTAAAAATTTTATTATAGCAATTGAAACCAGAGAAATCATACCAACCACTCAACAGCTGAAAATTATAATAATCATATAAATAGAGGTAAAAATAATCCGAAGAATGTAAGCCAACAAAATAATACAGATGCTAGAAATCCAAATAATAAATAAGCAAGGTTATTACGCAATAATTGTAGAATTAAGATTAACAGAAGCTTAGATAAAAATTGAAAAATCAAATTTTGAAAAAAGTTTTAAAAAAGATAATAAAAATTCTTATGCATTTGCACTAATAAATAAAAAATTTTTAATGGTAAAATAGTTGTTGCTGGATTTTTGATAGTGGCTCAACAAACCATATTTGTTGTGTTAAAAAACTTTTTATAAATTTAAAGAACCATAAGAAACAATTGGGTTAGTCAATAATGCTGTTATTAAATCGTCAGGAATTGGTAATGTTGGGTTGAACGATAGTAAAAATAAAATAACTTTAAAAGACCTTTTATATGTACCCGAATTAGAATCTAATTTCATATCAATAAGAAAAGTTACTGAAAGTGGTTTCACAACAATTTTTAATAAAAAATCAGCTGTTATTTGTTGTAGAAATAAACCTATATTAAAGGCAAAATTAATCAATGGACTGTTTATTTCTGAAGTCGAAGAATCCAAATTATTTAATATGAATTTTATAGTAATGTAAAATTGTGGTATCATACCGTTCATACCACAATTTTACATTATAATTTAAATAATAAAAGCTTAGAAATTTTAAAAACAAAAGAAATAGTTATAGGCCTTAATTTAAATAGGAATATGAGTTTATCATGTGAGGCTTGTTTAAAATCAAAAAAATCACGACTACCTTTTCAGAAATCCATCTCCAGAAGTAATCAAATTTTAGAGCTGATACATAGCGACCTATATGGTCCTATAAAGAAAGTATATTTATAGGTGGAAGCGATACTTTGTACTTTTTATTGATGATTATTTCCGAAAAATATATGTTCGTTTTTTAAAAGACAAATCGGAAGCATTTAAAGCTTTTAATGAAATCAAATCTTATGTCGAAAATTACACCAAAAACAAAATTAAATGCATAAGGACTGACAATGGCAGAGAATATCTAAGTGAAAATTTTAAAACTTTTCTTAGAGAAAATGGAATAAGGCACCAATTTACATCTCCGTTCACTCCGCAACAAAATGGTGTGGCCGAACAAGCAAACCGGACAATTGGTCAGTCAAAATGGACAGGTGCAACTTAATTAATTCAAAATTATCCGATTTTCTTTGGGCCGAAGCAGTAAATACTGCTGTTTACATTCGAAACGGTTCACCAACAAAAATCTTAAATTACATAACTCCATATGAGGGGTGGTACAACAAGCGTCCATTTGTAGGACATATCAAGGTATTTGAGTTGAAAGCCCACGTGTTAAACAAAATTCCAGCTAAATCATAATTTAAAACAAATAAATAGGTTGCATTTTGTAGTTGATTACAGGTTGGTGGTGGTAGCCCCCACTATTGTAATTGCCTTTTTGTTGAAATATGTATCTAAAAACATGTTAGAAGCAATTTTATAGTTTGTTACAAAATCGGAGTCCCAATAATTTGTTTAGATGGTGTTTTTAGCACTATTTAAATGCTTCCCATTAAATTTTGAATTCTGGAATTTATTTTGGTGAAATTTTTATTTTTGGAATTATGTAAATGGTTATGGAAGGTATCATGAAATAACTCCGCATCGAAAAATGAATTAAATTCTCAAATTGACTTTTTGCGGATTTAATTTCATTAACTTTTTTTTGGACTTTAAAGTTGGATTCAAATTAAGTGTATTACCTTTTTTCAGAATATTTATATAATCTATAATTATAATTTAGTAGTTTTCAGCCACACACTACGTATTATGAATTCCGTTTCAAGCTTTGAACATCAGTATCTATATATTTTTTACGATTTTTCTACTATAAAACCTATACATAACATATTAATAATAAAACAAACAACACATTTCATATTTACATTACAGTAGCATGGTAGCTACGATAGTCGGTAGTAGTAACAAATCGTACACAACAGAATAACAAAAAAAAAACACAAAATTATAAGACACTTACTGTCTTTAAAATTGTGTATTTTTTTTTCCTCTCGAGTCGACTCGACCTCAACGGCTCAACTATTCTTTGGCTATGTATTGAAATTTTAAATAATGATGAATGATGAATGATATTGATCTGATATTAATAATCAATTTGTATCTAAGTATTTACTTATGTATGATCGTATGATGCTTATGAACTTTACTTATGAAATATTACTTATGAATGCTTGTATATTATTTGAAGCGATTATAGAAAACTTTTCTAATTGTATTTTTTTTTTTAATTCAATTTCTTCTCATATAAGTACTTAAATTTTAGTATACAGCAGTTCTTACAACCAAAATTATATTTGAATAATTTTTTATTTTTAAATATTTTGTACCTATGTAAATTTTATGCAGGGTTACCGTTTGTACAATTGTGGTAATATTTGTACGATCTTCTCACCCTCTGTACCATGTACAATCTTAATCAAGGATTGTACGCCAAATATACGGTCTTTTCAGATTTTAAATATTTTAAATTAGGGCAAGGTAAAACGAACAACGGCAATATTTTTACAGACAACGTGGTCCATAAAAAAAATAAGCGAATTTTGCTCCAAACTTTGTTTGTGCATTTTACGAATGTTTTACGGATACCTATTCTGTTTTCGCCACGTACCTTTAAAACATTTATTTCGAACTCGATAAATAAATAGACATAATACTCCTCACTCACAATACAAAGTATTCTAAATATACGTACACCAACTAAAGGCTCTTTATACAATTTAATTCTGTTTTGGCGTTATTTTAAAAATAATTTCAGTTAGTGTTTTGACGAATTTAGTTTTGCTTTCTGATTTTTTACGGATTGTACTTTTTCCATAAAGTCTATTTTTCTAAACTGCAACTGTCTATTATATGATTTGGGATTCAAAATAGAATTTGATTACATATTAACAGGGGCACCTAGTATGTATATGTTTACGCGAGATTCTGAATTAGCACGGATTTTAGAGTTGGTTACAAAATCAGAGTATTCGCTTTTTCCAAAATACAAGAAAAATTTTCATTTTTGGGTTGCGGAAATTCATGATGCCATTTTCAAAACTTGACAAACTTTTGACTTTATTTGACAAACTTCTTTGCACCAATACAAAAATTTTTTTTTTTTTTTTTGCGAGGGTAGGTGGGAATCATCGAAAGGCACTATAGAGGAGTGAAAACGAGCACGATTCCTCTATGAATGTGTGGAACTTTAACCCACTAAACACCACCTCCCTTTTTTGACCAAACAATAGGTTATACAACCTTTAGTACTACTGTACTGCCTGGTCATACGAAGTTGAGTTAAGGAATGAAAATAGATTTCAAATTGGCAGGCATATTGTGAACAAAGTTGTTAATATATTCACCTTGAATCTTTGCAGATTGTAAATATAATCATCACCAATTCTGGGGAACACATGAGGTGGAAAATGGTACCACATTCGCGATGTTCGTACTACAAACGAATTTCCATAAGCCGAATTATGCCATCTGGGAATTTGAACTACGTAGGGATGGGCAGCAGAGCCTCTCCTTCTTTCTCTTTGGAATGCTTTGAGAGGAGGCATCAAACTTTTAATCTCGTTAGAGCAAGAACCCAACCCTATAAGGTATCTATAAAACAAGTTAAGTGTTCCTGTTAGGCGCCGTAGACCGAGTGGAGAGAGCGTAGAAGTGACATTGGGATCATTTATTAGACGAATTGCTCTATTTTGCACTTTATCGAGAAATCCCAATGCCGTTTTGGAGGCTCCTGCCCAAATATGTGCATTGTACTCCATCTTTGGTCTTATATATGTTTTATAGATATTTATGAGATCAGAAGATGAAAAGAAGGCTTTACAACGATACAGGAAATCCATACACCTAGATGCATCTTTAGCTATACCAAAAATATGATTGGACAAACTTAATTTTTAATTAACTTAAATTAAAATCGACTCTGTTGATTTTGCCCCAATTAGAAATTTTGACTAAGTCGAGATTTAGCTCAAGCGAAGGAGAATTTTTACTGTCGTTGTCTTCATAAGAAGCTATGCAAAACTATAGATTGGATTGGAGGTTATACTTAGAAGATCGTTTATAAATATTAGGAAAAGTGTCGGAGAGAGAACAGATCCTTGAGGGACAACAGCATTAATTTTGAATTGGTCAGAAGAATAACCATCGACCAGGACACGAATCGAACGATTCGAAAGAAAATCTCCAATCCATTTTACAAATACACCACCGAGGCCCTTTGCTTTGCATTTAGCAATTAAAGCATCATGCCAAACTCGGTCAAAAGCTTTAGAAATATCCAAAGCGACAACACCGGATTCCCCTGAATGGTGGAGGCTGATGTTAAGCCTTCCACAGATGCATGTCATGAGATCACCTGTTGACCGAAGGGTTCGAAACCCATATTGACGATCATGAATTAATCCTTTGTTATGTAGATATTTCAGAAGCTCTCTATTTATTAAATTTTCCATTATTTTGGAGAGAACCGAAGTGATAGTAATAGGGCGGTAGTTTGAGGGATCGCTTTTGTCTCTCTTTTTGGAGATGGGATGTATGTGCGCTGTCTTCCACTGGGTAGGGTATCTATCCGAAGAGAGGGATATATGGAAGAGATTTTTCTACTATTGCGAGCGGGATGGTTTCGCAATAGTAGAAAAAATATTTTAAGTAATACCATCCGGCTGACTTTTTTGTATCCCAATTTTTAAGAGCTTTAAGAACTGCACGAGTTCTGAAAGAAATTCTATCTAAGGAGAGGTTAACCTCGGGCAGAATGCATGGTCTTTGTGTTGACTGGGGCAATGTTGAATTGGAGGCGAAATTTTTGGCAAATAAATCTGCTTTTTCTTTGGGATCGGATATAATTTCGTTATTGTTATCAACCAAAGGCTGGAACGAAGAACCGCCACTTTTACCGTTAAGGCTCTTAGCAAAGGTTCAAAAGGATTTGTTATTTTTAGGAATACGCAAAAGTTGTCTTCTCAACCGTCTGTTGTGCAAGAACTTTTGCTTGTTGATAATTCTCCTACAGCAGTTTTTAACTGCGATATAGTTCGCCCTATTAGCTTCAGTCCTATCACTCTTGTAGATTTGAAAAGCTTCCTCCTTTTAAGATATTGCATTTGCACAAATGCGATTAAACCAAGATTTGGGTGGCCTTTTAACACTTTTCATTGAGTGAGGTATGTAAGCTCTCATCCGTAGAAGAATTATTTCACTAATCGCATTGGTTACGAAGTTAACATTTCTGTTGCTAAAGCACAAAGACCAATCAAAAGCTTTAAAAAATTCATTTAAACCTTCCCAGTTAGCATGGCTATAACGCCATACTATTTTTTTGGGACAGGTCTTTCACTGGTCTGAGTGCTAAGCTCAAAGCTAGTATTAATCGAGCAGTGGTCGGAACAACCAAGAGGAGAGCTAACTGAGACCTTGTATTTCTCAGAATGTGTAGTCAGAAACAGGTCCAGGAGATGGCCAACCTGGTCTACACGGTCGGGAATTCTAGTGGGATTTTGGACAAGTTGAGTAAGATGGAATAATGAAGCGAAAAGCTCAACTTGTTTCCCAATTAACTTTTGACTGGCAGAATTGACATTGGAGTAGTGGAGCCAGTTTCTATTATATTGAAATCACCAGCCACAACAATTTCAGATTGTGGATTTAATTGCAAAATTTCATTAATCTAGTTGGTGAGATTTTCAATCTCCGAAATAGACTTCAGTTCACTAGAGTTTAGAGACGTGTATAAGTAACATAAATGAACGTGCTTACGTGTTTAGCAACAATAATTTTTATCCAAATGTAGGGAGTTCCGTTTCACGTTAAAACCACCGATTTTTCCGATTCACGTAAAAATCACCAGTCCAGCCTAAACGGTTTGACCGATTGAGTTGAAAATTTGCACAAGTGTTCTTCTTAGCTTTAGGAGTGTACTGAATTTGGTTGCCATATATTAACCAAATTCGGCCCGGCGGGCTTCCAATAAATTTTTTGTTTCCAATTTATGTTCAATTTTATATGGTGATTTAATGTCTGAAAAAAATCCTGAGATAAATTTAGTTAAAGTTACGGTTGCGGTAACCAGTTTGGACACAAGAGCCGAACGAAGTTCATAAAATTTTTTTGTTCTGCTTAAACGGTTAATCAGTTGATTTTAAAACTAGCAAAACTGTTGCTCTTTAGCAAAAAAAGTTTTCCTGGATTAATTTGGTTACGATACATTAACCCATTTCGGCACCAGACCAATTGAGCAGTATTGAGCAGTATTGAACAGTATTTAATCAAAAATGACTACCTGCCCATTTAAAGAACAGAAAACCTTATATTATTATCCATATACAGTTCTTACACATATTTTTAGCCTTATTCAATATCAATTTGTTAACATAATTTTGTATTAGAAGAAGTTAATGTACAAAAATTCTGGTTGATTTTTAAAGGTAAAAAACAATCCTGCCTTTTTTTTTCTATTAAAAATATGGAAACATTTTTTAATGATATTGTGGGAATGAGTTAGTATTTAATTTAAGAATTAGTTTTACTATAGTATTAGTATTTAATTTAAAGAATAAGCAAAAATAAATACTTGAAATTGATATTTAGTTGTAACAAAACAAACCTATTATGTTTGGTAGATTAATAAGAAATTAAAAAATTAAATTTGTATTTTAAAATCTTATATCATACGGCTTAGGCTAAGGTCTTGAATAAAAAAATGAAAAAAAAAAGGAAATAGAGGAAAAAAAAATGTAGGTTCTAAAGGAGCTGTAACGGTGAGTCTACATAAAAAAACTTGTTCTACAACATTACTATTTTAAGAGATCTATGCATGGTTAATATTTCATTGCTCTTTATAAACAGTGCATAAGTTTTGTAAACAGAAGGACGAGCAGAGTAAAACTAATAACAAATTGTTCAAAATGTGGTTAAAAGCATAATGCATAAAAACTTGAAGTGACATTACTCACGAAAAAAATTTATTACATAATGGTCTTTTATAATTGAAATACGTTTTTATGTTTCGATATTAGCTTATATATTGTTAAACTCCCTTCACCCTAATAGTATACTCAATACATTACTGATTCCTTTAAAGTTTTTTTCTAAACCAATTATTGTCTCTCATTCTTCGATCTGTTTATTTAATTTGTTACAAAAAAATTGAATGATATTATTTAAATGTAATAAAAGTTAAAATATTAACTACCAGCTTCTGTAAATGCAAAGTAATAATTTAACTATATTAACTAAATTATATTAACCAAAAACAAAAGTTAATAATTTTTATTTCATCAAGCCAACAAAATAGTTCGGACAACGCACAATATACATACATTCTTGTAAAATCAGTAAAGTAATTTTCGAATGTCGATTCGGCAACAAAAATTTACTTAAATTAATTATTATTTTTAAATTTATGTTGAGATTTTTTAACGATTAAGAATTTAATGATTTTGATGATTGAATTTCCCTCGTGAAAAGGCTTTCTTGAGAAATATTAACGTTCTCATAGTAACATTATTTTACTATTACATTGCATAAGCTTAGGCGTACCAAAATATTTTGTTTCTAATAATTACATAATAAATTCATACAAGGTGGGTATAATGAATTTGCATTTGTTTTTATTTTTGACTGTTAAGTACCTTATTGTATCTTTTTATCTACGAATTCAAAATTATTAAAAACAAATATTCTGTTATAATATTTTATGTTTTTGAAAAATATTTTTTATTTGTTTTTTTTATTTATTTTGTTCGTGCAAATTAAGCAGACATTTTATAGTATTTTAATGAAAATTATAAAATGAAGCGAATAATAATTCAATGAAAATCGTTACATGTCAATGCGTTAATCACGTAATCCCATTAAAAAATTAAAATGCACAACAAAAATCATCAATAACAATATTCAGAAAGTTAAATAACAATCGGGAGTATACAACAATATGTATATGCAACGTTGTATATGCAACATAAAACAGTTCCAATAAAATGAACATGAGAGATCATGCGGAAAGATAAGGCAGTTTTGGTGGCCAGTTTAATATTTTATAAAGAGATTTTTAAACATTTATATGACCAGGATAACTGTTGGAAACACAGATCCAACCATTCATATTGGAAGTAAATAATATCTAGACTTCGATAAAGGTTTTTAAGAATGATTTTTCGCAAATGATGGTACTTTGTAATTTACAATTAAACATTATAAAGCATATTCACATACATAAATTAATATATATATATATTTATATAGTTATAAATTATTCAAATTATATGCTATAAAAAATATATTGTAAATCTAGTGTTATGTAAATGCGGGATGAACTCTTTATCCAATAAAGTTTCCATTTAAATACTTTCCCAAATAATCGTTTGTTGGCTTTTGAAAATCACTAAAATTTTAAAATTAACCAAATCTTTGTTATTCAATAGTCAATAATTATTTTAAAAAATAAAATTTTCAAATCATTGGGTGAAAAATTCATTTAGTTTTGAAAATTTAATAATATATATGAGATCTTGAATCAGAAAGAATGAACTATGAACAGTTAGAAATACTGGATTAGTATTAAAATATTATACAATTGAATTCATAACGACACCACTTAAAGTTTTTCAGTTGGAATATTAGAGCCTTAAAGATTGTAAGAGTCTGTTTTTTAAAAATCTTTCAATTAATTCACTTGGAATATTAGAGCCCTAAAAGTTATATATTTCTGTTATTAAACATCTTTCAACTAGGTAACGCTAAATTTTAAGGTTTCCTATTCTATAAGTGTTGTATGATTATTTTATTAAATATAAAACGATTTGTTTAAAAATTGTTCCTGATGGCATATTAACTGCATATTAACTTAGCAACTTAGTAAATATAAAAACAAAAATCTTTTATTAAGTCCTAATATTAACTCTAAAATAAATAGAAGATTATTAATATTAATATATATGGCTTATTAATATGAGTGGCACCTATTAATAATATGATTTTCCTGCAATTAAAAAGACGAAATATTTTAAATGTCCTGAAATTTTTTTTATACAACCATACAAGCCATATGTAATGTCCAATATTGGTTACCAACAAAATAAAAAAAAAAATCTGATGAATAAGAGTTATTAAAGAGAATAAATCTAATATTTTTGGTTGAAATATGAAATTGAACTCAAAGAACAGCCAAAAATTTTAAATAACAATCATTACATATATATATTTTAAATCAAAATAGGTAGAATATATAGGTGTATATATAGAAAATAAAAATAGGTATTAGAGTTGTTATGACTTAAAAAAAAAAAAATCATTTGGATGTAATTCGAAAAATAAATTCAGGTGATAGAGAATTTTTTCTATTTGGCTTCAATTGTATGAATGAATGAATGGGTTGCACTTTATTACTTTTATAAATTTAATTTTTTATTTATTTATATTAATTTTGTGTTTGTATTATTCACTTTTATTATAATGAAAATTGCAGTTTTTCCGGCTTTTCGATTTGTGCATTCAACCGACTTAAATGTTTAAAATAGTGGTGAAAAAAAGTAATAAAAAATTGTGAGCGCGGTTTATTTTGTGTTTATCCGCAAAAATGTTCATATAGGAATTTAAAGTTTCAAAATGGAATTAAATAGTTTTAATGAATAGCATCCATTGATCATTTTTAAAGCAAATAATATCTAAGGAAATGAAAAAATAAAAATAATAGGAATAAAAAATTAATATAAAACCATGATTTGGGGTAAAATAACAATTTTTTAAAATGTATCATGTATCGCCGACATTTATGTAGATGTATTTATATTGAAAAGAGCATTAAATTAGATCAATGTTCAGAGATAACCATTATTGTTCTTTTTTTTTTTTTTTTGCATAGCATTTTATAGATACTGAACAGGAGCAGTCAGTAGTCAACAATGTTATTATGTAGTTTTTTTTTTTAAATAATTTTAATTTATTCTACATTTGTATATATGTAAGGTTGTATGTATTCATTAAGTGAACTAAAAAAATAATTAATATCCATAGGTGAATTGTGGAGAAATTAACTGGAAATATTTTATTAAATTTTACATAATAATTTTAATTGTTATTATTTTTATTTTTGAGGATTTACAATTTTCAATTGTTAAATTGCTTTTTTTTTAATAATTACAATGTTAATTTAATATAATTTATTTATAAAATTGAAATTAAAAATTTTTTTTGAATAAAATACATATTATGTAATTTCTATGGTGAAGCATTCCCAAACCTTTTATTTGAAGTTAAAATAGTGTAATATAATGAGGTGATCAATTTGATTTTTGTTCGATATAATATTTGTTAAATATCAACTTGATTTTATATACAAATGGGATTTACTTGTTAATCGTCTGATAGAGTTCTTTTTGTTACGGGAATTTTGAAAAAAGGAAAAATTACATTTGTGTGCTGTCCCTATGATTATGTAGATTAGATTACTTGAACGTACTGTTGTTGACTGTAATTATTCGAAAGCATTATTTTTATAATTTATACAAAGAATTCATTCGCAAGGCCAGGTAATATCCGACATTAGTAACTTATATCGTAGTAGTTGATATCGCAATAATTAATATCGTAAGCCAAATATTGTATTTGTATGATTTAGTTTATGTTTCATAATCTTGGCCAATAGCTATAGCCGAGTAATCAACTGCTTAGTGAAAATAGTGATTTAAGAAATTCAACTTTAGTCGAATATAAATAATGTGAGTTAGTGGACAAATTAAGTTCCATAATAGGAAATTATATAAAAAAGTGTTGTGGGTATTTTAAGTTTTTAAGATTATGGAACATTTGTTGTTTTTTCTTGTAAATTAAACTCTTTATAAGTTAACAAAATTCTTAAAGTATCCAAATCTGAAGAAGGTGCAAAGTGTTTTTGATATGTATAAAAGAAATTTCCAAAATTTTTACAAAAATTCGAAGAAGAAAATGAAAAACTTTTTTTATCATAATATTTTTATATTTTCACCCAATACAACGGATGTTGTACATATAGTTGAATTTACTTAATGCCCTTTTTGTTAAAAATTTGTATTTATATTTTATATACACATACATGTATGTACATCCATAATTGAATAACCGTATTTATATTAAGAAAAAGGAACTCGAATACATTATTTAATTTTGTGAAAGTCAATTTCCTTAAGAAAACCCAATAAACATTATCAAAATATTGGTTAACTTGCATTTTCTTGTTAGTTGGTTGGTACGATAGTTGTATTTAAATCCCTTTTTCTATGTCCTGTAAGTTTTCCTGGTTAATTTTGAATAAGAAATGTAACTTAAAAACATAAAAAAAAAAAAAAACGAAATTAGAAATTATTTTATATTTAAGTTAAATATCATGATAAAAAGTCAAATTTATGGCAGGACATGGTCACTGGATTAACAGTAATTGAATATTTTTTCGTTTCTTTTCTTTTTTATTTATTTGTTTTTAAAAGGAATACCCAAAAAGAGTAGTGAGGAGATCCAATATGAATATTCCAATTTTGTGCATAATCATTTATTTATGAAGAGAAGGAAATTTTATCCTTTTAAAGAAAGTAAAAGAAAAAAAATATTTCGAAACTGACAATATATTTGGTATAAAAAGTGGTCTCGTGGGAGATTAAAAAATTTTTTGGACACAAAAATTTTCTTTATACAAAACTCATAAATTTTAAGTCCTTTGATAGTATATGCATACCATACGGTACTGTTTAATACTAATATACAAAGGGTTTCAGTACTATTAGTACTAACTGGTTATTTGGAATGAGAATAATTGATTAAACCACAAATTTAATCCTTTTACTATTTATCTCTAAAGCAGTAATTTCAATTATCTTTCTGTCTAAAATAAAATGAATTTTTAAGAGAAAGCAATAAAATAACAGAAAAATGACAAAAAAACAAAACAAAAATATAATAAGGGAGAAAAATATTAGGAGAAAAACTAAGAGAAATGGAAAATTATAAGGAAGTGATGTTCATGTATAGAAGCAGTTGTCATTACAATAAGAATTTAGGTTGCAAAATTGATAATTAAGAAATTGTATGTGTTTTGTATAGCCATAGGGTGGTTATTGATGTTGGAGTAATATAGGAGGGATGAAAATGAGCCATAAACACAAACTCCTTAATTAAAATATCAAATAAATTACGAATTATGTGTTTTAAACAGCAGTTATATAAATAAAAATAAAAAGAAAAAAATTAAATTCATATTTATTGTTTTTCAAATTCTCCAAATTTAAGCAAATTTTGTTTTATTTGAACGATTACTACTAAAATGCTACAGATACTTATGAAATTATTTGAGGTGTGATGAATATTATATAATAAATTTTAGTTCAAATATAATCTTCATTATTTCAATGGCTAGTTTATTCACAAACTAGACGTGTTTGTATGAGTGTAGATTAACAGTTTTTGTTATTTTTTTTATTTAATATTGCCCAAAATTTTGATGTTTTGTAGTTGCTTGGATAGTTGTGGCAGATAGACTACCCCACCTAGATTTTTTAATAAATAACAAATGTGAGGTAATGTATCTTTCGCAGCTCTTCGCGACACTTTCAACTATTTTGGATTAGATTGTGACCGGTTTGACTTGACTTAACTTGATTATCAACACAGATGGTAATGTTGCTTGGCATTATTGCGTTTTGTGATACAATTTTGTAATGCTTTACCATATTAATATCTCTTTAGAAGTTGTTTTATTATAGTTCGTATTAGTAGTTGTTTAAATTTTCGAAAAATATAATCACTATCTTCCATGTGTTTCAATTATGAAATAAAATACTTTATATGAAAATCATTTGAAACCTATTGGCTTAAATTTTCAGTTTTATAAAATGTATTTTTCAGATAAGATTTAATGAAATTTAATCGAAACGTAATCGTTAGATATAGAATTAACTCAAATTATTTTTATTTCCTTCAATATTTATCTATAATTTAATGGTCCAATAATTATTCTTAACATATTCTCAAATTTAAATCTTGTTCTCCAATCTTAATTAGCTTGTTTTCTATATAAGTTTAATGTAAAATGGAACAAATTCTTATAAGTGTAAAAAATTCTGATAAAAACCGCCAACAAATATGCAAAGGTCTAAAAATATACATGTTTAGAGTATTGTATAAGCTAAAAATGTAACATGAAAATGGCATTTTATGCGATGTAATTTTTTTTTAAATTTTTACAAAAAAAAACATTTAACTCAAAACTTTACATTTTTGATACGGAACATGAGAAAAAGAGCGAAGAAAAAAGGATAAAACCGAAGAAAGTAATATAAGTAAAAAAATAAAAAAAAAAAAATATTTTAAGTTGAGAGAGTTGAGTTAATACCACTTTTTGAAATGATAGGTAAGAAAGGAATTATAAGTTTATTTAAAGTTTTGCAGCTTCTGCTTGAGAAATTGTTTTTTTTTAAACAATATCTATTCTTCTTTAACTGTTGTTTATTTTACCCGCCATCAACTTAACTTTACCATCATTTTATGAAATTTTGAACTTAAGATAAATTTCAACATAACAAAAAAAAAATTTTACGTCAGGATATGAAAAGAGATGCTACAACAATCTTCGTTCTTGTTCTCAAAATGTACTAGAATATTTTTCTGTTTTTTTTATTTTAAAATTAGAAAATCTATGTTTGTTTGTTTGTATAGGACTGTACTTGGAGGGTCTTTATAAAATTAATTAAAAGTTACGAAACAGGAAACTTTTTCTTCTGTCATAATTTTTTTGAATTTTTTTTGTATTATTTTATTCAGGTGAGACGCAAAGGTAAGAGGGTATTCTCTCTTCTTTTTAGCTAAAATATATATTTATACATACATATGTTCTTTTATAAAATGCCTTGTGGAATTTGGAAGTGAAAATTCTTTAATTTTTATTTCTTACCCTTCATAATTTGAAAAATTTATGAGTTTTTTTTAAAATTAGGGTGGTATTTTTTAATTATTTTATTTTAAAGTTTTTTTTTTTGTGTTTCAGCAGTTTTATTTTTTAATATAATAATTTGAAGTTAATTAGTGGTGATTAAAATATGTATAAAATACTTTTAAAGACTACCTGACTTTGAAGTATACAAAAGTATATTTTTTGAAATAGAATTCTTGTTAAAAGTTAACTTGTGGGGAAAGAGTTTAGTATGTAATAGAGTTATTAAAAATTTTAAATCAATATACGACTTGCCATAGAATAGTATAAAAACAAATTTTATTTTCAAATAATAAAATTAGTTTCTTCTTATACATATTACGTCAATTCGAATTTGAAGAGGGGCATTTTTCTGATGTTCAAATTTTATTAGCTTCCCTGAAATAAATTAGAAACTAGATGTAGTTTTAGTGTTTAACATATAAAATAATTTTTCTTTGAATATAATGAAATAGAAAAGCAATTTTCCTTCTTCTCAGAACATATTTGGTTTTGTGGATTACGTTCATTGTCACAATTAGATGTTGTGTCAAAAGCGTAGACATGTTTAATAGCTCTCTTTTTTATTCTAACACACTTTGAAACTGATTTTGGTTGGGTTCCTTTGTAGAATCATGGCACATTTAATCAATCAATAGATAAAGAACATATAATTAATAAGGTAACGTTTTACATATAAATAAAATTTAAAGATATTATACTTGGCGACGCATGATTCTACAAGATATGACTTGTAATTGACATACTTTAATTAACTGATTTTGACACTTTTTCTCCAATAGAACTACAAAAAAACGTCTATATCTTAGCTGAATAACTAAGTTGACTACAAATGATGCCAAGAGCAATACTTCAAAGTAAACACCAAATGTTTTAGCTTCAATAGGTATTGTCATATACTAATTAGTAATTAGGTTCTAACTCTAAAAGAATTTAGAGACCAATGGTTTTATAAATTATTGCATCTCTAAATGGAACCGTTGTTTGGAAACAGTTGAAGTTTTTCACTCCATTATTAAAAAAAATTTAAGTATTTAAGATTTATATTTATGGTACCTATCCCATTATGCTGACTACGGGGTACGGTAATTTTAATGAATAAAATTCACTCTACCAAGGAGTTTAGATATCTTTGTGTCTTTTGAAGATTTACAAAATTATTTATATCCATAATATATCTTCTTTCTGTGTCTAAGGTTATTAATTTTCACCAATCCCAATTTCCTGGTAATTACTTCTACCCATTTTTCTAAATATTACTTTTTTATGTAATTGTAGGCGAAATTGATAGCAAATAGAAGCCAATTTTCAATAATGTATATTTTAAGGCGTTAATAATAATATTAATATTGATATTTTATAGGGCAGGGTAGAAAAAAAAAGTAAAAAATGTAAAAAAGAGAAGCTCATTTTTTGAACTTTCTCGTTTAAATTTTTGTATGTCGTGTTGATATACATGGTCCGTTAAACGTTATTGTTGGTCATAATTTTACAGTTCTCTGTTTTATATATTTTTATGTTACATTTACAATTACACTATTACATACATATAAGATTTCCATAATATATCTGTCTTTATGTGTACAACGATATAGACTTTCGTCATTCATGCCTGGTTACAAGGCTAGGGTTTTCATGAAAACAGAACACTTAATTAATTTAGTTGATTGAAAAAATTGATTGTTGTTTAAAATTTTTCTAAAATCTACAAATTCTTTCAAAAAAGAAAGAGAATCGAAAATCTTCGTTATTTCGAGAAGGGTGGACTTCTGTCAGCCAGTTAATTTGTATTCATTCCAATAAAAAAAAATTTTATGATGCGATTCAGTCAATAGTTAACATTTGTTAAACAGTTGATGATTAATTGATGACATGTAAATTTTTTTTTTTGGAAGCACAACAGAACGATATTTAATACTAATTTAACAATGTAAGCATCATGTTAGTTTTCTGAAGATGAAATATTTGTCAATTAAGTTATTTAATCTCTCAATGTATTGTTATTTTGAATGACAGAAGAAGCAATGTTAAAAACTATATAAAGTAAATTATACATAATTATACGAAATTTTAACCATTGTATGGTTTTGCAGTTAGAGTGTTTAACTCATCAAGTGCTAACTAAGTCGAAGTTTTAGTGGATAAAGAAGAAATACACCTGCCGCAGGAAAAAGAAATAGGGTCTGTATAATTCTTTATTAGTTGATAGGACGATAAAAACGGTTGACTAATGTTCTAAAACCAAATTATTAGTTTAGTCAATATTTTCAATATTTTCAATGCTATAAAAATTAATAAAAAAACTTAAATATTATAAAGAATAATATAATAATATTTTTTGCTTAAAAACTCAAAATCTGTATTATTATAATAATTAATATAATTAATGTCGTTATCTTTCTCTTTAAAATTTTTAGGATCTATTTGCATCCTTAAAATTTTAATTTTTTTATTATCCATAAGTCATAAATGATATAAAATTAGTTACTTCTTATGTTTCAATCAACTATTTCATAAAAAATGTATGTTAAAAATAAAATAAAGAATTAATCAAAACAAAGTTATTAATCTAACTTTTATAGCCCTTAAGACAAGCTGTTTCACCCGTCGTCATTATGATTCAATTTACAATTTAATAGAAACACATAACACATATGATTGGTACCAACGATAAAATAATTCCTATATTTTACACCATTGTCGTTAATAAAGAAATTTTCTTAACCTGTTTTATTTCTTTGAACCCAGCACCCCTATGATGAATGTTAAAATTATGAGTTTCAAATATTAAATTTTTAGGAAAAATATCCTTTTCTTGTCTTGTTCTTATTATATGTTTGATATGCCAATATCAATGTCGAAGCTGATCCATCATTTGCGTTCCAGACACATATGGAGCTAATGTTCAATTAAGTCTACAGTATATATAAAGTATGTATAGTATAAGTATAAAGTATAACATACATATAAAATGTATATAATACTTTAACAATAGCTTCCTCCCTAATTCAAAACGAATAAATTTTCTCCCTTACTATTTTGGTTCTTTGATATGAAAATTATGAAAGATTTGATATCAGATTTTTTTTTGGATGAGGAAATTGGTTGTGTTTCTTTACGTACAAAATACATCACATGCACTAATAGTTGTACACCAGTGCTACATTTGTAGGTAAATGTTCACAGTTTCATTTAATATCTTTCTCTTTTCTGCTCTATAGCATTTATATTTCGAAATGACAAAAATTTACCAGCGGGGAATTATGTAAAAGAATATTTTCATCAATGTACGCTACCTACCAAAAAAAATTCTTAATTTTTATTTTTGAAATATTAATTGGAAAAATTTGATTCAAACATTCAAATTACATAAAAGAAATTGTATTATTATTATATTAAGGGGTGTATATCTTGACCCTTAGTATAATAAAAATAATAAACACCTTCAATCCAGTCTTAATTCATTTAATATAAATTAAAATTGTAATGGTGTCATATTGCGAACTTCTGTTGCAAATATTTTTTTTTTATAAATGTTAAATTTCAAATTTAATATAATGAAAAAGGAAAGAAGGTGTTCCGCTAAGCAAATGACTAAATGGTTTAAAATTTTTTATTTTTTGTGGATTAAAATAATTAAATTTAAATTTTAAAAATCGGTGAAACGGTGCCTAATAATAAAAATAATTAATATATTTTTATTCGATTATTTAGATCAAATTTAAATTTAAGTTTACTTAAAATAATGTAAGTTTATTTAAAGCATTTGCATTCTTATTCTATATTATTAATAAATAAAGCAAGAATATATACAGTTGTTTGCCGTTATGCGGATCTTGATTGAATGTCATTCATCATTTTTAATCATATTTTTTTTTACATTTAAAAAATAAATGTAATAACATTTTGATTCTTTTATAACAACTGCAAGAGAGCTTCTAGAAGTGGTTTGGTTATATGAATTTTTATAAAAATTTAAATAATTTCAAAATATATAATTAACAATTATTATATTTTTCAGCACGTTACTTCATAATTTCACCAGCCTACTTCTTGCGCCATAATCAATCATAAAGCGTTGGGAACCTACTAACTATTTTATTATGAAACCATATATTTGCAAGTTTTTATGTCAAAACTTTCTTCTTTCTCTATGTAAAGGACTTCTTGGATGTATTTTCTCCAGTCTTATTCCAGAAACGACTACGATTTTTGCTTAAATTACGAATTACTTTATCAAAATAGTATAATACAATACCAAACAAGACATTACTTGTGCCAAAGTTAAATCGAAACCAAAAGGTCATGTAATAAGTTAATGTTAAAGCTAATAAAAATTATAAAGCAATAAAAATAAAAAAGCAAAAAAAAAGACCATATTCAAAATAATTGTATTCCTCAGCAATACCATGATTATCCTGGAGAAATTTAATAAGGTGGCTGCCTATTGATTTCGTCATACTATGTCGTGGACAATTATAACTAGTTCATCCGTTGTCACCAGTTGATAACATTGAAAATACATACATTTTTTGCGGGAATTGCAAGTTCGCACTTAAAAATTAAGTTAAGTTGGGCAAAAAGATTCCACATAACAATGAACTAAGATTAAACATTTGCGACTTTCATAATGTTAAGATAATATTATTAAACATATCTAATATTTGTAGATTTTCCTCTTTTTTTTTTTTTTATTTTATTCCCCTGTAACATAAATGTGAAAAGGAATAGCACAGGCTTTTCCTTTCAGGAGTGGCTGTAAATATAACCCACAGTTCCTCGGCGTTTACAACGTATTTTATACGACCTTACCCACTAGGCAATCGTAACCCCTTTTATGACTTTAAAAATGTAATTTTCTAAATAATTTCTGATTACTATGTTTGAAATTTTTAAATTGATTTCAAACAATTGATATCTTATAAAAATTACATTATAGATAATTTTTTTTAATAATTTTTAAATGTACCAGCTTAAATATGACGATAAAATTATGATATGACGATATAACTATATGAAACTTTGTCTTAAAATTATGTTAGAAGTTATTAACTTTATAATAATAGTAATTCTTGCTAATTTATATAATTTTTTGTCTGAGCACGACAGCTAATTTTTTGAGAAGAAGCCGGTATGGTGCATACGCACTTCTATATATTATGCCTACTAGAAGATAGGCTTTCTTTTTGAGGCGAAACGAGAAGAAACGAGAGGAATAAAATGAAAAATATGTTTTAGTAAATTGTTGTGCGGCCAGTAATTTAACCTAGTTGCTTTCAATACTTTCTATGGTTTCTGGTGTGCCACCTAAGGGCCAATCCTACATTTATATTTAACAAAATAAAAGTATTTGTACCAAATACCAAGTATGGTGCAATATTGTATATAATACAATAGAAAAAAAAATTTATAAATATATGTGCTGAACTTTTAAACAGTTTTAATTATTTGTTTTGGTCTTTTGTTTTTTAATTTTTTCAAACTTTTTATGTTATATTGATTTTATGATTTCCACAATTTACAGTAGAAATAGTTAATTTTTTCGTTTATTAATTTTGTTAATTTTTCTAACTATTACTTTGTGTTTTGTTTTTGTATAATTATATTAAAATTACGTATTGTTATCGGACTTACTCTAACCCTGTAAATTTCGATTTATTAAAATTTGAAAAATTCAGTTAAGTTTGAGTTTAAAAATTCTGTTAGTCGACCATAAAGCGAGATAAATAAAGGCATTTAATTAAATAAATTATATTATTTTATATATTTTTTCCTATTTATTATTAAAATGACTGCAATAATTATATTTTTAAAAATTATTTCTACAAAGAGAACTTTGATATTATAAACGAATAACAAAAGTAAATTTATAAGCCCATTGGTAGTACAATATATAACTATATAAAATTAGGCGAGAAAAATCATGTTTATCTTTATTATTAGAAATATAATAATAACATTTTCTAAATGTTATTTGCTAAAATTACATATTATGCTAATTTTAATAACCATATCCTTATAATAATAATAACAAGAAAACAAACAATCAAAAAACGAAAAAAAACAAAAGTAAGAAAAAAAAAAATAGATGGAAAATCTCCATCCAATTATAGAGTTTTCATAGTTTTGAATTAATATTTTATTTTTTTTTTTTGGAAAAACTAAGCAAGCATTTTTGTTTATTCTCTTACAAAAATTCTTATCTAATTCAAAAAAAAAAAAATCCCATTAAAAATCTGCTTTAGCTTATGTCTTTTAGCCCCAATAATAAACAAAAATTGTTTATCTTACATTGTCATCAAATTTTTATCCAAAAATATCCTTAATATCCTGAGATTCCTATACTATCAAATATATGTTTCTTTTAACGCATATACGGAAATATATTTACAAATTATATATGCAACCATGTATGTAAGAATTTGTATATGTTTAACTTACGCATATAAAAATTCTTAATGGATAATGTTATTCTCCGACATCCCATTAAAATCTCACATAAACCTACATATGGGTATATATTATATATATGTTGTATGATAAACATGAATGAAGATAGTTATATATGTATATAAACAAAGATAATATTATACGAAGAAAGAATTCAAAAAAAAAAAAAGTGCTACAGTGGGTTTGAAAGATGAGAAAAAAAGACAAAAAGAAAAATATTTTATGTGGCGTGCGTAAATTAAACAACATATACTCTAGGATAATATTAGAATGTCAACGTGTATTATATGTATGTATAAGTATATATTATTTAGTATAAAATATAACATATAGGAAAATAACCAATTTTTTTTTTTTTTAATATTAATAATAAAGAGGTGGTGAAATGGTTATGCAAGAGACAAAACAACAAAAAAATTTAATAAAAATACTTAGATGAACCATAACAACATCGTATATATAAAATTGTACAGTTGGGCTTTTTTCTTCGTTAAGTTGAAATGACTTTTTTTTGTTAAACATTTTAATCTATAGAGATGAGATCGCTTTTTTAGTTGCCTTAAAACTCATTATTATTATTATTATTATTTTTGAAATACATATATTAGAAATTTTTTTGGGCCTTATGAACTACAAAATAGCTGCTAAAAAGAAAAGCTTACTTTGTTTTTAGGACTATAGTTTATCTAATTAGTTTACAAAAATATTCCTATGAAAGTATTTGTCTATTACAAAAGGTGGAAAAACTAAAAACATTTGTCAAGCCATTATTCTATATGAGAAAAAGCGTACAAAATACAAATCATATAAAATCATTAGAATTTGACATTTTTCAAATGATTTGCCTATTATAGTTAGGATTGTGATTTTTTATATCATATACATAGAATCCCATCGAAAACTTATCGAATATCATATGATAGCTAATGACTATTACAGTTAGAAGTATTGATTCATTCATTGTAGTCTGCCAGATTTTTTTAAAGTGGTAAGACGGATATAAATTGTTGAAGTATATTTGAATTGTACAGTTATACATTCATAAAAAAGTACACTTATATATGAAAAAAATATTTTTAATATTAAAAGAAAAATAACTTTGAAATCTCTATTGAACAAAAACAAAAATATAAATATACATATTTATTCAAAGTTTTGTTTGAAGAAGGGATCCTTTAAGGATATTTTTTCTATTATTGGTATTAAGTTTCGGTTTTTATGTTATGCATTTAAATTGCGTGCTTTCATTTATCCGCTTAACTTATTTGTTATGTTCTCTTTTAGTTTTATTCTACTTCTTTTGGTGTTTTTATTTTCTTAATTTTTCTTTTTCAATACACTCATGTTGATCGCATTGAATATAAAATTTACATGAATCTCTTATGTTTTTTTTTTACATTTTGTATTCTTGTAAATTTTCGATTTTGTGCAAAAAAAAGTTAAAGTTATACATTTTATGCCTTCAGCATATTTAAAAAGGTGGTGTAAAAAATATAAATATACTGATAGAGTGATATAAGTAAATTAGTTTGTTAAAGTTCTAACTTGTTTCACAATCTTAGTAATGTAAATAAAGTTGTTTTATTTTGTACATGATTGTAAAGATTTACATAAATACTAAGTATTTTTGTAGAAAATTTTAAATCCAATTTAATTTTTTGGATAATTACTATACATAATTTACTATAATAACTATGAACTATACACAAAGTAAGAATTTTTATTAAATTTCCATAAAAATTTAATAAAAAATATTCCAAAATTTTAAAAATTTGATTTTCTAAAATATTCAACTATTTCATATAAAATATTAATACAAAAGTTTTAATTTCAATATTTAAAAGTACAAATTTAAGATAATCTTAATTGAATATAAAAATTCATTTAAAATGTAATTTGTTTCTTTTAAAACAATATTAAGATAAATTTATGTAATGTTTAAGCATAAAAAAAAATCTCCATCTCTTTTTAAATAATTTTAAATTACCTTTAAACAACGTATAATATAACCACTCATATCAATTTCAAAATTATTCTTCGAGCAATTCATTTTGATTATTATCTAGTGCAATTTACCTATTCTCACAACAGAAACAACCAAAAATGTGATGAAATAGAAAATTCTTAACATCCCTATTATAACGCCCTCCATTCAACTCTATACAATCTCTTAGATGAGATCATTACAATTCAGATAGAAGATCTCAATTGCCCATAAAACCTTCATTGTATTATTTGAGGATAAAAAAAAGCCTAGACAACATGTCTATAGTTCTATTTGAACTATATACACATTGACACGCACATAAAAATCTAATGTCTTTAATATATATAATGAAAATTAGTTTCTTTTTTCTTTATTCTTCAAAAGACAAATATACTAAAGTGTGTTTTGCGTTGCTTTGAAAGACTTGAAACAATTCCTTTTTAATTCCACAGTATTATGATTGTTTTCTTTTTTGTCCTAGGCACTTTATACTGTTTTGCCGTTCAATAGTATTTTGAATATTGTTTACAAACCATTACTTAACTTTATATCAACAAAATTTCATCAAATATCTTTGACTCAATTTCTGTCAAGAAAAGCACCAAAATCATCATCACAAGTTGGGAAATTTCTTTTGTGTCACACAATTTTCTTCATAAAAAGATGTGCCAAATTTTCTTTTTTTTTTGTAGGAAAAAAGTGGAGAAAAATTTTTACAAAAAGGATATTAAGCATTTCTTAATACTCCAAATGGAAGAGTTTACATTTCTTAAAATACGTTTTAGAAGAGTATAATGTCAGGAAAGTACTAAAATCATATAAAAAATAAAACAAAAAACATTTTTTTTTTGTTGCCATCAGAACTTGGAAATCACAAACAGTTATGAATCCAAACTATAAAAAGTGAAAAAAAAAAATCTAAAAAAAAAAGAAAAAAGTAAAAATGTTTTGTAGATTTTTTTGCACTTATATTTTGCATTCAACTCAATAAGGATACATTAGTAGTTGGGCTAACTTATTTGTGTGTGCGATGAAGGAACAAACACTGTGTTCAGAGTTTTACTTTTTTCATATAAACAAGGCAGTATGTAAAATCAAAGATTTTTAAAAGAGTACATTTTCTAATAAAAAGCATTTCAGAAAGGTGATTAGTGAATTGATTACATTTCCACCAAAATTTTTAATTTTTTTTTAGAATACAAATTAAGAAAATGGTGAAAAATACATTGTTCGGTTTTAAGAAACGCCTCTAAAATTAAAAAAGCCGTTCACACATGTATAAATATAATATTGGAGCTGTCAAGTTACAGATTTCTAAAAATAGCGAATTTCTCTTTTCTGACCTCTAAGTACAAATTTTTTTTTCAAGTAACTTATGCCAATTCTTAACGATATTTCTGCTCTCAATGTAGTAATATAGATTCAATATATACATATTAGGTTTCAAAATTCTGAGTAGCAGTTGATACGTAATGAGTGAGGCTACACAAAATTAAATTTTAATTATATTCTATATGAGAAAAAGCGTACAAAATACAAATCATATAAAATCATTAGAATTTGACATTTTTCAAATGATTTGCCTATTATAGTTAGGATTGTGATTTTTTATATCATATACATAGAATCCCATCGAAAACTTATCGAATATCATATGATAGCTAATGACTATTACAGTTAGAAGTATTGATTCATTCATTGTAGTCTGCCAGATTTTTTTAAAGTGGTAAGACGGATATAAATTGTTGAAGTATATTTGAATTGTACAGTTATACATTCATAAAAAAGTACACTTATATATGAAAAAAATATTTTTAATATTAAAAGAAAAATAACTTTGAAATCTCTATTGAACAAAAACAAAAATATAAATATACATATTTATTCAAAGTTTTGTTTGAAGAAGGGATCCTTTAAGGATATTTTTTCTATTATTGGTATTAAGTTTCGGTTTTTATGTTATGCATTTAAATTGCGTGCTTTCATTTATCCGCTTAACTTATTTGTTATGTTCTCTTTTAGTTTTATTCTACTTCTTTTGGTGTTTTTATTTTCTTAATTTTTCTTTTTCAATACACTCATGTTGATCGCATTGAATATAAAATTTACATGAATCTCTTATGTTTTTTTTTTACATTTTGTATTCTTGTAAATTTTCGATTTTGTGCAAAAAAAAGTTAAAGTTATACATTTTATGCCTTCAGCATATTTAAAAAGGTGGTGTAAAAAATATAAATATACTGATAGAGTGATATAAGTAAATTAGTTTGTTAAAGTTCTAACTTGTTTCACAATCTTAGTAATGTAAATAAAGTTGTTTTATTTTGTACATGATTGTAAAGATTTACATAAATACTAAGTATTTTTGTAGAAAATTTTAAATCCAATTTAATTTTTTGGATAATTACTATACATAATTTACTATAATAACTATGAACTATACACAAAGTAAGAATTTTTATTAAATTTCCATAAAAATTTAATAAAAAATATTCCAAAATTTTAAAAATTTGATTTTCTAAAATATTCAACTATTTCATATAAAATATTAATACAAAAGTTTTAATTTCAATATTTAAAAGTACAAATTTAAGATAATCTTAATTGAATATAAAAATTCATTTAAAATGTAATTTGTTTCTTTTAAAACAATATTAAGATAAATTTATGTAATGTTTAAGCATAAAAAAAAATCTCCATCTCTTTTTAAATAATTTTAAATTACCTTTAAACAACGTATAATATAACCACTCATATCAATTTCAAAATTATTCTTCGAGCAATTCATTTTGATTATTATCTAGTGCAATTTACCTATTCTCACAACAGAAACAACCAAAAATGTGATGAAATAGAAAATTCTTAACATCCCTATTATAACGCCCTCCATTCAACTCTATACAATCTCTTAGATGAGATCATTACAATTCAGATAGAAGATCTCAATTGCCCATAAAACCTTCATTGTATTATTTGAGGATAAAAAAAAGCCTAGACAACATGTCTATAGTTCTATTTGAACTATATACACATTGACACGCACATAAAAATCTAATGTCTTTAATATATATAATGAAAATTAGTTTCTTTTTTCTTTATTCTTCAAAAGACAAATATACTAAAGTGTGTTTTGCGTTGCTTTGAAAGACTTGAAACAATTCCTTTTTAATTCCACAGTATTATGATTGTTTTCTTTTTTGTCCTAGGCACTTTATACTGTTTTGCCGTTCAATAGTATTTTGAATATTGTTTACAAACCATTACTTAACTTTATATCAACAAAATTTCATCAAATATCTTTGACTCAATTTCTGTCAAGAAAAGCACCAAAATCATCATCACAAGTTGGGAAATTTCTTTTGTGTCACACAATTTTCTTCATAAAAAGATGTGCCAAATTTTCTTTTTTTTTTGTAGGAAAAAAGTGGAGAAAAATTTTTACAAAAAGGATATTAAGCATTTCTTAATACTCCAAATGGAAGAGTTTACATTTCTTAAAATACGTTTTAGAAGAGTATAATGTCAGGAAAGTACTAAAATCATATAAAAAATAAAACAAAAAACATTTTTTTTTTGTTGCCATCAGAACTTGGAAATCACAAACAGTTATGAATCCAAACTATAAAAAGTGAAAAAAAAAAATCTAAAAAAAAAAGAAAAAAGTAAAAATGTTTTGTAGATTTTTTTGCACTTATATTTTGCATTCAACTCAATAAGGATACATTAGTAGTTGGGCTAACTTATTTGTGTGTGCGATGAAGGAACAAACACTGTGTTCAGAGTTTTACTTTTTTCATATAAACAAGGCAGTATGTAAAATCAAAGATTTTTAAAAGAGTACATTTTCTAATAAAAAGCATTTCAGAAAGGTGATTAGTGAATTGATTACATTTCCACCAAAATTTTTAATTTTTTTTTAGAATACAAATTAAGAAAATGGTGAAAAATACATTGTTCGGTTTTAAGAAACGCCTCTAAAATTAAAAAAGCCGTTCACACATGTATAAATATAATATTGGAGCTGTCAAGTTACAGATTTCTAAAAATAGCGAATTTCTCTTTTCTGACCTCTAAGTACAAATTTTTTTTTCAAGTAACTTATGCCAATTCTTAACGATATTTCTGCTCTCAATGTAGTAATATAGATTCAATATATACATATTAGGTTTCAAAATTCTGAGTAGCAGTTGATACGTAATGAGTGAGGCTACACAAAATTAAATTTTAATTATTTCTATCCACGGTTAAAATTTCATTGCTGCATTTTAAACGATATAGAAGTTTTGTAAACAGACAAACGCACTGGCAAGGTGAAGAAATTTTGTTTGAAAAACTGTTCTAAAAAACAGTTAAATAAATTTATTTCATACACACACTTTTCTTATTCTACCTATACAAAAAATGACACTAAGCGGTAAGGGTATCCTTTTTCCTTAGTTGATGGAACTGTGATGGTTTTAATTTTGTATTATAATTTGAATTCGTAATGCTTCTTTAAATCGTTACTGAATCCAACCCAAAAAAAAAAAACAATGGCAGAAAAAACAAAAAACAAAACAGGATATCTCGATATCATACCATCATAATAGTGCCATAACAGTAACCGATGATGTGAGTAAAGTCAATGACGACTCAAAATGACAATATAAAATTTCCGGTACGTAAAAATACTTAAAAAATAAAAAAAAGTAAAAACTTTTTTTTTATTATTTTTTAATTTAATTTTATGTTATTGTTACGGCTCCATCAGGGGTGAAAATTGTAAAAGATTACAATTTTTTTTATTCAATTCTGGTTACGTATTTGTTGTGTTTCGTCCTTTTATTAGTGGGTTAATTGAAAGTTATTTTTTCATTTGTTTTCGTTTTCATTTTTTTTTGGCATTTTATTTGTTGAAATTTTGTTTTTTTTTTTGTCCGGAAAATCATTTGTTGTGCAAGGAAAATTTATTGGTGATTTGATTTAATTTTTTTTCTCTGGTTTTTATTTTTATTGGTGAGAATAACAATGGAAAACTATTATATAAAACCGTTTTGTGGATAATTGTAGACAGAATGTCGACCATGATGATATTCAACGATGTAAATCAAATTGAATTAAGTTTAAAATTTTAATTTCGATTCACTATTGTTTCTCTTTGTTTATTTTTGTTTTTTATGTTTTTCTGTTTTTCAACAATTAAGTTAAAAACTGTGATGATATTATTTTCAAGTTAAATTTGAACAGACATTAAAAACTAATAAATTATGTTAAGGCTAAATGAATGATTTAAAATAAAAAATTTCAAAGAGTCCTAAACTGCTTAAGTTTTCATAATCAATATTTTCACAAAATAGTATATGTATACTTTTATTTCATTATGAACCGTTGACTCATTTCGGCATGGTCTGTCAAAATTTCTAACCGGATCTTGTGTAATTTTTTGAGCTGATTTAATCACTTTAAAGAATAACTTTTTAAAAGGTACATTAATCCGTTCTGGCACTAAGATATTTTAAATAAATTTTCGTTTTTTATTATCATATCTTTATAGTTCGGCCGAGAGAATTCAAATTGTGTAAAAATGTAGTTTCATTCTAAAAGACTTCACTGAATTCTGTTTTGAATTCGTAAAGTCGTTTCGAGACACTCATTAAAAAATCGAAAAATTGATTGTAAAAAAAATGAAAAAATTGAAATTGAAAACATAAAATTTCTAATCGAATCCTTTCAAGTTTTTCAAAGTCCTTAAAGAAGGCCTACGGCAAATTTACGGGAAAAATTATCTTTCTTTCGATTTTTTAATGAGAGAAATGATGTAAACCATATATGTTCATTTTTGCAGAGTGATTTAATAGTCTTAAAACAACTGTTACAATTTTTTGGTGTAATTAACAGCTTTTATAACTTGTAAAAAAAATTCAGCATAAAAGGTTTAAAGTTTATACTTTTTTAAAAAATTTTCTTATCTGTTAGAATTCTAAAAAAATAATTTTTGTTGTTCTTGATTATATTTAATACAGGTTATAATGAATAGTATAAGAGTATAATTCAGAAAAAATTACACACAAATTTATCTGAAAGTCTTACTGAAGACTGTTTCATTCATATGTGAATGAATAACACGTAAAATGGCACTCAATGGTTTAATAAGTTATTAATTCCAAAAATTGTACATTTCTTCAATTTGTTCAAGAAAAAAAACTGAATAAAATTTAACTAACTGATATTAATTAAATATAAATAAATCAAATATTTCTGTTAATACATATTATTACTTTAAATAATTAAAAAAAAATTAAATTTATTTGCATAAATCCGAAAAAACAATGAAAAGTAAGCCGGTGAACCTTGAGCACTCCTGCTACAATTAAATATTAGCAATTTATTATTATTTTTTTTTAAATAAATATCACTTACATACAAATTTATTTCCTTTTTGTAATATTATATTTTGAATGGTTTAAAAAGTTATAAAAAAGTTATAGTTTAGGAAATTTTAAAATAACCTTAAAACCCTTTTCAAATAATTTCACTCAATTAAATTTTGCTATATACCTCTACAATTTATACATTAACTGTCTACTAATATTAATTTTCCTCTTCAAATAATTGTTACATCATTCAACTAATCATAAAATTCAATCAGAAAATTGGAAAAATAATGTTTTTATTTAGATTTTTAGCACATTTCCAAAAAATTTTAAAAAATGTGTCTATTAGTTTCACTTTATCCGTCTGTCCGTCTGTTTACAAAACTTTTACCCCGTTTAACATAGAGCAATGAAGTTTTCACCTTGGGTAGGTCATAAAAACAACTTTTTTTTAAGTAAACCCATCCATTACGCAGTTACCGAATCTTAAACTTTGAAAAAGCCCTATTTAAATGTATGTCAATCATTCGACAGGACTTTTTTTTAGCTTTATAAATCATTATTAAAATTATAAATTTTTTTTAATTTACTAGTTAAATTTAGCTTTATGTGAAATCATTAAAATTTTGCACGATATTTTTTCCTTTATAACTCCGACACGCTTTTAGTTAGCACTTTAAATTTTAAGAGAAGAAAGATCTCTTAGAATTAATGTCAGTTGTCTCAGAAAATTTTCAGAGCTCAAAAATTGAAATTTTGCTATTTTTAAACACTTGTAATACCTGTAAACATCTGGCACCTGTACAAAGTTTTCAAAATAAAACATAAAAATGCAAGTTTCAACATTATAAATTTAATTTAATAGCATTTTGTTAATGGTTTTGCTTAATTATGTAAAGTTCTCTTAAAATTGAAGAAAGTGTCACTTTATTTTTCACATTTTTTTTATTTGAAATTCCAAGAAAATTTTGTAATTTTGATGCAAATGACATGTCTTACAAGTTTGTATTGTCTTTTAAAAAATGTACGCCAATAATTGTGTCATTATTCGCTTCTATATTAGCTCTTTTGTACATTTTTCTGAAAAACTTGTAAAATTGCTAAATTTAATTCTACTGTTACTTAAATAAATAATTTAAGTAAAAACATATGCAAAACTTCATCAAAAATTAAAAAAAAATTAATATGAAAAATTAGTTTTCCAAACTTCTATTTTATTTATTAGTAATTACAGGTTAGTGTTTACAATTTTAAAATTACAGAGTATATTATGTAATAATATTTTTAATATTTCTTATTTAAGTTACATCATGTTAACATTAGTTAAAGTGACGGTTGAAGAGTGCCTAGGAATGAACCTATTTATTCATTATTTTCTTTGTTGGAATTTGTTTTAGTTTTAAAAACAATAGAAATGGAGTAGGACAATAATAACATAATATATTTAATATATTGGTGCTTTGAATTAATTTCGAAAGGAAAAAAATTCGAAAGATTAAAAATGAAAGAGGTTGAAATTTTTTCGTAATTATTTAATTTTTAATTTTTCAGACTTATGAACTAAGTATAAAATAAAAAAATAAGTGTGAAAAATTTTAAATAAATTAAAGTTATAGTTTAAACACTTTTTATTTTGTTTGTAAATAAATATAGGTCTCATATAATAACTCCGGAAATTCACCACAAGCATTACTAAAAGTAACTCATGCATTCCAAAAAGAATTTATATGAAAATCATTTGATAACTCTATGGAGGAAAATAGTATATAATAATATGTACTACTACAAAAATTCAGCTTTTACATGAGCCAGCAAACTAAGCATTTATTTGTGCGTCAACAAATTTAATTTTTTATTTTCAGTTTTATTTCATTTTTGAATTTTCCCACTTATTCCATTATAAATTACGTTCGAAAAATATAAACAGTTATTGACTTATTTCATTTTTTGATTTATTTTTAATTTTTCGAATTTGTTTCATAATGAAATTAATTCGAAAAAATAATGGGACTTATGATTGAAAACGCACGGAAAACGCGTCGCTGGAAAAAGATTATTGACCTTCACTCTATGTTGGTATGATTGAAAACGCGTGATTAAATTTTAATTCGAAATAAAATGACGTTTGTCAAAAACAATTTTTAGTATAATATAAACGTCAAGTAAGTATAAAGTAGGTAAACAAAAATGATTTTTTTTATAAAATTTTAGAAACTTTTAGAACTAAAAAATTTTAAAATAATTTTTTTTTTTGATTATATTATAAGATTTAATAAAAAATTTGTATTTTGTTGATTTTAAGGTAAAAAATGTATAATAAACATGTTTGTTCATTTGCAATTGATTTTAAAACGTGAATAATTTTTTCCAAAAAGAAGTTTCTTTTAAAAGGTTAAAAGTAAACCAAACCAAATTACCTACCAAATTATTTTCTTGCACCTTTCGTACCAATTCAGCGTATTGTTCAGTTTTGTTATTTGTTCTGTTTTGTTATTTTTCTCGTAATCCAAAAAGGTTAAAAATTAGAACAGTTAAATTAAAAAAATTAAATTTTTCATTTTGTTTTTTAATTAAAGTTTTAAAATAAATAAAAAACTAAAACATAAATATTTTTTTTAATTTATTTAAAACGTGAACATATATCCACGCGTTTAACTTATACACAACAAACTACCGTACGTTTTCAATCATACAAATAAATTAAGTTCGAAAAAAAACGTTTTCCGTGCGTTTTCAATCATATGATAATAGTTAATTTGACATTTCAGTAGTATTTACGTTTTCCGTAAGTTTTCAATCATAAGGCACAATATTTTTTGTTTGTATTTATTTCATTTTCGATTTCAGACTTATTTCTTTCGGAATTAATTCATTAGCCATATATATTATCTTATACATTTTCGTATGTATAATTATATATACTTTTATACATGTGCATATACACACATATGTATATTTATTAATATAAAATGCAATAACTGTATACTACCACTTACCAGTAAACATATGGTACCACATAGTATAAACTTGTGTTTACTTTAGTTTTACACTGCTTCTCCTGTCATTTTTTTAGTTCTGTTTTATTCTTCGTTTTTTTTTTGCTTACTGTTTTTGCTTTTTGATTAGTCCCAAGGGGTATCTATTAAAGCTCCTTTTAGGAAGATTACAATTATTTTTGTGATTTTATTTTATTTTATTTAATTTTTTTTTTTTTATTCTTAATTTTATTTTTATTTATTCTTTTTACTTTGTTTATATTTTTGTTTTTGAAATCATTTCATTGTTTTTTGGGGGATCATTATAGGAGTTAAAGTGCTTTATTTGAAGTAGACAAATGAATTTGTGAATTTTTAGGTAATATTTTATCTCATTAGTAATAAATTTTCTTCTGAGACAGCTAACTGTGACAATTAAGAAAATTGTTAATTTTATTTATTTTTTGTATAAATTTAGATATTGATGGGTAGAGGTTAGAAATTTCATGCATTATAAAGGGGTTGTTTTCTAATACTTATTAAGTTTTTTATATCATATTTTTAAAATGATAGAAAAAAGTTATTTTTAGATAGAATGACGTTTTTTATTTATGTAATTAAATATAACCACTTACTTTCGAAAATTATACTTTTTACGATTATAAATAATACTATCCAAATTTATTTGTATTTAATTACACTGAACCATTAACTAATTTCATTAAACATCTTACAAAAGTAAAGTGGCGTAACAGCTAACATTGAACAAAAGATATATCACAAGCTTAAATGATAAAAAACGTAACGTAAACGTAAAACGTATACTTATAGATAAAGATGCCTCACTTAACTTATGAGTTATCACTCATTATAACTCGTTATAACTAATGGAGTAGAATAAAACTTAAAGGCAGTTATTAAAATTTTATTAATTTTAGTTAAAATACGTTATTTAACTACTACGAGTAATTGGCATGCGTAAATCAATTTTTTATAGAATTATCCCGATGCCATTGTAACTAAAATTTTTTATATGTGTATATCAAAATGCTATAAACAAAATTATATATTATAATACATTATATTATGCTATTAATTAAAAATTATATCAACAATTAATTTGTCATAAATCAAATATTAATTCTTATTAAATAATAAAATTTAAAATACTAATTTCTTTCCATGTGTCTATAGGAATTTCAGTTATAGAATGACTAACGTATATAAATTATATTTTCATCCACGATTTTATCTGCATGCGCCCTTTATTATACCCGTACGATAAGGATCGGGTATATTAAAATTGCTCCTCCGTTTGTAACACCTCGAAATAAGCAAGCTAGATATACTTTTAAAGGTATGGATCGGATCAGAAAAAAATTCTAAGTCAATTAAGCTTCGTCCGTCCGTCCGTCAGCAAGATAACTCAAAAATTAAGAAAGCTAGAGTTTTGAAATTAACATAAAATGTTCTTACAACAATTTGCAGGTTCCCTATTTTTTTGTTGAGATCCGACCAAAACTTCGGGTAGCTCTCCAACACCTAACTTTTAGATCCCCACATTTGATTTCAAATAGAGCCATGAAATTTTAACTGTTGACAGATATCATAAAAATATTAATCTTATTATTAACAACCTTTTTCTGTAGCCCTACCCGTTATGGAGTAGGGCTACCCACATTTTACTTCGCCCAGATATAAAAATTAAAGCTCCAGTAAAATATTTTTACGTGTGTTAAAGGTTTCTTTTAATTAAATAGGGTTCCAAATTTACAGCTTCCCAAAATTGCAAAAAAGCGCTATTTTCAGATGTATATATCTCAGGCTCTGCGTAGTAGTTTTACAATCTAAAAACATTAGGAGACCGGAAATTTTGTTATCTACATAAAGCAATATCAAAATTATGCAATATTTTGTAATTTACTATTTAAATTTACCGTTATGTGAAAACCACATTTTGCATGAAATTTCTTTTATCATAACTCCGGAACGCTTTTAGATAACTGAAATTTTGAGACAAGAAAGAACTTTTAGAATTAGCATAAGTTCTCTTAGAAAATTTTTTTGTACCACCCCGTTTTTAAGAGCTATTAGGGCTGAAAAATTAAAAATTTGCTATTTTTAGGCATCTGTAACTTAAGTGCCTGTACAAATTTTTCTTCGGGAAGACATAAAAATATCCAGTAATATATTTTTACGTGTGTTAATTAGTTTTCTTAATTATATAAGGTGGACTTATAGCCCTTCAAAACTCCAGAAAAGTCCTATTTTCACTTTGTTTTTTATTTATTTGTTTTTTATTTAATTGTTGAGGACGATGCATGGGACAAAAGAAATTAAATAAATAAAAAATATGATGAATTTATATTTATATGATATTAGTATACATACTTATATAATTCATGTTTATTTACATATCGTATATGTCAGTGATGAATTAATGGTATATAATATATATGCTTAGTATAAATTATTATACATTTGCCGTTTAGCATTAAATGGTACTATAGCATATTTGGAAAAGATATAAGTGGAAGGTTAGAATCTGCTTTTGAAGAATGTAAAACATATAGTTTGAATATATGTACAATCCATAGTTCTAGAAATTATAAAATTGACCCAAATTATTTTAAAATACTAAAAAATTAACAAATAATATTATAAGCAGAGTTACAGACTATGAACATACTAACGGTTCGTAGAGGTATCTAAGAGTTGACAAAGGCAACTGTATTCTTCCTCGTTTTAAATAAATTCTGAACCAATAAAAAATTATTTTATTTTTATTTTAATTTTTTATTCGAATAACTCACATTATATAAAAGACACTTCTGTCATCTCTTTTTATTTTAGATTACGGGGATAATATTCCAAAATATTACATTTTTTTTAAATTGATATTTGGGAATCCAGAAATTTAATGTAGGATTTCTCATAAACACAGTTTAGAAACACTCATCCTTTTTAATATTTTCCATCCAATAGAAAATATGCAAAAATATAAACCTTGAGAATAACGTTAATCTATGTAAAAAAAAAATTAAAATAAAAGTTATAAGTAAAAAAATTGTTCAGTTTCTTTTATGGAATTGTTGTTTTTATTTTATTTTTCATTCGAACCAACCAAACAACTATACAATGGTGACGACGACTTCACTTTTTAATATTCATCCTGGATGCTGCTGGTTTTGCAGATAAGAGAATTGCCCTGTCATTTTGTATGATATATTTGAGAGCACTTAAATAGGGCTATATGAAATGTTCTACTATCATTTCGTTTCTTTCTGTTCTTGTATTTCACATTATATTGTTACATTATATGTTTACTTCTATTTATATGTATATTATAGTATATATATAAATATATATGTACTTATATTTAAACAAAAATGACACATTGTACTAAATCGAGAATTTTGCATAATGAATGAAATAGTGTCCTTTTTTTAAGAAAATTTATTTGTAAAATTAAGACAAAAAACGAGATAGAATATGTCATTAAAGATACCAAAATATACAGAATATCAAAAAAAAAAAAATTGTACAGAATACATGGTTTTATGAGATTCATACATTTATTTAAAATTCAAAAGTGTCAAAGAAACAAAATTAAGTGGAATTATTTATATGATTTTAGTGATGAAAGCTTTGACATGTAAATTTTTTTAAATCAAAATTTATAAATTGAGATTATCAAGTAGCCGAATTTGCAGGCATTTTTATAAAAAAAAAGAAGATAAAAGAACATGCTATTAAAACTAAAAAATTGTACAAAAGAATGAATCCTCTTAATTTTAGAAAATAAAAAAGATCTTCGTCAACACTTATAACTTCAATTAAAATGGTACTCTATAGGTAATGTTAAAATTTATTCTGAAATTGATATTTTATTTATATGCCATACTTAATTGGTTTGAATTTGTCTAATATTTGTCAAATTTTTAGATTTATGTACAGCTAATTCTCAATACTACTATTATTAACAAACTTCTTGGTAATAAACCACATTTAACAAAAAAAAGATTACCAGACTGAATTGGGGATTACCAGACTAAAAGGATTCCCAGGCTGAAAAATATTGTTATCTCTTCCAGAATATACATAATATAGTGCTGTACAAAAGATTAAATAAATAGATATTTACTCTGAAATATACCTGGTTTTAAAAGAGTTCTTACCTACTGGTATAAAAAGAATGGATTCCAATATTATAAGCAATATCAAAACTAATCATTTGATATCAATGACAAAACTTTTAAACAAGAAAGATCTTTTAAATTTTTGTGAAGTTCCAGAGCATATAGAAAGTTTTATAGAAAGTTTTTTTTTGAAAACTTTAACTATAAATCACGAATGTTTGATAAGATTTTCGCTTTTAGAAATGGTTTAAGTTTGCATCAATTATTTGACCTTCTCAAACACAAGAGATTTGAGAAAAAAGATAAAAAAAAAAATTATAAATTTATATAATGCTTAAAAAGGGCATAATTTGCATACAAATATTATAGTTATAATGTACAAATGAAATGCTTAATATTTTGTAAAGGTGACATTCGGAAATATGGCAAAATAATTTCAATTAATTAAATAAATAATAAGAGTCAATTTATTTATATTATATTATACATTTATTTATACATTTTTATGCAAACACTATAATATTACAAATACTCCGGAAAAGGAAATTATATATTTTTTTTAACACAGTAATTCAGTCGACTGTGCTTTACTAGAGCTTTATTTCAAAAGAAATCGAATATTAAATTGAAACAGAAATAACACCCTGGTGCTTTATTTCTCAAAAAGTCGAAAGTTGAATTGAAAGCGAAATAGCACCCCGAAGTGTTATTTCTTATTCAATAGGAAATGACGACCTGCGGTCTTATATGTATTTCCAATGAGACACAACACCCCTGGGCTTATTTCGCGGCTCCGAAAAACTTAAATAGGTAAAATATCGAAAGAGCATCATTGCATTTCTGCTTATAAATTATTATTAAGTTTTTCTTTCGAGAGTTGTAGTATATTTTGTATCAGTCAAGATTTATCAAGATATGACCAGATGGTATTAAAAATACATAATAACAGACTTGGTTTAGTATTCGATATATAAACTGTAATAATCGGTATTTAAGGAATTGTTTTTAATAATTACAATTTATTAGGAGAAGTCCATATAATTTATGTAATTGACTAAAAATTGCTTTCTCACTTCAATCATCTAAAAATTTACTATAAAACTTTAAAGAAATATGACCACTATAATATAAAAACTACATGGTTTAAAAATCGGTTTATTGCTTTTTTTAAGATATTTATTTATTTATATTAATATTAAAAATCATTTATATTAACATTACCCTATGCAACTACATCATCCGCCACTAAGACCATTATAGGTAGACTATCATTACTAACTTATATAGTAATATTTTGATTGGTGTTGGTGTTTTATTGTATTTGGTGTTGGTCGCAAGTTGAGTTTGTTAAAAAAAAATTACTTTTTCAGTTATTTTCTTTCTAATTAAAAATGCTTGTGAGCTGAACAGGTTTTGAAACTGTAATACCTAGCTTAATAAGTCATGTGCTTAACCATTCCGCCACAGATTCCCCTCAATCAATTGAATATTTATTTATTTATTTATTTATATTAATATTGCATACATAAATGTAATGCAATATTATTGAACCATCGGCTACTAAGGCCATTATAGGTTTTTATACTATTATTAAATTATATACTAATATTATTTATTTTGTTTATATTATATACTATATATTTACATTATATTTGGTCGTAAGGGGGGTATGTATAGAAAAAAACACTTACGACCTGTGCAGAGATCGAACCCACACTCCTTCGGTTAATACGCCACACGCCTACACACTAGGCTACCGAAGCCCCTCAATTGAATAATACGATTATAATTTAAAAAATACTAAAATTGCATAACTTTAGGCGATTTCACTATATAAAATATTAAGTAAATTATTCATACACAAATTTGTTTTAATTTGTTTAATTATTACTACATTATTATATACTCAATTAAAATTATAATTTTTCAAATAATATATATTATATTGAAAATTTTTTTAAATATTTAATAATAATAGTCCATAATTATTTTTTTATTTCGGCTCAGAGGTTGAAGTTAAATTTTATATACAATGAAATTAGTATAATATTCGTCTATGCTTTAGAGAAATTGCTATCAAAATACATCCAACGTCAAATTTAGCTAATTTAAAAGTTCCTAATTTACATTTTATTATATCTAAAGATATTTCTTTGCTATAATTGTCATTTTTAATATAATGTATTCAGATGTAATGGATTCGTAATTGTAAATATTGAAACTAAAATTAGAAAAAAATGATAAAGAAAAGAATGACAAAAAATAAAATAAAAAAAGATTTAAATAAAAAAATTTTGTTGAATTTTCATTTATTTTGAAATTAGGAAAATTGTATGCAATTATAAAAATCGCTGTAGGCTGTAATTATTTTTGTTTAGAAAATTTTGCAATTTGAAATTTTAATGATTCCACTTTCAAACTAAATTTGATTATAATTGTACTGTTTTATAAATGCAATATAAATAAAAATTGTTATTTTAAATTCATTCACATCATAAAATAATTGTATACATTATGATATAATATATTTTGTGGGTAATATTTTCTAAATTTATATTTTTTTTTTTTTTTTTTTTTTGTCGATGGAAATTTTTATGATAGTTAATATTTTCATAATTGAACATTAAATATTGAATACGTATTTAAATAAGTATATAGATATTTTGTATTATTTATTTTATTATTTTAGAATATTTTTACAATATTATATATGTATTTTATATATATCTACTAATTTATAAAATAAATTAGTTTAAAATAAAAAAAAAAAACAAAAATTAAAAATAATAAAAAAAAAGACAATAAGAAGGTAATAGAAATTATAGTAATTATGAAATGCCTCAGGTTATTTAAAAAACATATAAAGAAAAATTGTTTTGTCAGAAAAAAAAATATTAAAATTAAAATTAAATAATTTGATAATAAATACATATTATATAATTTTGTTAATTTTAATGAACAATATTTTTTATTTCGTTCTTACTTTTTTGAACATTTACAATTAATTATATATAGGAGAGGTATTTGCGTTCAGGGAAAAAAGTTATCTTAAGAATAAAATAGCTATGCATAGCTATTCAAATCGGGAATTTACTTCATAAAATTTTGTAATCATTCCTATCATTATCATGTTCCTATAAAAGTGGGCTGTTAAATATTAAAAATGAACTAATTCAGTAAATAAAAATAATTTTATTGGAAAGCAGATGAATGAATGATTTAAAAGTTACATTAACTACATTAATTAGATTAAAATCAATTTATAAGTTATAATATAACGGCTACTTTTGATTTACTTTTGATAAATCAACTTTTCATTGTCTTACCAATATATATATATAATAGACTTGTATTTACATATTCTGTCTGTACAAGAGTGTCATATCTTCTTAATTAATATAGATAAATAAATAAGTAAATAAATTAAAAAACAGAAACTGAAGTATATATTACAATTAGATTTTAATAACATTTACATCAATATAATTTTAACAAAGTTTTGAATGTCTCAAAATAGCAGTTGAAATTATACTTGATTAAAAATTAAATTAAATATAGAATTGTAGAACAAATTTCTACCCCTAATTGATTAATAAATTATTGTTTATTTATAAATTGTTATTACATTTTCTTTAAATTCATATTCAAATAGTCAAAAGCATTTTTTCATTTCTAATAATTATAAAGTATTAAATTTACAAAAAAAATACAATGTTTTTCTTAGGAAAAATTATGTAATGCCAATACGCCTCCTTTTTGCTTCACTAAGTATGATCTTTATTTTCAATTCTTTTATATTCAAATTTTGCTGAAAATAAAATTTTTAATCAATTTTCTTTGATTAATTTTAGATTCAAACTGTAGTTTTTGACAAGAAATATTAAAATTAATTAATTAATTCTTTTTTTTAAATTATGGATTTATTCTTTTTATGTTACAAATAAAATGCAATTAAATATACAAATTTAAAAAAATAAAAATTTTTAAATTTGATAAATGTCTAATGAAGGTAATTATTATTAAAATTGAAAGATACTTCAATTTTAAAAGACATAGAAAAAATTTAATAAATTAAATTGTTTTATATTATATTTACAAGTATATAATAAACTCATAACTATTAAACATTTTAAGTATATAGTTTATTATTATATGTTCTCAATTTGAACTAAAAATTATGTAAAACCCATGTCATTAAAACAAAATATTCTTTTACTTTATAAACACCCACATTTAAACATATTTATTTACCTGAATATTTTATTTTTGAACATTATGTATATTTACTATGCGTATCATATGTACAAGAATAGAAGAAAACTATTTTTATTGTAGTAAGTAAAAATGAATGTAGTATGATTGTACAAATTATGTAATCTCATTTTAGACTCCCTTAATTCTCTCAATATTATAAAAAAAAATATGTAAGGAAAAAAAACATCATAGATTTATCAAAGCTCTACAAGACGACATAGAACTGCAATAAATCTGTCGATAATCACCAAAAGTCCATTCAATATTGAACTTTTGTTAAACCATGAAATATTATAGAAATGAAGTCAATTTTCCATTTCCCTGGAAAATTTATAATTACATCAAATCACAAAAAAAAAAAAATTATAAAATATTATAAATATTTTTTTATAAATGTATATCTATAACATATAGATATATTTATAAAAAAAAGGACATAAGGGATATAATTCTTATTAGAAAATGAATATACGCACTTATGTCGTATGTTAAACTAAATTTAGAATTCAAAATGTTCTTTTTATTTTGTTTTGAGGTATGATTATTGTGCCACATCAACATAATAAAAAAAAAATGTTCATATAACAATACTTTACATAATATTGAGGAGACCATTTTTAAAAATTTTATTAGAATAGTATAAATATTTTAATTACCTGTACTGACTAAATGTTATTGATTGAATACAGATGCTTATAGATATTATAATATATATTAAACTTTTATCAAAATGATCCTGAAAAACTATAAAATAACTTTAGTATTATTATTGATAAACAATTGAGCAGTTCAACATGTCGTATTAATAATTAGTAAGGCAAAAAAAGTCGTAATCATCAGGCATTACTGCTCCAACTAAATAAAAGCTACTTCCGCTTCTTTCCGGCCATTTCTACATTCGCACTGTACTTTACAAAGATTGCATAATAATAATATTTACAGTTTTTTTCCATTTTTTATTTGTTTTAATGGATAAAAAATCGGGTTGAGTGCGAAACACCCGAAAAAATAAGACCCATTCACAAAACGCGCTAAGTAAAATCTCCTACGACTCTAGACAAATTAAATTAAATTTCAAGTACCCTGATTTTGCATGCAACTCTAAAATTCTTCCGAATTCAGAATATCGCATATATATATATTTAAATATTTTGTAAAAGGCGTAAAACTCTGATTTTATAACCAATTATAAAGTCGTTCCTAACTATTTACTTTACATATAAATGTATTTAAATATATATTGGCGACTGCCGCCCCAAATCCCCGCTAAACAAATTATTGAAATCCTGATTTTCCATATACATATATAATATATTCTGGAAAAAGGGAATACTCTGATTTTGAATCCTAACTCTAAAAACTTAAAAATCAAATAGAACTTATAGACCTTCTTAAATCTTTTAGACGGGTCTTTTGTCGTAATAGATTTTTTCCATAATTTTTGAAATTGAAATATGGGTCTTTTGTCCTATGGTATTTTTGAAAAGGGTCAAACCGCTTCCTAAAAATTCAAATGAAGCAAATAAATTAAAAGAAAAGAAAACTTAAATTATTGTTATTTTAAATTTGCGAACTTATATTATTGTATATCAGTCTATGCTTTTCATATGTCATTATGAAAAATCTCTGCGAAAATCAAAAATGCATTTTTTCTTTTATGGCAATTTTTCATTGCGTGGGAATTAATTTGACTTAAATTTTGTGGACTTTCTTAGAATGAAATAGCCCCAACCTAATTGCGAAAATTGTTCATTTTTGTATTTTTGAACTTCATATTATTTTGTAATAATTGGATTTATTACTTTAAATACAATGGTCTCCTTGCATTTACAATAGCAAAAATTATAAATGAATGTACAGATTTTATATTATATATTGTACTACTTGTGTATATAACTAAAAATGATGGTCCATTGCTTACTTTGCTTCCTTTACTTTCTTTAAATACTTTGACGCCTGAAATGAATTACATTATTTCTGATTTAGCTTGACCAAATTCAAAAAGTACTTGAGGTAACCAATGAAGTATTGAATTGTTGAATTTTCATTCCGAGGCTTTACTTTAATTACTTTAATAATTTGATTCAAATATATTTTTATATTAAAGTTCAATAAATAAAAGTTTGGTTTATTTATATTTAATTTTTTTTTATAAAACGCATTACATTTTACTTACGTAATTTTTTACTTTTAACAAAAGAAAACTGACATTTTCACAAATTTTAAAACTTTTTTCGAAAGTATGCATTGGGACTTTTTACTTTGATAACTTTGCTTCTTTGAATACTTTTATAAAAGAAGAAATGAGCTTAAGGAAGAGTTTTCAAAATAAACAGTGAGCCATCACCTTAAGACTTTTTTAAATGTATGCATTTGTATGTATAGTGTATGTATATATAAACATATTATCATTTGAAAATATTTTCAGGACATGAATTTGGACTTAAAAATAAAAATAATGCCAACTAAATGACTTTTCATGTCACGTGTCAATGTAGGTGGAACCTCATGTTGTGTCCAAAAACGCCCTGACAACATGCACCTTTTTTAATAATACTCACATTATAACATTTTGTTCTTGTATCTACATACACTCATTATAATAGTTGTACTAGTATGTACTTATTATAATTTATATGTGTATATTCATTTGTCTATATTATATTATGTAGTTTTGTATATTTTTGATTTAAATGATGGTAATGATTATATTGATATAAGCATTGATGTTGATAATTTTCAGTTTTTAATCATAGAAGAGAATGTATAAGATATGATGGTTTATTCTTATAAATTTTTTGATATATACATACATACTTGAAAGTTTTCTTCATTTTCTAAAAAAAAAAAATACTTAGTTTCTATTGTAACCAACAATATGTTATTATATACATATATACATCAATAAATAAATAAAAAATTATATAATTTGAAAAAAAAAAGAAATAATAAATGAATATAAAACAATATTTGAGAATATTGGACAAGTAACAAGAACATTTATGGAAGAATATTTTTAAATTTATTGTAAAATATATTTAAAATCAGTATAAATTTGTTTTTAATATAAGTATGTATGTAATACATAAATGTGTATATTATATATTTATATATGTATATAAATATATGTAAATATAGAAATTTCGAGTTCATCAAAACTAAATAAACAAATGAACATGCTTCTTTTAAACAAATACATTTATTTTGAATTTGATTCCCTTAAGAATTCCAAAAATTTTTAAGATTTTCGGAAAAACATTACATAAATTTTTGTTAGTTATTAATATACGAGTATTAACACGCATTATGTTTTCTTCCTTTATATATTTAAATATAAAAATATATTCTTTATATAAGAATTTATTACATATATGTATATTACATAAATAAAAATGCAAAAAATATGTTATATAATTGTTGTATATACTTGTTATATAATTGTTTAATTTATAAAATTTATAAAACTTTTTTGTTTTATTGTTATATGTCTTAAAAATAAATTAATTGTCTATTATTCTGGCTACCACAGAACACTTTTAATATTTTTACTAATTTAAATAATTTAATCCATAAAACCAATAATAATAAAATTTCAATTCATATCTCTTCATATAATTGGTTTGGAACCAGAATATTTTAAGAAAAATATTTTTTAAACCTGTTGTCTTTCATATATTAAAATAAATTTTTTTTATTAGAATTTAAAAATTTAATTTAAAGTTTTATAAGTATAAGGTAATTAGTATTAGCGCTGCTAAACAAAAAAAGTTTGAAAATTTTTAACATTTACTTAAAAAAATAATAGTTTATATAATAAATAATAGTTTAGATATAGTTTCATGTTGAAAATTTTCGGAAAGCCAAAGTTAAATTTTTGTAATAAAGTGAATACATTTTTTGGGTTCTATAAAACATTTTTTTAATAGATTTGAAAATCTAAAAAATTTTTTTTTCCAAATAAAGAAAACAAATTTTTGCAAAAAAAATAAACTAATGTAAGAAAATTAGAAAATTTCAAATTTCTGTCACGTTTCAAATTCTCCCACATAAATATTTTATTTTATAGTCGCGATTTTGTTTTTTTTTTTTTTCCCCTTTCTATACATTTAAAAAATAAAACTGTGTAATTTCCTTATTTTGATGCACTCATATACTGGGATATATGTTTGTATTGGTATGCATATATAGAATGTACTTGAAAAATGATACAAATTTTTTGAAATAAATGTTATAGGTAAATATCCTAATGCAAAATTGTGATTTGTTCTTATATCAGATTTAAAAATATCCTCTTATAATTGTACTGGGTTAAAGATTTGACAGAAATGTTTAATGTTTTGTTACATTCACTGTTAGAAGAAAAATTTCTTCAATTTCAGATTTTTCGTAAGTATTAAGTGGAAATTTTTAGATTTAAATTTTTAAAATAAAGGTATTATATGAGAAATGTTTAAAAATATGGAAATTGGTGCAAAAAATGTATTTTTTTTGAATTGAAAGAATGTCAAACTTCATGTTGGTTTAATTCTATATCATGTGAAATGACTTTATTTGAACTCTCGTAAATATGAAGAAATAAAAATACTTTGCTAAAGTTTTCATCGCCATTTTTATTCTAATTTTCTTGTTTTAATTTTTATTTAATTATTTTTATTATTTTAAAAATGTTATTTTGATGGTTTCTGGACTAAATTATATTAATTTCGTTTTAGATTGATATCATATTTTAATAAACAGATTTATATTTTGCAATACAATATAATATTAGAAGAAAAATGATATGAAGTATATATGGGACATATTTTAAAAGTAGTTTTTTACTTTTGCGTGATTGCTATCTCTACAACATTTGAAAAAAAATTCGCATTTATAAAAAATTATTTTCATTAAATAGTATTGGTTAGGTGACTTTCCTCTGATAAAGAGCTATTAGGCTCTATTTTTCTATTGAAAATTTGTCGTACATAAAATATAAAAATTAAAGCTCCAATATTATGTATTTTTAAAGCTACTCATGTTATAACTATGGAATGGTTTTTTTAAACTGAAAAAAGTGTCTCTTGAATTTGCACAACTTTATCTTACATAAAAAATTACAAAAAAAATTAAAATTTTCATGCAAGCTCATTTTTCTCCTTACAAAAAGGTTTCAATCGTTTAAAAAAAAACCTGCTAAACCGAATTTCCAAAAATACAACTTAAAGAAATGTTTTTATACCCGTACGATAGGATCGGGTATAATAAAATTACTCCTCCGTTTGTAACACCTCGAAATAAGCGAGCTAGATATACCTTCAAAGGTATGGATCGGATCAGAAAAAAATTCTAAGACTTTTGAGCCATGTCCGCCCGTCCGTCCGTCAGCACGCTAACTCAAAAACTAAGAAAGCTAGAATCTTGAAATTTACACAAAATATTTTGGGAGTAATTTGTAGGTTCCCTATTTTTTTTGGTTGAGTTTGGACCAAGCCTTAGGGTAGCTCTCCAACACCTAACTTTTAGATCCCCACATTTTTTTTGCAATAGAGCTATGAAATTTTAACTACTGATAGATCTCACAAAAATATTAATTTTATTTTTAATAACTTTTTTTTGTACCCCCAGCCGTTACGGAGCTACAGCTCCCCAAAGGTTCAAAAAAGCTCTATATTTAAATTGTTATAGCACAAGTTGTATAAGGTATATCTTCATTTTGAAAACGCCAAACGATTACTACTTTTATTAGCTTTAAAAGTATATATACAATAAATATATATTTGTGGCACACGGTGTCTTAATTTACTGTTATGCGAAACTTAAATTTTGCAAAATCCTTTAACCCTTCTATCTTCTAAACGGTTTAAATTGGAAACTTGAAATTTTGACAGAATTTAGATCTTTGAAAATAAGTATGAGTCATCTCAGAAATTGTATCACCCCCCGTTTAGGAGCTGTAATGAGCCAAAAACTGAAAATTTCCTATTTTTAAACACCTGTTAAAAGTTTTTTGAAGTAATACACAAAAATTAAAGCTTCAATATTATACTCTTATTTCTGTTAACAACTTTTTTTAATAATATAGGGTTACTTTATAATTGACGAAAGTGTTACTTGATTTTTTCAAATTTTCTAACAAATTTCTTTAACGGTTTTTTTGCATTTGTTTTACTCGATAATTTGAAATTGTTGAGGATATAATGCGTAGTACAAAAAAATGTAAATAAATAAACAACATAACGGTAGCTTGAAGAATTTTTATTTTCTTATATGATATTGATATATATACATACTTATATAATATCATGTTTATTTACATATCGTATATGCCACTAGTGAGTGAATGATAAGAGTATATATGTATATTATATAGCGCCGTATTTACATACATATATGTATTTTATTGTACTTATAAGAAATTATTCTGTCAATGGAATATTTAAATATAATATAATATAATATTTAAAATTATATTTACTGTTTTGTACTTAGTAAATTTAATATACATTTACCGCTTAGTATTAAATGATACTATAGAATATTTGAAAAAGTTTTGGATTGACAATCGTTATGTGGAAGGTTAGAATCTGCTTTTGAAGAATGTACATATAAATAAACATATAGTTTGAATATATGTGCAACCCCTAGTACTAGAAATTATAAAATTCACCCAAATTATTTTAAAATACTAAATTATTAAAAAAATAATATTGTAAGCAGAGTGACAGGCTGTGAACATACTAACGGTTCGTACGGGTATCTAAGAGTTGACAAAGTCAACTGTATTCTTCCTCGTTTTTTGTTAAAATTTCTTGATTTGAAAATTAATTCAAATATTTCAATTTGCACAAATGTTTTTCTAAGCTGAAATTTAGATTAATTATTGCATAAATTCCAAATTTTGATCAGAATATTTGGTTGAATATTTTATAACGAAAACTTAAACTAAAGGTAAATAAATTAAATTTGCAGAAATGAAATGATTAGATTTACGTATTTCGTATCGGTTATCGGGTTATTAATTTTAGCTAACTCATTATTTTCGCGGCGCATTTTTTTCTGGCATGCATTATAAGTTTAATGCAACTGTGCAGCATTTTTATTTGTATAAATTCAATTCATTTTGAAGTTCTTCTATAGGTATAAAACACTTATGTATACGTACATGGGCTATGTTGAGATTTTTGTGTTTTGTTTTTGCTGTTCTTAAAGCTATTACTTTCATTTTGCTTTGCTTATAGCGTAAGTTCTGCATTTTAAATGTTTATAAATAATGAAAAACAAATAATGATGTAAAATAAATAATAATACAAAATGTACAAAACATGTGAAATTTATAAATAAAATACATGTATATACAAATAACAATTCTTGGCCAAGAATTTTATTATTATACAGAGAATTCTAAAAGAATCTACAATTTAGCAAAAATTCGAGCGCGGGACGATTAATAAAAATTATTAAATTTTTATAAAGTTATAAGAATTATTTTTTTAAAAATTGAATTTGTTTAATTTTTCGTCACTTGAGATATAGTATATATAATATAATATGTTCATTATATATAATTAAATTTAGAAAGCAAAGGGGAGTTATAAAAAGAATTTTTATAACACTTTTATTAATAAAATTATTAAATTTTCACATAAAACAATTAAACAAAATCCATAAAAACATTTAGAAGAATATAAAATAATCAAATATTTGCTTTAAAATAAACTTAAGAGATTTTTGTTTAATACTTTTTGCATTCGAGTACCCCTTTTTTTTAGCCATCAGTAATTTAATTAAAGTCTAGAATTTCAAATAGTGGTTCAGTTAAAATAAAAAAGAGTTAACATATATTATAAATATAAAAATAACTTTACTCATCAAAATGTTGACCTTTTTAGATTTGTTTTTCTTTTTTTAATTACCAAAATCATATTTTCCTCGATTTTATAACAATTTAAATGGATTTATAACAAAAATTAAATTCACTTGGTCGAACCCCTTTTTTTCTATTTAACATGAATATATATATATATATATTTACTTAAATATTAAAAAAAAAAAAAAAGAATTATAAACTCATAACCATCAAAAGTGGATATTAAATTTCATTTACACACATATGTATATCTTTAAATTTATGCATACACATATGAGAACTACTAGATATATCCTGAAAGGATTGTAATGGACCTGTTTACAATCTCCATTAACATGACAAATATTTGAAGACATTTTCAAGTACACACATATGTTTTTTTTTTATAAAAGTATTTGTTCTTATATTATAATGCTTAGTTTGAAAAATTTTTTTTTGATCTACCACAGTCATAACGTTTACAAGGGGCGCTAAAATAATTACCGTTTTGAGATTTCATACCATTCAAAATATGGTTTTTGATGTTTAATATTACTTTACAGAAGGCAATCCATAATAACTTCTATGTACAGTGGTTAAAATAAAAACAAATTTAAATTGCGATAAACACAGCTTTTATCTAGGTTAAAAAAAATTTTTATACTACTTTCATTGATTTTTTAACTTTGTTTGTTCACTTGATTGCTTGGTCATTACTTGCTAATAATTCAAGATAAGCTTAAAAATAATATAGTACAGCTTGATTTATTGTTAATTTTCTTTTCTTTTACTGCATTCATCAAAGTTGGAAAGGAATGCAAAGTACGGAAATATCAATTGAAATAAAATGTATTATACTATCTAACTTAGCTTTAAAGTAAAAAATTTTAAGATCTAATTTAAGGAAAAAAAATCTATACAAACTGTTCGGATTGATGACTCTGTGTTAATGTCTACCACTGTATTTATCATATATATATATTCAACGTACATACTTATCTGAAGAACTGATGAGTAAAATATATTAGAAAATTATCAAAAAACTTTGCAAAGTTAGGTTAGAAATTAAAAATAAATTATAGCAACATAACTTTAGATGTGGTTGTTGTTGTTATGGTTGTATCCAACATCATTTTTGAGAAAATGAATTGTAGCTGTAAGGAAATGTAATTGTGCATTGGTATTATACTGACTAGAAATACAAAATATATAAATAGAATGGTTATTCTATAGGGAGTACAAAACATTTTCTGTCTAATTCACCATTTATAAATGTAATAGAGTTTTTATTTTAATTTTTTGTTTTGTTTTGTTGAAGAACAACAACTCTTAAATAAAGTTTAGATTAACATGGTAATTAATTTATAATTTGTTTATTAGTGTGCCATTGGGGTATTTTTTAAGTCCCTTCTTATTCATATGATGTTCAATTCTGTTTAATTTTCCAATTTTAGATTATGGAAAATTTGTTACCACTTTTTATTTGTTTTTTTCTGTTTCATTTCGAGATTCTTGTTAGTTATGATCACATCAGGTGAATTAAAAGCAAAACAAAAAAAAGGCAAAAACTATATTATTAGAAAAAAAAAAAGAATTCAAATGAAGGATAAAAGCTATTTATTTATTTATGTGTAATTTTAATGGCAATCTAAAGAAAAACACGCATCCATCCTTTAAATGAACAGTTTCAGGTAATGAACCACTTAGCTACATATGTTAATACATACATGTATTTATATGTGCATGATTTAAGATATTTTTTTTCTTAATGAATAAATAAATAGACAGAAAATTAGATTAAATTATAGATATAAAAAGAGTTTAGCTAAATTTTAGTTCTTTCTTTGTGATGATATCATACTGCTATTTCATTTATTATAGACCTTATATGCACATAAGAAAAACGTATATGAATTAACTGCGAATAAAATATTTATATACCTAGTTTTTTTTTTTTGTTCAGCTGGTTAGTGCGTGTACGTTAATTTTTTAGGTAAATATCCAACTTCAGTTTTAATTTCATTAATTACAATTAAACAAAGTTCAAAGTAAAGAAAAAGTTTGTTTTATTTAACTAGTTTCGCTTACTGAAACCAGGACATTATTTTTATATTACAATAAAAAAAAAAAAGAATTTATCTGTCAAAAATTAGTGTTTCAGAATACTAATTGGTATCAAATTTATAAATTGGAGAAGTCATTTAAAAATATATATGTAGTATACATTTAAAAAATTGTAGTACTAAAATGTCCTGCAAAAAAAAAAAGAATAGAAATTATATTAAACTTAAATATACGAGTATGAACATTTTATAATCTATTCATAAGTTTGAAAAACTTAAAAAAGTGAATGCAAAATTAGCAAAAAAAGTTGATGTTGAATATTAGAGAAGTATGAGGAAGCTTCACAGTATAAAAAAAACAAAACAAAACAAAAAAATAAATGAACAAATACAAGAAGAAAACCTATGGAACACATGCTCCACATACCACTTGGACATTTATTGCAGATAACTTCTTGGAGTTCCATAAATAAAACATAATCCAGGGATAGCGGATCTTTTTTTTAAATTTTTTTTTTTCTTCGGTTATTTGTTTCTTATGTTGTTTTAATTTTGTTGGATGTTTTGCTTGCTGCAGTGTTTTTTTATCTAGTTTAACACAACATCGGCATTTTATCTTTAATTCAGCAATTTACCTTAATAAAAATATAAGGAGGAAAGAATCAGAAACAAAAACAAAACAATAGAATGGGAATGAATCGAGAAGCTTCTTATATACGCACCTATGTACTTAGAACGCACTCTCAATACATGTTTAAATACAGAAGTAAAAAAAAATATTTAGAAAAAAAGAAAAAAAAAGCATAACAAGAAATATAATCTTTTAAACATTTTTACTGTTGTTATAAACATTGGACATAATCTAAAGAAGATGAGACTTGAAATGTTATATTTTATACTAATCGTTTGTTGTATCCCCCTTGGTTGGATTGGTATGTTAAATTTTCATTAATTGAATTCAGTACAAATGTTAGAGTTTCAAAATAAAACTTAATTTGGAGATTTTGATTGATAATTTTTGATTAAGAAAATGTATTTATAACCCTTGTTACTTTTAGGTTAGGAACACAAACATTTAATTTGTCCAAATCAGTTCTTTATTTAAAAGCTTCTCTAATATTATGTTAAAACAGATTAAAAATCCTGATATCAGAATAAATTCAGAGAGACCCTATTTGTGTCTCCTGTTATCAAGTATATCAAAATTTTATTTTTATTTTGATAAATCTAAAGTTTTCCCTTCAGGAATAGCTAAAAACCTAACTAGCCAAATCTAGTAACCTAACTAACCTAACCTAAATCGGCGACAAAAGAATTAAATAAAATATGTTACAGGCTGCATTAAAAATGTTCGAAATTTTTTATTTTCGATATTTAAGTTCAGTACTCATTTCAATGTAGAAGTCATCCTTGTTAAATCTATTCAAATATATTCGTATCATACTAAGTGCAATTTCATAAAAAATGTTTAGAAATTTCGAAATTTTTAACTTTCGATATTTGAGTTCAGTATTCATGTTAATGTAGAAGTCATCCTAGTTAAATCTATTCAAAAATATTCGTATCATATAAGAAATAAATTCGCCATACATAATTTTTGCAATTTTTGTTCAAAGGATATTCGACATTTTGAGCTAAGCGGCATGGGTCAAAGGCAGTGAAAAAATTAAAACACAGTTTTTTTTTAAGTTATTTATTTATTTTTTTTTTTTTTGTAATTTTTACAATTTCTGTTTTCGTGTTGCAATAATTTAAAAAATCAAAAAAAAATAAAAAAGAACGTAAAAAACAGAAAATATAATAATAATAAATTTATAAAAAAAAAGAAAAAAATTGTAAAAACACAAAACATTTGTAAAAATAAGCCTGTAAAAGATTTAAGTTAAACTTATTTTTTTTTATTTTTTTTTTGTCGTTTTAATCCCAAAAGAGATATCATAACTCCTCAAATGGATTAAAGTTTTTGCTGCTAGTGGACTGCATCATATTTTTGTTTTGTATGGATGGGATTTTTTTCTTAGTTTCCTTTTAGTTTTGGTTGGTTTTTTTTTATTTTTTATTAAAGAGGACATCAACCCTTTTTTGTGTTGTTCTGTTTCTACTTTGATTTGAAACAAAATAAATTATTAATTAAAATCATGAGATGAGATTCATTTCAGTTGTTTCTTAACTCATGTTTGTTGGTTATTACTTATGTAGCGATATTTCCTTGCTTCTGGTTACCTCAATTGAATATTTAAATATATATCTATACATATATGTTTATAAAAAAGTAATATGTTTCAATTTTATATTATTATAATCGTATAAATAGACGATGATTTCTTTGTTAAACCTTTTTTTTTTGCAAACAAGTTTTGTCTTGATTAAGTTAAGCGTTTAACTAAATTTTATTATATTTCCGTTATTTTAATTTAAATTTCGAACAAAAATAAATATATTAAAGATATCGGGTTTGGAAATAAAAAAATATTTTGCTTGATAGCATTGTGCTTTGTGCTAGACAATATTACTACAGAACTCTTTTAATTATAGCTGATCCTTGGGAATGGTTTTAAGCATATTGGTAACAATTTTTTCAATGTTAATACACCAATTGTGTTGTAATCTCGTTGTCCTTAAGCAAGACTAAGAAATACTTTATATTTCCAGATCTGCTTCAAATATATAAAGTCTACATTCGGCCAAGATATAAATTTTATTCTCACATTTGTGCACCCATCAGTAAATATCGTAAATATCACTTCCTTTCAGATAATCAAAAAAAATCCAAAGTTTTTGACGCAATACTCTTTCAGCTGCAGACTTTCATTTATATACAATATACCCTTTTTTCGAAACAGATAAATAGAGAAGCAATTTCGCATTAACACGCAGATGCAAATTATGGATCATATTAACATCATAAATGTTTCCCAATTTTTATGATTTGCAAAAATGCAGGAAGACTAGGTACGATCTTTGTAAAATAGATTGGTAATTACCTTTTGAATGGTATGAGTCGTAACAAGGCAATGAATTCTTCCAAATATACTCAATTGTGTTTAAAAATAAAGAAAAAAAATTTGAAATGTCGAAACTATTATTATAAACATAAGTTTAACGGGAGTAACTTCAACTGTAACTGGAAAGTTTTAAATGAAATTAAATAGATCCAAGGAAAGTAATATTACTATTGTCATTCAAAAGGATGATAGTTTAATTTCTGATATAACTGCAATAGCAAAAGCCTTTACAGATCACTTCACGTCTTTAACAAAATATATTTTATATTCGTCCTGCAGTTGTAGTCAATTTAGTCAAAATGTAAATTTTTGAATCTATCACAGCTTTTAAAATTTTTAAAACAATTAATAATTTAAACGAGGAAGAATACAGTTGCCTTTATCAACTCTTAGATACCCGTACGAACCGTTAGTATGTTCACAGCCTGTCACTCTGCTTACAATATTATTTTTTTAATATTTTAGTATTTTAAAATAATTTGGTTGAATTTTATAATTTCTAGAACTATGGGTTGTACATATATTCAAACTATATGTTTATACATTCTTCAAAAGCAGATTTTAACCTTCCACATAACAATTATCAATCCAAAACTTTTTACAATATTCTATAGTACCATTTAATACTAAGCGGTAAATGTTTATTAAATTTACTTAGTACAAAATAGTAAATATAATTTTAAATATTATATTATATTAATGCGCACATAGTATATTTATATTGTTATAAGTATATCGCCATACATTGCAATATTTCTTTAAAAATATTTCCATTCATAGAAAAATTTCTTATAAGTACAATAAAATACATATATGTATGTAAATACGGCGCTATATAATATACATATATACTCTTATCATTCATTCACTAGTGACATATACGATATGTAAATAAACATGATATTATACAAGTATGTATTAATATCTTATAAATAAAAATTCTTCAAGCAACCGTTATGTTGTTTATTTATTTACAAAAAAAAATTTGAAAAAATCAAGTAACACTTTCGTCAATTATAAAGTAACGCTATATTATTAAAAAAAGTTGTTAACAGAAATAAGAGTATAATGTTGAAGCTTTAATTTTTGTGTATTACTTCAAAAAAATTTTAACAGGTTTTCAAGTTACAGGTGTTTAAAAATAGGAAATTTTAAGTTTTTGACCCCTTACAGCTCCTAAACGGGGAGTGATACAAAAAATAAATGACTCATACTTATTTTCAAAGATCTAACTTCTGTCAAAATTTCAAGTTTCCAACTTAAACCGTTTAGAAGATAGAAGGGTTAAAAGATTTTGCAAAATTTGAGTTTCGCATAACGGTAAATTAAGACACCGTATGCCACAAATATATATTTATTGTATATATACTTTTAAAGCTAATAAAAGTAGTAATCGTTTTGCGTTTTCAAAATGAAGATATACTTTATACAACTTGTGCTATGACAATTTAAATACAGAGCTTTTTTGAACCTTTGGGGAGCTGTAGCTCCGTAACGGGTGGGGCTACAAAAAAAAATTATTAAAAATAAAATTAATATTTTTGTAAGATCTATCAGCAGTTAAAATTTCATAGCTCTATTTCAAAAAAAATGTGGGGATCTAAAAGTTAGGTGTTCGAGAGCTACCCTAAGTTTTGGTCTAAACTCAACCAAAAAAATAGGGAACCTACAAATTACTCCCAGAATATTTTGTATAAATTTCAAGATTCTAGCTTTCTTAGTTTTTGAGTTAGCGTGCTGACGGACGGACGGACGGACATGGCTCAAAAGTCTTAGAATTTTTTTCTGATCCGATCCATACCTTTGAAGGTATATCTAGCTCGCTTATTTCGAGGTGTTATAAACGGATGACTAATTTTATTATACCCGATCCTATCGTACGGGTATAAAAAGTCATCAAAAAACTCAAACTTGATATAATTTCACATATGATTCTTTTGATAAGTTAAAGTTTGACCATTAACATTATTGATGTTTTGGCAAGTATTTTTTCTAATACATACTTACTTAGATTTTTTTAAACTGTGGATTCTTTGAAACTGTGGACAAATTGTCAAGACTAATAATAAAGTTAGCTGATCAAAAGTTTTGAAAATAGATTTACCACAAGGTTAGCTGATGTTAAATTAAGCTGGTCTTCTCATACTGATTCTTTAAAAAATTGCATGAGGTGAACTCTTAGGATCTTTTACAACTTGAAAAAGCAAACCGTCCATAAAACTTTTGAAAAAACGATAATCTGCGTACTGATGATAGTTTCTTCTTTAATGTTTTGAATTTTGGTACATCATGCTACCGTAATTTTTTTTTTAGTATAATAAGTTAATGTGTGTTGTTCAATAAATTACCTTTATTTCTCAGGTCCTTAAAAGTGCCTTATAGGTATTTTTAAAACAATTAAAGACTTGGGTTTTTTAAAATAAACTTCGAACATTTAAATAACTTGTTTAACATTATAACTTACCTGCCTATTATTGCTTTTGAAGATGGTGGAATGCATATGATAATTTGTATTTGACTCTATAACAACATAAAGAAAAACTTTTTTGCATTATCTGCTTTTCTCTTGATTTTTAATATATTTTGATACTACTTTTAAATATTTTTTGTATAACTGAATTTTAATTATTTTTAGGCAGTTTTAATGTAATGAAATAGTTTTAAACTATTTGCTTGTATAATAAAAAGAGGCATCTCTCAATTTTTTGTTGGTTTTTTATATTAATAAACATTTAATTCTATAAAGTGTTATTTTTGAAATATTTGTTTAACAGAATTTTTCTTATACTAAGTATATTTTGTATTTTAATCAAATTATGTTATGGTATAGCTAAAATTGCATCTAATTTTGTATCGTTAAGTTATTTTTCCCCTAATCTTGTTTTATAGATTACCCTTAGGAGTAAGCACCTGTTCTAAAGAAATAAAATAAATAATGTTAAAAATTTTCCAACGCAGAACACGTTGTGGTATCGATGCCCATCCCTACAATGTAGAACTTCTAGCATAACATAACATAACTTATGGTAATTAATTTGTCATGCACATGTTGTGTCCATAAAACGATTTGCCATAACATTATTCCATATTCCATCACTATTCAATTTTCTTTACTATCCAGTCATTATACTGCAAATAGGATGATTATCCCTAAACCACTATTCACTTTGTTGTTCCCACAAACAAAAGTTAGGAACAAAAGTAACCCAATAATTTAATTGCTCATTTAATTTCTTAAAAAACTATTATTTTGGACCAATGGTTAATGTATCAATTAAATTTTAACTGTAGATTTTGTAGAGCAATTGACGCGATAGAGAGCGTGGGGTAATTACCCTGCACCTGTTCTAGTCTATCAAGGAAAAGAGACGGAAATAACTAGGTAGTTACTTTTTCAAGTTTTAGGTGAACTCTTTGGCATAGATCTGAGAAGATGTCAAAACTTCTTCCGTCAGAGCGGTACTATCGTTGTACAAATCTAGGAAAGCTTAAGACCAACCCTAGACAAAATGGTTCCCGTACGTTTTCGAAATACGGAGCTAAAATCATTACGAAGCTAGAATCTAGTAATTACTGACGTGTTAGCTCAGCCCTCAACAATAAAAAAAAATGTATCAATTATTTTGTGTTAAATCTAATATTCATAAAAGGTAAAATTTAAAAATAATTCTAATGCAATATTATGGCAATAAAAAACCATTAAAGTTTTGTACGATTTTCTATTTACTTATAATATATATAATTAAAAAAAATAAAGTTTATTTTAATAGTTCAGTGGGCAAGAAATAGATATCTTTTTAATTAGTTTCAGTCATTTTAATTAGATCCATTCATATTAATTACAATACAAAAACCTTATTAGATTTTATCATTAAATTTCATGTCGTAAAATCATCAAAATACTTCATCGCTTGTCTCTCTTAATTGAAATGTTGCTGCATATATATTTTTTGTCTTCTATATACAAACATATAAATGTGGGTACGGTTGAATGTGAACATTGATTTATATATTTGAGTTGAAAATTTTACGAGATAATACATTTTACAAATATATATACGAGATATTATAAATATACACAACTAATAATTTTTAGCAATATTATTAGATATATATTATATTTAATTTTTCTTTTTTTTACACCATTCATTTTTTTATTTCCATATTTGAATTTTAAATAATACCAAGTAATAAAAAAAGTGACGAAGTTCTAAAAAAAAAAAAAAAAAATTTAACTCTACTGTACAGACCAGGTTAGTAATATAACATTTTTGTGAGTTTTACAATAAAAGTTTGCATGAGTAGCAATCAAGTTCCATAAATTTACGTGGTGACACCTAGTGATATTATTATTTATTAATAAATTTAAATTGAACATACAAACTACAATATAATATTTCTAGACGTTCTGTCCTGGTGGACTAAATTATCATCTTTACACACATATTTATTTCTTTATATTCTTTTTTTTTTTTAATGTATATGTACGTACTTTTAAGCTAAGTATTGTAATAGTAAAAAAAAATCAATATAAAGATTTTAATTAATTTATTTCTTAAAATAAAAATTATATCTTTATTTATACATTTGTATATGAATTTACTTGTGCGTTTTTGTACTAAAATAGAACTATTCAAACGAAACTAAGCTTTAAAAATTTCAATTTTCTATTTTTGTAGTATGGATCATATAACTATATGAAGAATTTTATTTGCATTTTAATGAAATTGGATTGGATTGGACAATTAAATGATAGCAAAACGCCTATATGAGCTCAAATGATTATTTTAGTTGAGTGGAGAAGTTGAATTTAATAAGAATTCAATTTTATGAAGAATTGGAGATAATTCCATTAGTTTGAAATATTGATTTTCATAATGTACATACGTACATATTGAATTTGAAATATGTAATTGCTTGTAGTGATATGGTATACATGTTAAATGAAAAATATAATCATAAAATTATAAAAATAAAAATAAATAAGAAAAACAAAATAATAATAATAATAGGCAAAACTTATATTTAAGCTATACTAAATTATGAAACAATTTTCACTTAAAGTAATTAAAGCTTAATTACAAATTAACACACCCGACAGTCCTACTTTATCATATCAAAAATTTATTAACTTGATAATTAGACTCTTAACGTTTTGTTTTATTATTTTATTATTTTTTATTTATTTCGATTTTTTATTATTTTTTTTTTTTTGTTATTATTATTTTCATTTTTTATGGTTTTCCCCTACGATAGTAGAATTTTAGAACCACATAGCTACACAGTTTCGCATTGGATGATGGGTATGGGTTTTCATGATGCTTATATTCAAACAATATTTAAATTTTTAATGTTCAGTAGCAGAAAATGAATTATTTATAAAAAAAAAAAAAAATAAATAAAAAGTTATAAAAAAATTCACTAGGGAAAAATACAATTTCCTAAAAAAAAAATATATATAATTATATTAAAAAAAAAATATTATGTAGTTTGAAATTTTTGTAAATTTAAATATTCATTAATGTCAAATTAAAGCGGAAAATTAATTCACTTGAAAATTTGAGTATCATTAATTTTTAATTGTGAATCTATGGATAATTATTAAAATTTATATAATTTTCTTTATTTAAAAAGAAATGTCATGTACTTGTAATATAGGCGTATAGTGTCATATTATTATTGATGATTTTTAAAATAAAATAAAATAAATTTATATGGTATTTACATATTTATATAGTTATATTAAATTTGCAGAAAAGTTTAAAAGTAAATATATGAGTATTTAATAAATTTTCAATTATAATATACCACACCGTCATTAAAAGTAATTTAAATCAAGTATTGCAGTGTAAACTGTAAAAACTGGGTAAACGATTTGAAATTGAAAGTAATTGATCTATAAAATCTCCGGAATATTGATCTAGAATATATAGAATATAATCTCTAGTTCCTTGCATGTAATTTACAATTACGATTTTTTGTTATTTTTTGAATATTATCAATAATCTTATTATTGTTTTTTGAAAAAAAATGAATTATTTGATTACTTGAAATTGATTACTTATTTGATTACTTTTAAAACATTAAAAAAATAGTTAAAAAGCATTTTAATTATTTATTTAAAATTTAAAAAGTAAGTATTTATATTTATTCAAATTTCAAAGAAAATGTTTTTATTTAAAAATGTAATGGTCAGTAATTTTTGATTTCGAAGATAACTAATAATTTCGTGGTCCTCTATGTTATTAACTTAAAATCATTAGCTAACGATATATTATTCATTTACATGAAAATTATGTTTTAACATAGGCATTTTAAAAATCCGTGAAAAACGTAATTTTTTTCAAAATTGCATTAAAAAGATTAATTATAAAAAAACTGGCTTTTACTACAATGGCTCAATTATCCTAGTTTAAACACAGATGAAGTTATTTTTATAATATGAAAACATAACTTTTATATCTATAATATATAATCTATAATAATATAAACATAATTTTTATATCTATTGTTTTGTTTTATTTTTTATTAAAATATACCATTTAGATTAGTTTAAATAAATTTATCTTTATAAAAATGTAGGTTATATGTTGTTTTATCTCTGGAACAAATTCTTCGAAATATATTTATTTTGTTTTTTTTTTTCTAGTCTTTTCAAATGGCCGCTACAACCCTTTTAACTTTAACGGTTCCGCAAAAAACTAAAATTTTACAAAAAATGAGGAAAACGGTAGAGTTGTCTGTGTCAACTCTAGGTTACTCGCACGAGCATAATATATGCTGTTTCCATCAAATTTAAACATCTTTTAGAAAATTTAAGATATATGACTTAAATACGTATATTGGGAGAATTTCGGAGTTGTATGGCAACTGTATGACCCCGTTGAAACCAACCAAATTTTACAAAATTTGCTATAAAACTCAACCTTTTTTTTTTTTACAAAATTTTAGTTGTCTATTTAATGGAAATCCTAATCAATGTGCAAATTTTTTAAACCATTCATGGCTATTCAATATGTATGGATGTGATATGAATATTAAATGAAATAATTGACTTCTAAAGGTATGATATTTTGATTTTTTTAATATTAAACTTTAATTATGATTGTCGCAAAGAATGAATAAAAACGTTAATAAATCGATTTAATTAAAAGTATTTATTTCTTTGATTAAAGTTTTTTTTTTTTACTTTTTATTATATTTACTTTATTTTATATCAAAACTCGGCATATTCTTGCCCCCTCTTTCCATTTCTTATGCTAAGATTTCTTTTGCTATTAAATTAATTACTTTTTCGCTGTTTCTGTATTATTAATATATCTAAGGCAATGCTTTTTATTTTTAAAATCTACTATTTTTCTTCTATTTATAGCTTCCCAACATTATAAGCTTGTATATATTATGTATATATTCACATTTTTTAATAATTTGTACTCTACAGTATAGCTTTCGGTAATTACTGAAACATTTCACGACTTTTTCATTTAATAGGACATGTCTTTGTAATTTTCCTCCAATTCAATTCTTTTTTTCTAACTAAAAAATTTAGGAAAGGCAAAATAGTAAATGAAAAAATCCAAAATAAAAATAAAAAAATAAAGAGAAAGAAAAAGAAAAAGAAAAAGGAAAAAAAAATTAAATTACTTAAATTACCTTAATATTGTTCGCTCCTTTTTATTCCTTGCTCGAAAAACTCATATACCACGTCATAAAGAAAATCATTTGTTGGAAAATGATGAAGTTTAGGTTTTTTACTTTTTACATATAGATATATATATATATATATTATATATATATCTGTGTATATATATACCATATATATATATATATTATATAACAATAAAATATATGCAGGCATAGGGAACATTATTGTATTGAATACATACATATGTTAAAAACATTGATAGAAGTCATAAGTAGATATTATATCTAAAAAAATTTAGTATTTAATATTCTCATGCGGTGCTCAGTTTTGTTATGAAGGTGGTTTTTTTCACTAACATTTATCTCGAAGTGTGCCTTCTACCTTAAATTATATCTATTTTTCGCTTCTTATTTAATGAATTCAGGTTTTTACCTGCGTGCTGATGCTTGAATGTTATAGAAATTTGTCGATGTAAATATGAGAGTTAATACTATAAATTTTTACATATTATGTAACATGTATTATGTATGTATATATATTTAAGCAGTTTTCTCCCCCTTTAATATTATAAAGAAGAGATGATTAGTGTTCTAATTTTACTTATATGAAAATGAAAAAAAGAGAATATAATTTGGTATGCCATTATTTTTGCCGCCATCGTTATTACGCCGACCGAATTTGAATGGGAATTTTCATTCTTATTAATGATAGTAAAAATCATTTTAAAACTGTTATTTATATTAAATACCGTTATTCACTTGTTGTTACATTTCATTACTTTTTATTTAGTATAGATATGTAATTGTCGATATACGACAAATGCTTATATAAAAAGATTAACTTTAGTACTTCATCATATCTATTTTGTAGTTAGTTACGCTTACCCAAAAATAATTTTCTCGTTCACAAATTTTCATGTGACCTCAAATTATTGAATAAAATTAAAAAGAAAAAGAATAAAAAAAAAATTTAATGTGCACTCTCGCAATAAATTTTATGATATTTTTCATAATTTTTTTTTTAAACAAAATTAATTTTCTTTGCGATTAGAGTGGAAAAGAAAAATAAATATAATCATTAGAATAAAAAGGGTTGGCTGCGAAATCCAGAAAAATAAGATCCAGAAATACGAAAACTAAAAACTTAAATTAAATTTTTTCGTTTAAAAAATTCACAGCAGTCATTTAAATACTGTTCTACCAACAAAAAGTGTTTTGAAATAAAAATAGATGATGCCTATTATGATAATTGCATTTTTGATTCTCTACATAATTTACTGGAAAAATCAGACATATTGCTTTACGTATGCAACAGAAATATCGAGAAATTTTGGAATCATTCAATGAATTTTATAAATAAAAATTATTAGATCAGAATTTTAAATTTTAAAAATTAGCTGTATCAAATTTTAAATTTCGTTAATTCGATTGTAAAATTCCAATTACAAAATTTTGAACTTGTCATCTTAAAAAAAATTCTAAGGTAGTATAATGTATACATACTTAGAACATTATTTATTTAAAATTTGAGATTAGATTTATTTTTATATATGAATAAATACTTTTTTCTATAGTTTTTGAAATTTTGGAATTTAATGTTTTAATTTTTATGCATTTTGAAATTCATTATTTCGTTTTCCAGGCAAATTTAGTGCTCCCGCCTCCCACATTAAAAATCTTTTTAATTTTTTGATATGATCATACTAAAAAAATTTTTCTAAAAAATTTCTCGCTATAAAGGAAGGGAATAATTAATAAATAATATAATACTAAGCACGACTAAGAGTCATATAACACAAAGCATAATGGTAGAAAGCTTTCCAGCCGGAATTCTGTCATTTTAAAGAGAATATTCAAATTCTGTTTTAAGGAAGTCTCAACCTCTATATGACTAAGCTAATTAAATTTTACCTGTCCTATGTCATAGGTATTGGTCACACACATTATTTTTATATTATTGTTATTATTTTATTAATATATATACACATACATCATAATTATCGGGCCGGTTGTAATTTATACATGTGGGCCAAATAAAAAATTACTTAACTACTACTAACATTACTTAAATACTATATACATATTCACGCATTATATTGATTGAGTTATTTATAATTTTATTTAATATTTTTTATTTTAATAGGCCCTTTTATTTACATTTATTACTTATATATTTAATCAATTTTTTTTTTTTTTATATTATAATTATTAGCTTTTATTTATTTTTACTTATATTTCCTGTTTTAGATGTGTTTCCATATCCCGTGATGTTTAAAAAGATTAATGATTTTATTTATGCAAATCCAGTTATTATTTACCAATGTTATTGCGGGAGGAGTGGATTCTTTAGGTCAGTAATTACCACTCAGTCGAGTACCATGTGTTTTACTGTGGATATGTCTTTGCAAAAACGGCACTTAGGAACATCTTGTCTGTTGAATACATGCTTATAAGTATAGTAGGTACATTCCATTCTAATTCAAGTGATTTTCACTCCCACCTATCTACTTCCTTGTTTGCATCTGGAAAGAATGTTTTTCTAATGGAGTTGGTTTCGTTCCATATTTGTTCTTTCTTATTTTATAAGTGATTTGTTTTTTTTCGCCATTGTATATGGAATTGTGGGATATTGTTTTGCTTCATTCTGCCATTTCATTCCTTGTTATTCCGACGTGCCTAGTATCGAAGTGATTTGTATTTTTCTCCGTTCTTGATTATCTTATTGCGGATTTCTGTTTTCACTTATCGTTGGAGTTTTTTTGGATTAATTTAAGCTTTTATAATACTAAGACTATCTGTATATAACATGGATTTTGTCCTTTAATTTTCGTCTCTTTGATGGCTTCATGTAATACTGTTTGTTCAGTTTGTTTATTTTTATATTTTTTAAACTCTTTTAATAAGCCTGCTAATATAAAGATGAATTAGTAAAGATTTATACATGATGCGGTTTTAGTACATAGAATTGCAATTTGAAATTATTTACATTTTCTTCTCATTACTATTTTCAAAACTTTTAATTAATTTTTTAATAACGAAATATTTGTAAAATTGCATTTGAGATAATATTAACTCGTAGAAAATATATTCGTATACCTTTGTTGATTTTTATTGTTTTGTTCTTTTGAATATTTTGGAAATTAAAAAATTCTTAAGCATTACTTTTAATTTTCCTAGTTTTTAAATATACTTAATTAAGAAAAATATATTTAATTTGGAATGTTATTTATTTATGGAATTAATTTTTAATTTTTTTTAATCACTGACATACCAAGTAAAGTATAATGTTTTCTTTCATTTAATTTTGCCGTTATTATGGGTATATCATAAGCTAAGACAATTTAATTTTAAAAATACCTTAACTAAAAGTACTTCAAATATTACTTTTATTAAGTAACAGTTTTTAAAAATGTATAAAAATTTTAAAATGTTCATTGAAAGTCGTACAATGTCACATTCATATAATTAGGCTGAAATATCGAATTGTATCATAAAATAAATCTGTCATCAAATAAATTTCTTGATGACATTAATGATCTGCTGGCATTTCTCTAAATTTGGAACCGCTTAAAAATGGAGTCCTTTTCTTTTTTTTTCCTTTAATTAAACAATTGGTCATCGTTAAGAAATAATTCGCTTCGATTATAATCAGTTGATTGCTTTTGTTGTGGTTATTATTGTTGTTGTTATTCTTGCTGTTGTTCCTTTTGCTGATGATCAAATCAAACATTGTTAAAGGAAAAAGTGAATTAAAAAAAAATCTATAACAAAATTACATTATAATAAATACATAAGTATTAAAAATGATGGTTTCAATTATTGAGCATAAGTTTTGTTAAATAAGTTGATGATACAGACTTCGTTGTGATGGCGTTTTTCGTTTAAATAATAAAACTCTTAAAAAGAGAGTTATACAAAAAATTCCTTTTTAAATCCAAATTGAAATTGTATGTCCATAATACTCGTAATTCTATTATTTAAATGATCAAATATGGATTTGTGTTATTTAATTTTATATTTGATGTAATACATAAGTGCAAGTATATTAAAACAAAGAAATGTAACTGGTTGATTATTTACATTCAGCGTTTCTTATTATTAATGGTATTATTAGTGCAATTCTGTTTTTATAATTTATTTCAATGAAATTAGTTTGGCTCGAAAATTTTCATTTCAGATGCAATATATTCGAGCTTCGATAAGCATTAAAATTTAGTATTCGTAAATATTAAAAAGTATATATTTTTATCTCATACTGAGACATTTATTTGGGTTATAAGAAGATGATAAATTTAATTAGATTTTTTATTATTTCACTCTAAATTGAAAATGATAGAAATTATATGAAAATTTAAATGGTGCTGCTTGCTTTTGTCTTATTGAAAAAAAAAATACATACTTTTAGTACTTAATAATTTTTTTATGCCCGTATAAACTTTGTTCAAGGGTATAATAAATTTGCCATTACATTTCTGACACCTTAAAGGAGTCGAGCTAGATATAGGTTCAAAGGTATGGATCGGTTCAGAATCGAATTCTGAGTCGATTAAGCAGCGTTCATCCGCACGATATCTCAGAAAATAAGGAAGCTGACATTTTTTTACATCACTTTTGCAAAATTGTTAGTTTTGCTAATTAAATCCAGCTTTTTCGGCCGCCGTGTTCGAGTAGCTGCCATACAACTTCTTTCTTTATATAGAAATAACTCAGTATCTATTGAAGCTAGGTAACTGATATTTTGCAAAATCATGTCGGGATACAGGCCAACAACATCTTTAAAATTTGGTTGGTGCGACAGTTTCGGGTAGCTGTCATACAACTTCTCTTTTTAAATGGAAATTAACTCAGTGTCTATTGAAGCTAGATATCTGAAATTTAGTGAAGAGGTGTCGAGTTACATACCAACACTTTCGTAAGCTTTAGTTGATCTAGAGCAGCCGGTTCAGACTTCTTGCACGTTTTGGAACTTAATGAAGTTCTGAAATCGTCGCTAGTCGTCTGAAATTTTACAAATGATGATCAAGTTTTATGGCAACAACTTCTGTAAAATTTGGTTGTGCCTGTGCAACAAGTTCAGGTAGCTGCTTACAACTTCGTTTTTTAAATGAAAATAACTTAGTGTCTATTAAAGCTAGGTACCTGAAATTTAGTGAAAAGATGTGGAGTTACATGCCAAAACCTTTTGTAAAATTTGGTTGGTCTAGAGCAGTCGGTTCTGGCTTTTTGCACCTCTTGGAACTTAATGAAGCTAAGTGTCTGTAATTTTACAAATGAAGATTAAGTTTTATGACAACAACTTCTGTAAAATTTGGTTGTGCTGGTGTAATGGATTTGGGTAGCTGTCATACAACTCCACAATTTACATAAATATATCTCGGTAGTTTTAACGTCGGTACTAAGGCATCTGCAATTGTTTAAAAGACGATCAAGTTTTATAGAAACAGGATATATTACGTTCATACGGGTATCTCACAGTTGACATAGTCTACATATACTGTACTCTTCCTCGTTTTTTTCTGAATTTCTTTTATTTTCATCTCTTTAAGGAAATAAATTCTTTGTTTGAAAATTCCTTTTTTTATTTTAAAAAATTTTAAGGAATATCCTCAGTTAGTTCCATATTTTGTCTGAATTTTTAATTTTTGAATTAGTCTAAATGAAAATGGCAACCTTTAGATAATAAGTCCAGAAAAAAGTTTATACACTCCATTTACAGCATTTTTTTTAAAATCAGTTATGGAAATTTTAGAATTTAGTTTAACTTTAATTTCATCTGCAAAAACACACAGTAGCTGAACTAAACGCTAGTAAATACAATGTCGTTTTCTAAATGCAATGCAAAAAACGGAGGATACACTTTGGACTCATTACCAATGTTTGAAAGTTGCTTAAACATTTATGAAACTACTTTAAAAGGTCCATCATCCAGTATTCAACCAACTACAATATTACTAATTTTTTAATTAAATTTAGAATATCTTTTATTGCTTAACGCTCGCATCAAAATGTTATGCGTTTCCACTGGTTTAACAATAACACTTAAAAACTACCGTAATATTCCAACTGTTCTAAATAAAACAAAATAAAAACAGTTTCTAAGTAAAATTGTTAAAAATACAGTTTGGGAAGTCTCCAATTAGTACAAACAGGTTATTGTGATATCAGAGTTTTTTCAAATTAAAAGTTTGATAAATAGCATTCGGTGAAAGGAAAGTTTGTAAACTAAAATTTTTTAAATGGCCCTCTTCCATTTTATTGGTTTATCTTAAATCATTGTACATAGAATAGAATTAGTACATCCAATATCTTATAAATTCAGGTTTCAATGGATTTACTAGGAAATTACATTTTTTAATAGAAAATTTTAATAAAAGATTAATAAAAGTGTAATTCTGTTAGGCTTCCGTTTCAATAATTTGCTTAGCAGAAGTTTGAAGGCGGCAATCTCCATTTTTTATTTTTTTATAACGTACAGAAACTTATGATTTGAAACTTTGTAATTTGCAATTTGTAATCCAGAATTTAATAATACGGAATTGCATACCCAATAATACCCAATATACCTAATTGCACATGACCCAAAAACCAGTTCAATTTATTTTGCTACAAATAAACAAATTTGCATTGAAAAAAAAATTAACTACTACTCTCCAAATGAAGTGAATTAATTTCAGAAAGAAAAAAGAAAACAATAGAAATATAAATTAACTAATCTCAGAAAGAATTAACTTAACTTAAGCCGAAAAACATAAACTAACGTATTAATTGGTTGAGCTTCAAAATTTTGTGTTTTAGTACGAAAATATTTGTGTTATCTTAACGGAAACGAGATAGATATACAGAAAGTATTTATATTCAATACTCAATTTGGATAAGTGCGTCCGTCCACTGAAAAATTAATGCAGGTTACCATTTCATTTTTATGTAAATGCCAGTTTCGCTGTTGCAATTAAGTAAGTTCAACCATAATCAGCAGCGTAATCAACAGCTTAGTGAAATTAATGATTCCAGAAACTGAAGCTTAGAAATATATGAATAATAAATAAATGCATTGGTGGATGCCTTATGCTCCTTTAAGGAGTGGGAAGGAACAAAAAAAGTTTGACCGGCGGGTTTGAGTATAGTTGCCATACAAGTAATTTTTTATATAATTATAACTCAGTGACTATTTACGTACAACTTTTTGTTTTATAGGAGCATAATACGATATCTAAAGCTAAGTATTAAAAATTTTGTTAACAGAAATTAAATTTTATGCCAACAACTTCTGCAAAATTTGTTTAAGCTAACGTAAGAGGTTTGCTACAAAATTTATATGCTCTTAACTTGGTACTTAAAAAAGGTAGACATCTAAATATAATATATGCAAATATGTATATAATAGTTATATAAGTATATAATTTATTTTTGTATAAAATTTATTTTACATTTTTTATGCGGTCTTATGGCTAAAGCATTTCATTAATCATTAATCTCTTTAATCACAATTGCGGAAATCTAAACAGAAATTACTCAAATGAATAAATCTATGTGTAAAGTTAGAAACAAATCGGGCACGCCGTTTCAGAAATATATCCCAAATGTTAAAAAACATAATATTTTTATTCAGAGGTTAACTTAACATTTTTTGAAGAAAATGTTCTTTTTTTTAAATATAATATCATAAATAGCTTATAATAAAAAAAATAGAAATGCAATTGCAAACACAAACTAATTTGTACAATTATTTGACATATATTAAAACATTGTATATATACATTTGATTATAAAATAAAGTTTAATAAAATTTCGTTAAGGTTGCGTAATTTTTTTTTGATAGGCATAAACCAAAAAAAACAACAACCACTATAAGAATAAAAAAAAAATTTGATGTTTGAGATGACAGGTTTCATTTACTATGTGAGATTATTGTGGTTGAAAATTACTTTTAGTATATCTACATACATATAGAGATTATTCGTTTGTATGGAAATATAAACTGTAATTATTTGATGAAAAGATAATTATCTGGCTCTTATGTTATTCTAAAATTGCTATATTATTTTTGCTTTTTATTTTTATTTTTTTTGTGGTTAGATTATCACGCAAGTTTTTACTTAATTTAATTCAGATATGCAAAGGTAGTGTTTGGTTCCCTTATTTTCTAATTATCAATTTGTCAGAATAATGAAATGGAAATTCTTGAGGGCATCAAATTCATTTTTAGTTTTTGTTTTTGTTGAAAAGCGTGTGTTTTATAAAGTTATGGTTTGAATTGTTGTAAAATTGACTAGGCTGTTTGTTAAATTTTTTCGTGAATTTGATAAAAAAAAATTTTGTAATTAACTTTTTTGACTTTTTAATTAAATAAATTTTGGAATTCTTAAAAAACACTTCATGGTTTAGCTTCAATTTAATACTGTAGCATAAGTGAATATGTTATTAGTGTGTCGACTTCTCGAGTATATTGTGTTTTGCTATATAGTTTGTAATAGAATGTAAAATTCCTCAACACCTTGCATAAATTCATTGTAATTTAACGTTTTTCAATCAAAATTTAACTATTGAAATTTTACTTTAAACAATTTTAATTATAATTTATATTAATTACAGAAGTGTTGCAAAGTGGGGAATATGTGTTTTAAAAGAAAAATTTTTTAATACAATACGAGTATACAATACAAATACAAATACAAATAAAAAAAAAATTATATTATTAAACATAAATTTAAATATAATAAACAAATATATAACTTCGAAATATGATATTAGAGAAAATGTTGTTCATTGTAATTCCTATAATATTAAAAAGAGTTAAAGAATGTCCTACATGCTAAAGGCAAAGGGGTCCTAAAAATATGGGCAGATATTTATATGATATAATATAAAAAAAAAAAAGAGTTAAAGAATAATCACTAGATTTCATCACGCAGAATTAAATTATAAATAATTTTGTTGCAAAATCTTATTTTATTTCTTATTACTTTTATTTTAAAACAAAATCAGGATAAAAACAAACAGAACATCAATTTATAATAACAATGTCACATAATGAAAACGGGATGAAATCAGTATGAATTTAAAACAATAAAAGGACAAATCAAAAATGTACTGACTGTATTATACATATAGAGTGAAAGATAAAAAAGAAAAGAACTGAATCAAATTGAATCAAAAAGAACAAAACAAAATAAAAGTGTAAGCAAATGAACTAAAAAATCTCATTCTCCTTTCTTGCAAGCTAGAGGAGCTTAATAAACCAGAACAGAATATAATATGATACGATACGATGCGATCTTATTTTAGATAACAACCAAAGTCAAAATGATAAATGACTCTTTGCCTGAAGGGAATGTGAAATTAAAGTGCAAGAAAGGCGTCTTTTTTATATTATTTTTTTATTTTAATTTTTATTATCATTATTATTCTCTAATAATGTACGCTTTCTATTTATTGTTGTCGTTCTTGTTGTCTTCACTGACGCCGAGTCTTAATTTAAAACCATTTTTCCATTTCTTCGTATTATTGGTAACAATGCGACTCTCATACTCCTGTTTACTTATTGTTGTTTTTGTTATACACATCCTTTAGTTGTTTTTTTTTTATTTATTTGTTTGTTTCTTAAATATTAATTTTTTTTTTGTTTGTAAATCCTTGATTTCACCCACAATTGTTTTTTTTTTGTAATATCTTTTTAATTTTTTTTAGTATTTTTTTCTTTTGTTTTATTTAATTTTTTTTTTTTTTTTGTTTTAGTTTTTTTATATTTATTATAGAGCTCCTTCTAGCAGTACCCATAGGGACAATCCCTTAGGTAGAATTTTTGTCTTGATAAGTAAGAAAAGGAATTTGAAAGAAGGTACAACGACAAAATTAAAAGAGAATTATGTCTGCTAATTATGAGAAAGCTATGTTAAAATTTGATAAATTAAAAGAATGACTACTGATTTAAATCTTAAAACTTGAATGAAAACTTTCTTTAATTTAAATAATAATGATTAGGAATATTATATTTTAGTTTTTAATAAGGTTTAACTATTATAAATGGAGTTATAGTATGATAATCCTTTTTGGAAAATAGTTCATGTTTAAAAATTTTTAGTTTGACTTTTTCATTTCATCGAAAAGTTTTTATTTAAAAGAAAGAAACTTAATCGATACGTTACAGTACCAATAAAAATTTCATTAAACATTTAAATTTCATTAGCATTTACCCATACGTAAATACCATTAGCATTTACCCATACATAAAACATACGTGCAAGACCCGAATATAGTATATTATGTATAATATGTACAACTAAAAGTGTTTGTTAACTTAAATATACTACTTTTGTCAATCAAATATGTATTCCCATTCGGAAGACCGTAAATTTGTATGGTACAAATTTTCAATTTTAGCTGTATATTAATAATCTAATAACATATGTACATAACAAGTATACATATTATTCGATTCCTATTTATAGTTATTAGCATATTAAATAATTTTCTTCCTTATGGTACTCATTTCTCTTTACATATATACGATTACAGATTATTTTTAAATAAACTGTTCCACATTAATAAAAATAATTTAACTATAGAGCAATACTTTCCAATAACACTGTACATATAATTTAGAACTGTACATATATATAACAATTATAAATATATAATATATATATATATATATATATAAAATTGTTTTGATTTCCTTCATTCTGAAAAAGCTCCTTGGAAACATTTCTAACTATTTTTTTTTTTCGTTTACTTGACGTTATTTTTTTGTCTCTTTTTATCTTACTGTACTTTTAGGACCTTATCTATCCCTGAAAGAACCTTTAAATTTCTTACTTTGCTTTTCCTTTATTTTGCTATGTTGTTTGTTATTTTATAAGAAAAGTTCATTTTCTTTATTTTTAAATTTTTCTCTCAAGTAACGTTAAAAAAAAAAAACAATAACAAATAAAATAAAATCAAATAATAAGAAAATGATAAAATAAAGATGGTTGGCAGGAGGGACAGATAAGAAGTCTACGAAATCATTAATTATTCTCCAGAATCCTGATAAAAGTGAAATTTTCTTATTTTGTGTTAAACTCAATTTTGATTACATTTAAATATAAAAGGTATAGGATAAGGTAAAATAGATATGATATAATAGAGAAGAAGATAGGTATATGTATTTAGTATATTTGCGTTAAAAGAAAAAAAAATTTATAAAAGAAAGAAACGATACAACAATCAGAAAAGAAAAGTTTTATTGCGTTTTATTTCATATAATATATACAAGGACAACAATAGAAAAATTATTTTTCATTGTTGTATTTTATAAAAAAAAAAAAAAAAAAAAACGGTATCAGAAAATTGTGATTATTTAACTTGGGTTCATAGGATGAGATGCTAAAGAGAATAAAATGTTTTTTTTTCTGAATTTCATTTTATAAAGATTGAAATCTCGATTGGATATTCTTATATAGGACGGAAATCGATTTAGATTTAACTTTTAAGAGTTAAATTGACAATTTTTCTAAATCTTAAAACTGTGGATTTCGACTTCTATTGATTTTTGTATCTATACAAGATACTTTCAAAAACAAAATTTAGTTTCAAACATTAAAAGCAATATAATTATTGTGATTATCTTTCAATTTTAATTTGATAAAAATGAGATTTAAATTGTCATTTATTCTAAAATGTAGCTTAGTTAGTCTCGTTGATGTTACTTCATACCGGATAGTGATAGAAGGAATATGCAAAGAATAACTATTTTATTTAGTTCTGGAAGCTACTTTTTAATTTTAATTTACTGTTAAATGTTTTGTTTTTGGTAGATAATTCTTTTCAGATCGTGGGTTCTAAAGCTAACAAATGTATTAAGTATTAAAAAATATATGATACTTAAAAAAAATCAATAATTAAAAAATATTATTTATTCGTTTAATTTAATTTCTTAACTAAAATTTTGAAAATATTTTTACAAAATTTCTGTGCAAAGTCCCACTAAATTCAGTTTAATTCTTTATTTAAAAGATACATTTAATATACATTTAATATACATGCATAATACAATTACAAAATCATTTTTTTTATAAATAAATAACATAATATTTTACAAATTGCTAGGTTTCAATACTGAAGTCTTACATTCTGATCGTTTTAGAATTAAAAAGTAATTTTATTTTTAGTGATTTAAAATAAAAGTTTTTTTTTTTTGATACAGGTTAAATTAATTTTTAAAATTAATATATAGGTTTATTTACATAGTTATATACATATATATATTTATAATTTTGCAATGAAATCAAAAGCATTAAATTATATCTTATACTCAATTACTACTTCTTACTAAAACATTAAAAAAAAGTTAAAAGGTCTACAAATCTTCCAGCAGTTTAATCAAATTATATGTTACTTATTTCCACCATTTAGAACCGGAAGCTTAATTACAATAACAATATAAAACCAAAAAAAAAAATAACAGAAACTGCAACAGATTCATTTATTCTTTATTGCTATATGTATAGTGGATTGTGTTCATCAAAATAATAATGATGATGATAATGATGAGGATGATCAAGATTAAAGAGCAAGAAATAACAGAAGAGTACAACAAGCAACAAATATCCAAGTCATAAAATACTAAATCGAAACTAACAGTGGGTAGTTAGCTCCTGCTATTGCTTTATAACATTAAAATTGCACCATGTACAATCCAACTAAAACTGTAAATGGATGGATGTGTCTTTTTTCATTTTTTAAACGATGGAAACTAACAAAAAAAAAGACTAACATAAAAAATTATGGCCGGTCATATCTTCCAGATATAAAATTCGTTGATTTTTATTATATATTTTTCTTTGTTTTGATTATTTTCCTACTGCAAATTAAATTCTTTCAAATTAAAATTATGTAATTATTATATAAGATTGCAGTTTCATCCTTATGATTAAAGAGAGATTGTTGCGTTGGTTAAAATGTTGGAAAGCAATTGGTATATGTTGGAATTAAAAAAAAAAACCAAAAAAACCAAAATAAAATAAAATGGATAAAAATTATATGTTTCTCAAAACGTTTTTTAAATCAAGTTCATAAATATTATTTTAAAGAAAAATTCAGGCAGGATCAAAACTACAGCTACAGCTTAAGTGAACGGAGGCAAGAAACCTAAAATTATAAAAAATGAAATGATGGTGGAGATAAGATCATTTTTCATTTAGATGAGATTGAATGTTTTTTTTTATTTAATTTTAATTTTGATTTCAATTTGATACCAACTTGGCGACTTGATTCTTGTTGGATTAATTTAACAGAGTTTTTAATAACTTATCTTCTTTAATTACGGAAGACTTCAGTTGTTGGAAACTTGATTTAAATTTAGATTGAAGGTTAGTTGAAATTTAATAAAATTTTAAATATTTTTTATAGCAGTTACTATTGATTATCCGTCGGAAAAAATTAAATTTTTCAAATACTATTTAAATTCACTTTGATATGCGCAAAATAATTAATTATTGGTAAAATATAAATACATTTAAAGAAGGTATTATGAGAAAGACAAAAACTACAAGATTTTGAAACAAGAAAGGCAGTAAAATTCAATAGAAAAAAGTTGCTGGACCACATTATAAAATGCCATTAAGCATGCAGAAATATTTGATTCCAGAGAGAAATCTCGGAAAAGTATTCAAAGAAATAAAAGATGATGCTAAGCAATGAAAAGGATACAATAATAAAATTGTATAAAATATTTGAGACATCGAAAAACGCCAGATCTATAAAATAAAGAAGAATTTTCTGAGTAGAAGAGATTCAGAAGCAAATAGAAGAGTAATCAAAAATATTTATAACATGAAACCATCAGACAATTTAAAGATTCTTGGAGATCTATTTAACATTTATTGACTTTTAATTACGTGATGTAGAAATTTTTAGTACAACATATGGGAAATTGAAAAAAAGATAACATATTCGGTTAGGGTCTCCAGTAAATTGTGTAGAATATGAATAAGAAATGATGGAAATGATGAAATGAAAATATACTTATTTTTTACTTAAGTAATTTGGTAAAAATACTTTAGAAAATGTTTAGTTATAATTAAGAAATTTTTTATCCACCTTAAAACATTAGTAAAGATTTTTTAAATGCAGTGCATACAATTTTATCAATTTTGGTGTTATATTTTTATATAAAATAATAAATATTTTAATTTAAGCAAATAATTAATAATCATAGTTTTTTTTTATATTATTTTTGAAATTAACTGGTAATTATGACACATGACTTCTACTTGTACAAACATAAAAAATAGAACAGAAAATTTAAATGAAAAATATAATTAAAAATGGAGGAATTGATTAATTCAGCCTTTGATAATTTTTTTTTTGAATGTACTGAAATTTTAATACAGTTGTGTTAAAAAAATAGTTGTGTACAGTCCTATATTTTTCTTATAAGTTAGTAAGTAATTAAATTAATAATCAAGATGAAGAAAACTTTTCAACAAAATTTTATTTTGTTTCAAATATAGGTTAGATTTTGTCAAGCAGATGATGTTTAAGAGAAAAGTAAAATCCCAATTTATTTATATGTTTCAAAATTTATATGAATAAATATATAATATATTCATATTTATATGATAATTTATATTTATATGTTCAATTTATTCATATGAACAAAATTAATAGTTAGTGCAGAGATTTAAAGTATGCTCTTGTAAATTGTTACTGCTATTGCTTATATCAGATTCCAATTCTTTCAAGAGTATATAAAAATTTAATATTAAAAATTTAAACAGTAGCAAATTAAAAAAAAAAAAATATTTATATTGTTTTGAGCGTCACTGTAAATATTTATATGTACGAGTATTTTTGATAATTGTATTTATTGTGATTTCGACATCCTGAAATGCAAATATAATTCTTCGCAATTCGCAAATCCTACATAAAATTATTATTTATTTTTTTAAATTTTAAGCGATATTTCAATGACGCTTTAATCACTTATAATTGGACACCAATGCAATTTTAGCTTGATTTCATTCGCATAAATCAAAATTCATTTTAATTTTTTGTTAATTTTATTTTATTATTTTTTTTTTTTATTTTTACATTACCATTTTTTTTAATTATATTTTTATTGGATTTTTAATTTTTAATATTAATTAGTAAAAAAAAAAAAAAACAGTGATATTTGTATATTATTTGCAATTTTGCAATTGTTATTTCAGAATCATTTCGGTTGAGAGACAATTTTTTCAGATTTTGAGGTGAATTTTATTGTTTTTTTTTTTCAGTTATTTGTTAAAAATTCAATATTTTATGCAATTTTCGAATGGTTTAAATTGCAAATTTTGCAATCTTATTTTACATTTTTATTTTTAAATTATTTGAAATCAATGAAAAAAAAAATTAGATTTATTTATAACTGTCTGTCTTCCTATTACGAATGATACCTTTAGTACGTTGATACTTGATAGATTTTAAAAGATAAAGTAAGCTTCAACATAGTTCTAGTTATTAATATTTTTGAAATTTTGGAATTAATATCTTATTAGCTTACAATTTGTATAACAATTTATTTCATTTTTATAATATGCTTTTATATATTAATTCGTCTGTATCGATTAATTTATTTTTTTAAAAACATTTAACTAAAATTTCATTCATAATTACAATTTGATAAAATAAATTGTTTTACTACTATAAAATGCCTATATAAGAACTCATTAGATCCTTTTAAAAAAAAAAACAAAAAAAAAAAATAAATACTGTTGAATTTTACATTAAACGAATTATCTACTGTTATTATATACAATTTACAAATTTTTGTTTATGTATAGATATTATTTATACTTTGTTTTTGTCAGTTTTTTTATGTTAAATTTTTTTTTTTCAGATGCGTCAGATTTTTCATTGTCATAATGGTATCGTTGATTTTCATATCTGTCAATTAATAAAGAGGGTTTTGTTTCCTGATATTTCGAAAATCATAATGAATGGGTTGATCAAATATAAAGAAAAAAAATTGTTAAAAAAGGATGAAAATATTAATGGGAAAACTGGTAAATAATTGATGTGGAGGTGATCCTATAAATATTTACATATGGACAAAATTTTGCAGATAATAAAGTTTCAAAATAATTTTAAGTTAATTCGAGCTTTAGCGTTCTAATAATAAAATCAATCCTTATTATTAACTTAATAATTATTTATTATAATTATCCTTGTTTAACTTTGTAATACTAAATGAAATAAATTTAATATTTAATATTGAAATAGGACAAAATTTGTTTATTATCTAATTCATAGATAAATTTAAGTATCAATTTATTAAATAAGTTCTTTCGAAGTTGAACAGTTATGGAAGTATTGTTATAAAAAAAATTAAAATTTAATCCTAAATTCGACTACTAAAAATTATTTAAGCCCCTTTATACATAAAATTTAAAAAAAAAAACGAACTTATTGTAAAATTAAAAATCTGAAACACACTTTAGAAAACCGGAATATATTCTTGAAAATAACATGTAAAAAAAATAGCGTTAAGAGAAAAGTATTTCGACTACGATTATTATGTCAACATACTGCATGTTCATCGTTCAATATATGTACTATATAGGTTTGTTCCCAAAATTTTTATATTTATATTAAATATATTAATATTAATATATTATATTATATTTAAAATGTTTAAATAATAGCTGTATTATTTTTTTAAAGGATTTACTATTCTTTCACATTTTAAAACCAGAATAAGAGTTAAAAAAATGCAAGATAAAAATAAAAATAATTTTTTTTTAATTTGACAGGTATCGATTTCATTTGAAATGGAAAGATAAGATTGTATACATTGTGAGAAAGATGTAGAAATAGTTGGATGTCGGATGATAGGATGTTATTTCTTCCTCCTGTTTGATGAGAATAAATTTGGTTTTTTGTTAGCTGAGTATTTATTTTTTTTTTTCACGAAATTGAATACAAGATAATGCAAAAACTCTGCTTCCCTGAATATATTCAAATTTATATTTGTTGAAACATCAATAGGTGTGTTTTTTTTTTTTTAAATATTTATTGTTAATCACGTAGCTGTAAGCAATTTTAATTTTTTTACTATTTTATAATCGTAAAAAAATAAAAAATAAAAAAAAACAAAATGTCCTGAATAATAACGACGAAATGTTCTGATAGGAAATAAAAGGTCTTCTTGTCACTAATTTATAAAAAAAAATGCTTTGTTTGCACAATTTTAAAACAATGGTTTTAAAAATTTTTCTATATTTGAAATGTTATTCATTTGATACAATTGAATGTTCTTAAACGTCTCTATAACTACAGGTTTTTTTTAAAAATTATTTTAATACTATATTAAAAGGACACATTTTCTCTGCTATCTTAAATTTATATAGTAAATAATTATGGAAATAAAAATTATAAAATGAATGAGAAGCATAACATATATATGTTTATATTATTAATATGCTTTACTATATTTAGAAACATGATTTGAATTTACTGATAGTTAAAAATATAGGGTTCATTTTTAAAAATAAAAAGTAAGTTCTTATATTTTATATTACATGTTTATCAAATCACATGCAATATTTGGCAAAGATTATTTTATTAGTTTTCTTTTATATAATTTATATGAAACAGAAAAAATTATTTTCATTTTTAAGTATCACAAAATTTTTTATTTCTCTTTTTAAAATTTTTTTACAAGCCGAATAAAAAAGATGTGTTGCGGAATATTTGAATTTATAATTTGCATTACAATTTATTGCATTTAAGTTGAATTTTTTAAATTTCGGAATTAATGTCATGTTCAGCTAGAAAAGCTGAAACGATTTTGTTAACTGGTGCATTAAGTATTCGTCTTATCAACTGATCTAAATTAAAGAAAAGGGAAGAAAGATTGTCGCCTATAAAATATATTCCTTTACGTTAAAGTAAATCTTCATGTTAAAATTTTCAAAGTAAATTCTAACTACTAATAGTATATAAAATTACAAGGGATTTTCAAAAATCGTCTAATTGGAAAGAATTTATTTATTATAATTTTAAAAACTAATTTAATGACAGAACATTTAAAAAAAGTGAACTCTTTCAATTGTACCATACACGATTTTTAAACTTAATAGGATTTTTAATAGATATATTTGGAATATAGCCTCTATTATCTTTATAACTTTCAACTTCAAGTATCAAAAAATTTTCATTTTTTGTTTCTATGTTAATTTTACTTAAACTGTTTCATGGTATTTATTTTAATTTTTACTGTTATTAAAAAATAAAAAAAAATAAAAAATTAAACTATTTTTATACTAAGTGCATAGTTTTCATTTGTACCCATGTAGTGTTTAATAAAATGGTGGAAACCTTTTAAAAAACCTACCATTGCATATCATAATAACATCTGCAATGTGTTGTTGGCTACAACTAGAAAGATGTAAAGATATGGGGTAAAAGAAAAAAAAAAAATAAATATATAAAATTTTTTGTTGCATTTCGCGCGTTTTTTTTTTTGAGTAATTTTCTTGTTTCACATTTCCAAACTTAATTTTTTTCATTGTTTCTTATTTGTAATTCGTTTGGTGAATGCATGCAATCCCTTTAGTTTTTTTTTTTTTCATTTTTCTATAATTTTTTTTTGAGTCCATTGCATTTTAAAATTGCTTCTTAAAACGAAATACAACCTTTCTTTCATGGTGGACTTTCAGTTTTTCTTTTTTTTTTTTTTTATTTTGTGCTTCTGGTGCTTTTTTCGTTCCTCAACTAATTTTTTGAAGGTTTATAAAAATATGTACGAATAAACATTTATATAATATTTGTTTCTTGCTTTTGTTGTTGCTATTGTTACGATTTAAACGATCCCATAATTAAATGGTTAAATGATTTGCATATCAGAATGATTAAATCTACAGAGAAATATGAAATGGCATGTCAGAATGTTGAACATGCCATTTTTAGCCAATAACCCAATAATAATTTTCAGAGTTTCTAATATTTCTTGCCTTGGATTTTTTAAATATATATATATATATATATATATATTTTTTTTTTGTTTTAAATAAAAATTATTTATTTTTGCAGGATATTCAGTGTAAATGTATGTGTGTGGTAAAAACTAACATGGGTCAAAATAAAACAAAAACAAATTATGTCGTAAATTGAAATTTATTCTATTGTTTATTCAAAATATAAAAATAATTCAGCCTATGGACAGTTAGTTTTTTGATTTTGATATGCGTACATTATATATACTAGATGTATAATATCGGTATATGTATATGTATGTAATAGGTATATGTATAATATCATTTCTTTAAAATAAGTTTGAAATATAGTTGATTATTTAGTGTATAATATATGAATTTCTTTATTGAGGTGTAATTTAAAAGTAAATGTTCTTTTTTTGTTCAATTTTTTTTTTTCTTTATTTCATTTTCTTAATCTAAAGAAAACTATTCAAACTATTTCGGAATTATTTAAAAATTATGTCTCACATGTAAATTTATATCGTATTGTTACAGATTTAGTAAGGTTTTTGTTTATTTTAGTATAGAAATATAATTTTCATAGGTTTGAAACTTAATTTTATTAAGGCATATACTATTGATTGCTATAGATTGCTATTGAATATTGATCTTAATGATAATTTTATGAAATCATAATATTTAATCTGTAAATGACAGACATTTAAAACCATTTTACTCAATGATTTGCCAACCAACTTTAATTTTTTTCTTTTTAAATGATAAATATTCAGTATAGCCATCTTACAAAATTAATATTTTTCCAAAATTTTCTGATTTTCATTAATAATTTTCCATTTTTATAAAAATCCCATGTAAAGTATATACATATGTATCATATAGTATGTATAATCTATACCTATATTATACATTTTCAAAAAAGACGCTCTTTGATTCCGTTTTATTTTTGTTTTATTTTTCTTTTCGATTAAAAATTTTAAAATATTGGTTGTATGGTAGAAGTAGGAATTTCACAATATAACTGAATATAAAGATTAAAATTTCAGTTTAGTGTTTAGTACAGCGGTAGAGTGTGGCGTTATTAATAGTTTCTTTTTGATTTTGCAAGTTCGATTCAGTTCTGTTTTTTTTTTGTTTTTTTTTTTATATTTTAAACGAAATAAATTCTTACATATCATAATATCATCATAATATGTAATCTGTATTAATAGATATTTAAAACCCTTTTACTCAATGATTTACCATCTTAGGCTTCTTATAATATATAAATATATAATAGGTATATATTGAGTTTCCAATACTCAATAAATCAAGGGCAACTTCTAAAAGATAATAATAATCGTGTTTTTACAAAAAATATCATTTACAAAGAAATTTTAAATTCATAAAGGCTTTAATTATTGAAAATTGTATTTTTATATTTTAAATAAAATCATAAAGAAACTATACTGTATATATTGTATTGTAATTGCTAATTAAAACACCTCGAATTTCGAGGGGTGGGCGAATACTAGTACATTATTATATTTCAAATTTTATATTAGCTTATTTAAGTATAGTATAAAATTTATATATACTGATAATGCTTAACACGGCTTTTAAGCAAAATAATATAATAAATATATAATAGTTTATGTGTAGTTTTAAATATAATTTAATATAAAATTAAAGTTCTGAATTTGTTTTTGATTTATTTTTGAAGTTAGAATTAAAGTAAACCTAAATTAATGAAAAGAAAAAAACAAATTTAAATAAAAATATTAATTTAAAACATTTAAGAAAAATTAGTTATTGAGAGAAATAACAAATACCTATACTTTCATGTTGTATTCACATGATATCTTCTTTGGATTAATAATCTGCTGCTTAAGAATGATGTGTGTGCCATAGATAGACAGAATATAAAATTATTTATGAATTTTATTCATGACAATTTAAACATACAAACATTTTATATTAAAAAAAAAATTAATGTAATTGTATATATGAAAAATTATATATACATATGTGTATTTAATATCCTGGTACATATGGAATAAAATTCTAAAATCATAATATTATTAAATTTATGCACATACGTGTTTTGTCATATCTTTAAAACAATTTTTTTTTTTTTTCTATTTTGCATTTAAATTTTAAAAATACCAAAAAAAAAAGGAAAATTCAGGAGATAGAAAAAGGTTTCACTACATCTTCAACTGAATTTGTTTTTTTAATGCATAAGGAAAAAAAAAAACAATATGAAAATTATAGTCACGTTTTTACTTAAAAGTATCCTATCTCTAATTCTAATCTTTACTAACTTGAGTTCTAAATACATTTTGTGTTTTTATTTCGATTTGTTTTATTTTTCAATTTTTGAAATGAAATTATTTATATTTTTTTTTTTTTTTCATAAGTCAAATTATTTTTAGGCTTTTGAATCATGTCAAAAATTTTATTTAGATGTTATTACATGTGTATTGTAAGGATATGCATTAAAACATTAGTTGTTCTGCATATGAAATTCATCTATAATTTTGTTTTTGGAAATGAAAAATCTTTCAGGTTCAATGTGATAGCTATATTAAAGAATTCTTTGATGATGCTTTTAAAGATGAAAGGAATTTAAAATATTCCAAAGACAAATTCTACTAAAACTTTATGCCGCAACTTTTCATTTAGTTGCTTTTGATTACATTTGTTTTTGACAATAATCGAAGGTCCATATTAAAATAGCATTAATATAAATAATGGATATATGTATGTTTGTACATACATATATTTTAGATTTAATAATACATTTTATTTTAAAATATCTTTGCTAGTTTTATGTTTTTTCTAAATATAAAATAATTTTCATAATAATCAAAGTTTTTTTTTGAAATGTTAATGGAGATTGATACTTGCTCAACACAGCTGATTGTTTAAATGGCATGAAGTTTAACTGAACAAAAACTTTCACATTATAGCACTATTTGCATCAGTTCTAAAAACGAATTAAGGGAGATGAAATAATAGAACATAAGTTTTAATGTAAATTGCAAATACAGCAAAAATTGCGATATTTTTATTAAATTTTGGGTTAGAATTAAATCAAAACTTTATTTGGAGCAAAACTGAGGAATTATTCTGTTAAATATGAGAAAAATAAAATAAAAAATGCGCCAAAAAAGGAGCTTAAGAGTTATATTCAAAGAAAAAGATGATATTGCGCTAATATTAAAAAAAAACACTAAAAAACCATTAATTTATTTAAATCTTCCTGCTATAGTAATCAATTGCAATTTATATATTTGAAGCATAGCTGAAGATTTGAAGTATTTTATATATAAATGTAGTTTTGTAGTGTAGCGTCTAATGTAGTTTTTATTTTCAATATAATTTTATATCTTTTTAAAGTATATTCAGGTGATGATTTAGTTACCAAGTCTTAGCTTTATACGGTTAAAATCAATTTTAAAGTGATTGAATTACCAGTTGTTTAAACTGCTTTCTCGAAAAAATATAGTCAATAAAAAGTACTGTTATCAGGTGAACTATGAATTTCGTTGAAATTTTTGTATAGATGATCGTTAATATATTTTAAAACAAATAATGAAAATTGTGACACAAAAGGAGACTTAAAAGATATATGTATTGAGAATGAATTTTTAAGAAGAGTTTCAAATTTGTATATCAGAAAACTTGATTCAAAGAACACTTTCTGCTTATATGAACAGTATCTCAGTGGTAAAAAGGATGACAATAATATTTGCTTCCTTTTTTGAGGTGTAATTTAATTCTTAATTAAAAAAGATCATAACCTTTTAAAAAGTATTTAGTTTAAAGTAATTAAATTGGACAATTAAGATAAGAAAATTGCAGAATTATTATATAGAAATCAAGATTTGACATTTTTCTATAATATTTTATTAAACAGTTTAACTAGACATCTATAGTGATCTATCTATTGATTTTAATTAATAAATTACCCAGAACGCACAAAAACATAAGAAAAAAATTAAAGAAAATTTATGCCACAACAAACAATTAAAAAAAATAAATTAAAAATTATTTAAAAATGTATAAAGTTAAAAATTGAAGATTCTAATGATAATTTAATGTAATATTAAATTTATTAAAAAAAAAAAGAATAAACATTAACAAACATGAAGATTGCGAAATATTACCAGATAACTCTCATGGGATGTTGTTTGACATTTTACAATTTTATCATAAAACAGAGTAAATAACTTTTCTTTTTTTTTAATTTTTTTTTTCACGAATTCTGATGAAATTTATAAAAGTATGAAAATGGTAAATCCTTCAACAATCCTATGAGATTTATATAAAAATAGAACAAATGAAACTGTAGAACAAAAGAGAGAGAAAGTAAAAACTGAACAATTTATCATTTTTGACCCTGTCGCGATATTTCAAATAAAAAATAAAATAAAAATAAAAAAAAACAACAAATAACAAAAAAACAATAGGGAAAAATCACAAGGAAAATTTATATATGGAAACTTAACCATCTGCATAATTTTCATTCTTGCGTAAAAGGATTTTTTTTCTTTATTTCTCACATGTAAAATAAAAAATACTGCGAACATTTTCTTCAACCCTCTAAGCTTAAGACTTAAAATGATGAAAAAGAAGACAAAAAGAGGAAAGAAGAGAAACAAAATAATACAAAACCAAAAATTCTTTCGAAAGAATAAGAAACCAATTCTATCCATTTTCTTAACACAACATTTTCGTTTACTTTTTTTTGTTATTATTAATTTCACCCTTAATAAAAAATAAAAAAATGAAAAAAACAATTTTCATTTTCATCTTTTGGTTTTCATTTTAAGAATCGGATTTGCCAGTTTAATCTTCCAGGAAATTCACGTATGTGGAAATGAACAAATTTTTCTCCCACATAAACTTACAATTTTTCACGGTTTTCTTATATTGTTCGTGTCTTGCATTCTTTGTTCGTTTAATTTTCTTTCGTTATTGGTTGCGAAACTTTTTTTTTTTTGCTCATAATAAAATGCCATCAAATTGAATGCGAATTTTCCAGTTATGGGGCAGATTCTAAGATATTTCAAAGAAAATTTTACAGGGATTCGAACAATTTGTATATGGATTCTTAGATTAGAAATGAGAAAAATTTCAAAAATAAGAATAAAAAATTGAAATTTACTGAATTCACGTATTCCGCAAATCCTTTTTTCAATTTATGATTATTTAAAAAAAAAAATGTTCTTAAACAGCAGAAAAAATAAATTAGAATAAAACAAAAAAAAATAATAAGTATAATTATTATATACCGACCATTTTTCTAATAAAATCTTGGAAAGTGTAGTTAGAAAGAAAGTGTAGTGTTGTTCAAGAATTTCTTAGTATGAATATTATATTGTTTTAAAGCTATATTAACTATTTAAATGTTTAGTGGAAAGAAAACTGAATAATTCTAGTATGTGGCTACAAGCAATAACAGTTTAATTCGTTATATATACTGTTATATAACTGTTATTCATAATAGCTATATTCGTTATAACTGCTTTAATTAATTTTAAAAAAAGTTTGAAAGGTAACTAATACTGAAATAATGTTAAAAGTTAGATGTGAAAACAAAAAATTAGTTACTGTACATATTAATTACATTTTGCTATACTATTTACTACACATAATGAAAAAAATTAAACAAAAAGCAAATTTAAAAAATTTAATCATATAAGATTTACTAAATTATATTAATTAATGGCATAGTATGTCATTATTGCAGAACTCCCTCTTGGCTTTAAGATAAGTACCAATTTATACTTTTTAAATAATATGCCGAGTATTTTATAAATAATAAAACTTAAAATTGGTTAAAATTGGATGATAAAAAAATATTCTTTTTGCAATCTTATATTTATTTATTGCAAGCGTTTTTCGATGTACTCAATGAGTTAAGTTTAAGTCATTATGTTTTTGATAATTACTTTTGCGCATAATAAAAAGTATTGCACAAGAACCATACTAAGACAGAATTATGTAATTTAATGTAATAGAAGTGGGCATTTTTTATGTGCACCATTCATTCTCTGGTATACTCACTTACTTTTTAAAGAAACTTTACTCTCATCGACACAAAATGACGACGCGTTAAAATTTACTTCACGAAGAATCATTGAAATCCTACAAGTAAAATCGTTAAAGTAAATATCTCCTGAGACCTTAACTTGTGCGCATTAAATCAGATTAAATTATATCAGACACAGCTAAAGCAAAATTTTTCCACAAATAATCTAGTGAATAAGCACTATGTTAGCAATAACTCTGCGATTTTAAAGAGTATTAAGTCATATCAAGTTAAGCCTGCCGCGATAACTAGGTAATCTAAAGGGATCAGGCCAACTGCAGTGATATAGAGGAAAGCAAAACCTGTTACTGAATGGCATCAACTCTACCAATATTAAAGCTACGACATGGGAACCACACTTGACATATTTATTCAAGGATTAGTCTAACATAAATCACATAAAGTAGTTTAAATAAATGAGGATTCCGAAAGTCACCTGCCCAAAGTTTAACGAAACCTAAGGTTGAGTTAGCCTTACTAATTACAGACTCATAGTGAGCATTAAAATTAAGTCTTTGATTGAGAACAATACCCAAATCACGCACAATGTAACCTCTTCGAAGCGCAGTGTTTACGTTATAATCAAAATTGAAAACAGGACGTTCATTTTCTTGCAAAAAGGTAAAATTTAGCATTCACAAAGATTAAGCTCCAAGTTATCTAATCCTCAGCACTAAGCGAAGTCGCTTATGAGGGCGTCCAAAATTGCTACCTGATTAGTGTTATTTAGCGCTTCTTTAAAATCTATAAATGCTGCAAGAGAATACTATTTGCAATTTAAAGATCTTTCAAACGAGCTAGTCAAGGTGTGAAGTGTAGCATCTACTGACTTGCCTATCTAGTATCTACAGTAAGCATGTTCAGAGGCTGACAACAGATTTTTATTCAAGTGGTAGCTGATATGGATGTCGATCAATCTTTCTAAGGTTTTTAGAAAGATTAAGAAGGAAGGATGACAGCCTTATAGGCCGAAAGTCTTTCGCATAGACGTAACTTCTTTTACCGGCTTTAGGTATGGACACTACTCTAATCTGTTTCCATTTGTCTAGGATATGCTCCAAATTTTAAAAGTAATTTAAAAGTAAGTTTTTTAAAAGTAATTCTAACGACACCTCGCTTGTGGTAGTCCAGCTCCCACCCTCTTTTTTTAAGAAATCTGGGACCACAGGATTTCTCGATAGGATTTTTCTAAGTTTAGATGCATCGGAGGCAATTTCTATACCTCCACAGAATAGCCTCCAGGTATCTCGTTTTGCCTTTTTAAGTGCTTTTCTGTACTGACTAAGACCCGCTTTATAAAAACTCTAGCCCTGCCCTTCCTTCGTTTTTTAGCTTTACTAAAAGTCTTCCTGCTACCTGTCCTTGGAGCTTTGGATTTCATCTTTCCACAATGGTGATTTGGGTTTTACCTTAGGCTTACTGATGGGACATGAATGCTCTAAGGAATGTTATAAAAACGTTTACCTAAAAACGTATTTTTAAATCCTAGAAGTTTTTAAGAACTTCAGGAATTATAGAGAGAAGCACTGACTTTAAGTACTCCCAATATTTGTTCCAATTAGTTCTCTTATGGTTACGATAGATAGATTTGATCAATAATAATATCCTTCTTGTACACCTTCAGCGTTACTGCCGTGAAGTCGTATCTTATAACCCCATTGGCTTGCGCTAGGAGTTGTGGGGAGTCCTTATTTACTATGAGAAGTGCCTGTCGAGATTCTCCTACTACTTCTCCTAGCTTGGCTATCCAATTATGTGTTGGAAGTTAGGGATTTAAGAATTTCATCATTTTGATGATTGTATCTGCTTCGGCAGGTTCTCTAGGAAGCCACACCGTAGCTCTTGGCCTGCTTTGAGTTTCTTTCCTGTTTACAGCTTTTAGTATATAAATACTTAAGAAAAACGAATTTTATATATAATGTTTAATCTGAGAAATTATTTAATTGAAGGCCTTTTGGAAATCAGGTATATATGTATATATAATATATACCGTATTGTTCGTTTTTTATAAGATTTTATACCGTCTTTAAAAATAAAGGAAATTCGACATTAGATTTTTATAAATGTTCAACTTTCTTTTAATTTTAATTTTATTTGTTTATTTTTATTAACAGAATAATTTAATAATGTTTATTTTTTTAACAGAATAATTTAATCGAATCTCTAAAAATTAGACCATTACCATCATTAATAATTTCACTGTAATCATAATGTTTTTTTTTTTTTTGTTTTTTTGAAAATATATCTTTTCCATCTTTTGTTAATATGTTCATCAATTTTTGCTGCAACATATGAAAACATAAAGAATTTTTGTAAACTTATATAAATGTCAGTTTGCTTATGTTTTTATAATTTTTTATTACAAACAAAATATCACAGTTAATAATCCTATAATTTGGCTAATAAATTATAATGAATGACAATTAACAGACGATATATTTTTGTTTTTAAAAAATTTTTTTAGCAGAAAAGAACAGAGAAAGTGATAGAAAATATTGGTACAATCTATGGAGAAAAAGAGATTCCTTCTACTTTAGGTGTTGTGATGTTTTTTTTTATATAATCGGCAGTTTCATTGTTGAAATAATCGGAAATATTTTACAAACTATAAAATAAAATAAAAAGTAGTAAAATATAACTAAAAAATAAAAACCAAATTAAATAAAATAGGTATAAATGACATTCTATACAAAAATTTTACCCGTCAGCAATTTAATAACTTTTATGTTAATTTAGCAAATTTGCCATGCAAATTCATGTTCATTATGAGGTTTTCATTTTGATTTTTAAAAAAAGAGAATAATAATAAATTAATTTAATATAGTTATTCTTAATTTCGTTTTGCGTTTAAAGTGCTAAGAATGAAATAGCGTCGGTTTTGTATTCAAAGGAGAATTTTAATGAAGTAATGACACTTAGATTCAACATTCATAAAAGTTACTAACATCATTTTTTAGTGTTACTGTATTATAATGAGAATTGTGAATATTTGACAAACAAAAAGTGAAAATTGCTTTAAATAAAGTAAAGTTTCAATGTTGAAACAAAGATTATATCTACTAAAATTATTAGACTAAAATGATTGTGAATATACATGATACATGTATATATATGTAAGTGCAAAAATAAAATGTAATACAAAATAAAATTAAATGCCACAGTTACTGGAAATGTTACAGTTTTACTGCAATGAGATATTTCAGATGCAAAACTATTATTACTAATACCATACACATTTAAATAAAATTAAAAATGCTTTAATTTTATATGTTTTTATTTTCGAGGATTAAATTTTAATTGAAAATATTATTTTAACAATATACTTTTTAGTAACTCTTTTATATACATATATATATATATATATATATATAGTGGGAATTGCATAAGACCAACACCTTTACAGCTTAGTTTAAAGCACGAACTTTCCAAAGACAGTAACTTTCCAACTAATTTTTCCTATATTTAATTTAGTCAACAATTCTTTTAAATAGACAAATGTTTTTAAGGCACAATTGTTTTGTTTAAATATTACAAATTTTAATATTCTACATAGGTTATTTAATTTAAATAAGACTTTATGAATGTAAATTTCAAAAGTTTATTATGAAAACAATATTGCAAGAATGACAAATTTAAATTATTATGTACTCTAAAAAAAAATTCTAAAGAGATTCTGTACAAAATAGAAAATGGCGAAAACAGAGAAGAAATCGACGTGCAAATATACGGGTATGGTCCGTATCGAAATCCCTTTTTTCCTCATCCCGTTAATCGACATCCAGTAAATTGAAATCGTAAAAATTCTAGAAAAAGTCGAATATTTATTTAAAAAAAAAAAACAAAAAAAAAAACGGAATTTTGAATGTCGGGATTTTAATTGTCGGGATTTTGATATGACGAGATTTTAATTTGCGAGATTTTGATATGACGGGGATGTTAATTGGCGGGATTTGAAAAAACGGGATTTCGATACGGACCTATACGGCTATCATGTTAGTGTTTTGTACAAAATTATTTAAAATAAAATGAAACTTAAATCTATCGCTATACAAAACAAAAATACAATTGAAAAAATATAAAAAAACGTAAATACGAAAAACTATGGTAGATAATCAATGTGAAGAAGGAAGGTTCTTCTAATATGTATGATATTACATGCAATTTTCAAAACAAAAATATAGGTTAAAAACACAACGATTAGTAAAATTATCAGTGTGCTCTTAAGTGGTTTCGATTGTTACATTCAAATTACCATATTTATTATTTTTACTTTTAAAAGTTATATATATTGATAGTTTTACAACCTGTCCAATTGGTTTAAAATAAAACGCCATAGTTTTGATGGTTAGTTAGAATATTAAAAGAATTATTTATAATTTTAATATCAATATAATTTTTTAACTACTAAATGTTTTCTTTATGGAATACGAAATATTTTATACAAGAATTAGTTTTTTAGCAAATAAAACGTATAAAAATTGTAATTCACTATTTTTCATTTTTCTTTTAATTGCATGAAATATTTTAAATTTGTTCAAAATGTAGAGTAATATATGGTATATATTATATATATATATATATAGTAAAATTCGTGTAGTGCGAATCCAACTAATAAGTTAATAATATACGATATTGCAAATAAATAAATGATTATTTTTGCAATTTTAATTCACGACAGTTCAAACATTTTATGATGTTTTTTTAATTTTTTGTTAATTTTTGCAATTAAAATGATTATAAATTATTGCATTATTGCATTTATTGCATATATTTTCATTGCTTATATTGTTATTTATTAAACAACAATAATTTGATTTAAAAAATAATTAATAAAAGAAGTGAAATAAAAAGAAAAAAATGCTGTGTACCTGTATAAAAGTTAATTTTTTTTTAGTTACAGATTTTCATTTAAATATTGAACAAAATAACTACTTGTTCGTTACAGGATTATCATGTACTTAGTCAAATTTGAATAATAAAACAATTAGTGAATGTCCTATGCTCCTTATAGGACTGAAAAGGAGAAAAAAAAGTTTACTAACCAATTTTAAAGATTAAGTGTATAGTTATTTTATTTGCCTTCTTATTGAACTATACCTAGAATATTAATAGTTCTTTAGATATTAATAGTTTCTTTTTTAAATACTTTAAAAAGATATCAGTATGTATATAATAATTAATATTATATTTTAAAAAAAAATAGCCAATGTCCAGTGTCCATCACAGAACCGATCACCGGAACAGAAAGACTTAATATTTGTTCTTTTTTTCATAGAGTTATTTACATTATATAAGAGGTAGAGTTAGCTAGGTTATCTGCATATCTGTATATTTGTACATTTTTTTACATTTTTATCATTTCAAACACAAAATTATAAAATCGATAAAAAAAAGAAATTCGTATTAGTAAAAATTACTTGTGTGGAAATGAGGACGAACCTAAAAATTTCTTGGATCAAACAGTGTTCTATGAAAAAGTTGTTACTTTTTACTTGTCTAACAAATTTCCCTTACAAATTTCATAATATTTCTCTGTTTAAAAATATTCGTAAAAAATGTAAAATTGGTTTTAGTAAGCTGCCAAACCAAAAGCTTTTCAATTGGAGATATTTACGTCAAAATCTCTAAATGGGGAATTTTATTAAATTTCGTTCAACCGTGTGGGCTGTGCACGTGTCCAGGGCTGTACAGACAGACAGTTTGGGCTGTGCAGACAGACACAGTTCAGTTCCAAAAATACTTAATTTAGGTTTCTGCGTGCCGGAGAAATGCAATATGCAAAAATCTGATGTTGGAAATTTTGATACCATCGGGTAATGTGATCATTTTATGTATACGATCGGTAAAAATGATTAACTATATAATATTCTATAATAAGTTACACAAAGACATTACAATTAATTATACATATTAACATTTTCACTTTTTAAATAGATAGATAGAATCATTCTGATGTTCTTAAGGTATAATACTCGTAAATAACGAATGAGAACTTAAAACATAACATAAATATTACATTATGCAATATGAAGTACCAGTATAATTAAATGTTTCAATTCACGCATTTTAATGTAACTTGAAAAAATTTTTGGCAGATAAAATAATTTTATAAAATAAAATAAACTTTAATAATGAAAATCCCTTCATGTTTAAAAAAAAAAACAAAAATTGCGTGGTTGATTAATTAGCTGTCAAATAAATAAAAGAATTGAAAATCTTCTTAACATTTGTCTATATGACTTATAGACTACAAGAAAAATTTAGAACAATATTGAACATCAAAGAGTCTTTCTTTTTTATTAACTAGCTAGTTCCGTAATCTCCTTTATTACTTTCATTCTTAGAATTCTTATTTTTTTCTTTCATTAGATATTTTATACCGATCTTTTTTATAATTTTTATCACATGTTTATATTTTTCTTTGTTTATGGCATATAAAATGTTTGATTGAATAATGTTACAAACACTAAAATAGACAAACATAGGATAGAGAATTAATTAATGGTTATAATTTTTGGAACAAAAAATGCAAAAATTTCCAAACTGCTTATTTGCCTAAAAGAGTTCTCCCTATTTCCTTAGAAATGCATGTAATATTAGAGTTAATTTTATTGTTAGTTTTTTTTTGCAGAAAATTGAAACAATTAAAAAACAAGGAAAGAAACAATTTTAAATATATAATTTTAATTAATTTCCGAGTTATATAAAAAACAAAGCTTCGTTGCTAAGTTAAGTTTAGAAGTTTATATTATCATCAATGATCATATACAAAAATCAATTCCTTAGTTTTATATATTTTTTATTGGCGTACACATTGGCGAATCTATTTAGTTCTAAAGATATAATAAATTTACCATTACTTTTTAGACACTGTAAAAGGATCACACGTGCGTCCACACGTTGACCTAAAAATTAATTGAGCTAAGATTTTGAAATTACTTTGAGTTTACTATTTCATATTTATACAAATTCCATCTTAGCTGAAATAAGATTGAACGGCGCGGCGCGTTCGAGTAGCTACTATACAAGTTATTTCTTTATATGACAATAACTCAGTATAGCTTTTGGCTAGTCTAAAAATTTAATTCTAATATTATTTATTGAATTTACTAAACGGATTGTCTTATTAATATAGGTACGCAAGCGCTATAAAGTAATCTAATAAATGAATAAATAATAAAATAATAAAAATAATAAAGGAATTTAGCCCTCATAATATCAACAGATAGGTCTGAAAGGAATATAATAAAAATTAAATACAAAACGAAGAAGACTGTAGGACGAAGAACTGTAGGATAATCATAGCAACATAATTTGTATGTTATAACCATAAACGCTAATTAGCTTTTACAAAATTTCAGATGGCTGACTTAATTGAGTACGCAGATATATTTATGAAAATTATTCTATTATCTGGCAGTTACTCGAACTCATTGCCCCACACCAACGGAATTTCGAATATCACAGAATATGACTGAGCAAGAATGATTATATACATCCCGTCTCCTTTAAGGTATCACAAACGTGATGATCAATTATTATATTCTGAGGATTACGTTTGTGATTCATTTTATATATTAACTATAGCGAATATGGTTACAAAATAATTAATAAATAAATAGTTTTAAGTTCATAACTTAAAACGTTCAAGCTGGAGCTAAAAAATTATGCAGTGGAAAGTTTATTACAGCTCCCCAATATTGAACAATAATGAAATAATTAAAAATTAAACTTTTGATAAAAAATAGATGAAATATAAATACAGTTGATTGAAGTGATAAATATTAAAATAGTGGCTATAGGGACTAAATGTAACTAATAATAAGAAAAGCTAAAGTTAAAAGATTATTTTTATCCTGTTAACATGTTCGTTATCTGATTTTTATCGTAATCGTAATATGAAAAAATATGCATTAATTAATTCATTTTGCATATAAAAAAATAACCTTATATAAATATAAATGTTATATATTTAAAAAAATAATTTGTGTATAAGATAATAGATGACGCAGAAATCGAAAAAAAAACAAATATTTGTCTTTCATAATCTTGTACATTATAGAAAATAATGATTCAACAAACTAAAGCTTATCTAATATGAGTAATAAACGAGTTTGTGGATACCTTATTTTCTTAAGGAGTAGGAGCGGAAACAAAAAACGTTTTCATTATGACAATTATCTTTTATTACAATAGTGTATGATAAATTGAACAAAATCTGTAAAACAACTAATATTCAAATTAAGCAATTAAAAAAAAATTTTTTTTTTAATTGTATTCTAATTATTATACTTCATAATTATGCAATAATAAAAACACAATTTTACATATTCTGTTTATTTTATGAAAATTGCCACTCTTTTTATGTTAATATACCTTGAAAAAATGAAAATATTCAACATCCCAACATATCTGAAAGGCATTAATTAATACACAACATATTTACATTTACGAAGTTTTTTTTTTTAAAGTTATTTTTAAAGAAATTCTGAAGTGCGTGCGAATCTGTTATTTATCATCTTCAAGAAAAAAAAACAACCACAACAACTACAAGAAAAAAAAAAAAATAAAATAAAAAATAAAAAAAGAATTATTTTTATTACAAATCAATTGAAAGCTCATTAGCATAATTTATACAAAACGAATCATTTAATCAATGTGCACTTGCCCAAAGTAGACCGAACCGAACCAAACTCTTAACACACAAGATGGCATAACATATGTATATATATATATATATAATATATATATATATAACTAGAAATACTACAAATATATCTGTACACTACATATCTAAATGTTTAAAATACTAAATTAATGAAATTTTATAAATTATACAATCATATATACTTAAACATCTAGTATAAAAAAAAAACGAATAAATCTCAATCTAATGTAAGATGAGAAAAAATAAATTCAGGTTTCCAATAAGATCGACAAATCTGGTGAATAAATAAATAAATAAATAAATAAATAATGTTCTGTATCTTGAGATTTACAAGAGGTGTTACTTTGTCCGTCGATTAAATGTATTAAAATTTTTTTTTGGGTTGATTTTTAAAAATTATCCGCGTGACGAGTAATTAATGGCAAATACAATGCAATCGGACTTGACGATCGTGATTTTTTTTTTGTTTGATCCAATGTTATGTTCTTTTCTGTCGCTTTTATTTTTATTATTTTTTTTTTTTTAATTTGTATTTGGTACCTTTAGTGTTGTGATTCTTTAAACTGTGATCCGGTAAATTGATAAGTGAACGTAATTTGATCGCACGAAATATCTTGCATCAAGTTATTTTGAAAAATTATAGAAGTCAGTTTGAAAATAAAATTAAAAACAGAATTCTATGAACAAAGACGCTACCACATATATATATAGATACATATTTATATGAATAAAATATTGCATTATTGATTTTAATTTTATTTTTGTTTTTTTAACCAAATCTTGGACAAAATTTGATAGCGTGCCACATAAACTATGAAAATATTTTGTCGTATTTTTAATGTTTCATATATATACGATAAAATAAATTTTTTCAGTTTTCTTTCATGTCCTTTCGATGGAACTTTGCTTGATTAGAAATTCTGTAATGCTGTAATATTTGATTTTAAACAGTTTTTAAGAGATAAACAACTCACTATTTAACATAAATATTTTATAAGTGAGAAGAAAAATGAAGACTGGAAAAAGATGTATTACAAATCTCATGATAAGATTATGGAAATTAAAAGTTTTCGTTTTTTTTTTTGTTTTGTCATCTAAAAAGAATTTCAATAAGAAACCATTTTGTGTAGTTTCGTCAACTCAGAAAAACTGAAATAGAAAAATAGAATATAATTAAAAAAAAAAAAGTAATAATAAATATTTTTAAAATAGATTTAGCTGAGTTTAAGTGTGTGAAATTTTAAACATTGTATATGGATTTAAATGACATTTTAAGTTTGACATTTAATTGAGCGTTTAATTAAGTGTTTTAAATTTAGCTAATTTAAAAATATGAAAATGTGTGTTAAAAATACTTTGAGTAAGAAACCAAACTTCTCAGTTAAATGTTGAGTCTTAAGAAGAATAAAATTTAAAGTACATGATTTACATTTTAAATTACATAATTTTCTTATGACAACAAGGTCTTTCTTATTCAAGTTTTATTTATTGATTATAATGATTAAAACTCAAAGTCTGTTAACATACCATATACATGATGAAACAAAACCTGTTAACATGTAACATTTTTACAATTTTCCTGAAGTTCCAAAAGCGCTAGGCTAGAAAAACATGGATATAAATTTTGTACTTGCATATTAAATTTTTGACAAATTAATTATCACGGATTTTTGACATTAATGGTAGTTTTAGGTAGACATTGATCATCAATGGAAAGTGAGATTCGAAACTATACAAGTCGTTAACTGTTCAAAGTACCCTGTAGACGTTAAAAAAAACTTATCTAAAAGTTTTCTGTCAATATTTCTATGTTTTTGTTTTAAATAAATTGCAATTTTCCTTAATTTTGCTAAAAAACTAACTCAATTTCAAATAAATAGTTTCCATTTTACAATAAAAAATTTTTAAACACTTCAATGAAAGAAAAATACATTAAAAAACAAATACTAAAGTTTTGATTTTGTTTTTGTTTCACACACTTAATCACACTTGAAGCTTTTTCATCTTCAATATCTAGGCAAGGATTTGGTAGTTTCAACTTCAAAAACGAAACCAAAAATAAACACAAAACGACAAACTAAAATGAAAAAGTAGGAAAACAAAAACAGAATGAGATGGAATATATGATTTATCATAATAAAACGTTGCAATTCTTCTAAAAACGTGAAGATAGGAAATCCTTTTAAAATATATAAGCTCAAAAATGAAATGATATGGTATTGGATGTACATGGTTTGGATTCTATCATGCTTCTATTTTTGTGGTTTTTTTTTTGATATTTTTGTTGTTGTCCTCATCTTATTGTATAGTATAAGTATCAAAAATGCAGTTTGCATCCGACATTATGAAATTATTTATAGCTCTTCTAAGCAGGAAGGATGTTTTGAGAATGTGTTAGTTTAAATGAAAAAATAGAAAAAAACTCTAAGTAAAAATAAAAAACAAAAATAAAAAAGAATTATCATTTATATGAACTATAATGTATTGAAATAAACGTAAAAAACTTTTGCTGATGATGTTGCTTTTTTGCATCAGCAACTTTTCAGTTTATGCTGAGTTGATACTAAACAATAAATTCTTAAGAGGGTGCAATAACTACTGTTCTGAATTTTACTGTGTGGTCTTAGATCAGCATTTAGGAGTCATCTTATAGATTCTATTTTTCTTGTATTTATTGAATACATAATATGTATAGGTATATTTTTAAGTTTTTTAGTTTAAATTGATACTCTATGTGGTTCTTATCTGCTGCAGTAAAGGATAAATGTAGTATTAACATCGTACATATAAGCAAATGTGTTGAAAAATTTTGTATAAAAGACGAAAAATTTAATGATTGCGGTTTCTTCTTTAGATTTTCCTCGAATTTAGGACAAAAAACAAACAAATGAACAAACAATAACAAAAACTTAAAAAACAAAAAATTACAATGAAAAGTGCTCAGCTGGATGAAAATTTTATATTAAATATTAAAATGTAAAACCAAAGCCCACAGTTTTCTTAACAGCAACTCAAAATGCTTGAAAAATAGATTTGAATTTTGAATCACAAAAAAAAAAAAAAACAAATTTAAATTAAAAAAAATTATAATACAACAACAATAAGAAAATGTTTTTATTTTCTTTTTCTGATGTTATTGTTTCTTTTTCTGATGTTGTTATTGTTTCTGTGTTGTTTTTCTTTTTTTTCGGGGGATTTTGATGGATTTATTTTTTGTGAAAATATTTTCATGTCGTTCCAGATGGGTCCTTAAACCGTTCCTTTATTTTACAACTACATATATACCCCTCTATATTTATAAACATTAACCATTTATACAATAACTATAGTTAATATATGTATATAATATATATATGTATATTTCAATATGTGGTGCTTTTATTCATATATATAAGAATTTATTTAAATTACCAGAATATTGCAGCGTGTTGTTTAAAGGGCTTTGGTTATCATAATGCGAAGTAACAGTTTTGCACCCTTTTTTTCGACTGCTGTACCAATTACAGAATTTCTGGCTTAACATTAATGAGGCTGTTTTTCATTTGCGAAACAATAATGCGAGTAACGTGTACATAAAAGTAATGCCAAATGTTACAAATATATAAGGAAAATTATGTAATTTTCTTTATCTGGAAAATGAGAATTTTCCGTTTTTTTTTTTCTGTTATGAATGATTTTTCTCTCTTTTGTTGTTATTTAATTTTTCTTTTTTCGTTTTTTAATAAAAAAATTACGATATACAGGAGGAAGTTTTTTTATTAATTTTTTTTAAAAAATGGTTATAATGAAAAAATATTAAAGATTTTCACAATTGGGTGGTGTAAAACTGGGAGCGTTAGTTTAATCGGTGTAACTCTACACTACACCATAAGTATAAGTAACCTAATCACAGTAAAACTAATCACAGTAATTGTTCCAAATTCTATAACATTTAAGTCTATTGCAAACTATGGTTTAATAGTCTTGTATTATTGCATAATTTTCATGTTTAAGAAAAATTAAAAATGTTAGGTAAGTATAGTAATTGCTTTTTTAATCGTTCTCAAAATTTTGGACTATACATTCTTTAGAATATAGACTATTTGTGGGATCCGTAAGTTCATATAGATGATCGAATTATATAGCAGTATTTTCAACTCGAGATGCAGGAAATTCCTAAGTAGCTGAGGTAGACTTTTTGCTACAGTTTGAGTTGATCTTTTTTCATTCATCTGAATAGAAACCCAACAAAATAGCAACTTTTACACTTAGAACACAATCGGCGCACTTGTTCTATTGTACTTTCTACTTGAAAACCAAATAAGTAAATAAACCAAAAATTATAAACCAAAGGCAATAAACCAAATATGGGATAAGAGTTATTCTTTTTTTTTTGATTCTGTGTAATATTTTACAGCTTAAAATACTTGTAATAATATTCAAACAAACTTATTTGCATATTATGATGAAATATGCATTTGCATTCAAATAAAGCATATAGACTATAGCGAAATTCTTTTAAAAATGTAAAAACTTCATATTGACTAAAATATTTTAATTTAAAATATGTTTAAAATAAACTTTTAAAAATAATTGATTCATTATTTTCAAATATTGTGATTAACATTAAACATGCATGGTACATCACTAAAATAGTCTTATTGATTTAGATAAAATATTTGAGTAACACTGTTAAAATATTATAATCCAAAAAAATTAATTTAAAAATTATGATTGTAATTTTGGATTCGAGACTCGAGTTTTTTTTTTCTGTTCAATAAAATTTTAATTTTTGAATTCCCTTTATATTTTCTTTAGATTTTGCGAAACTAAAATAATAATGTTTGTTTCATTTTAACAACATGGAAAAAAAAATACAATATTTACAACAAAAAAAATAAACAATGGCAACAAAGTCAGCAAAAAACAAAAGAAAAAAAAAATTGTGACAGCAATCGCGTTTTTGTGTTTATATTTTTGCAGCCATTTTTAACTTAAAGGATTCAATTTCATTTTAATATTACATCATGTATACACACTTACATAAATAATATTATAAATATTTATATAAAATAATCTGTACAAATATATAATTTTACATATCTATATAATATCAGCATGTGTATATCATATCAGATGTATAAATTCGAATATTTATGAAGAAAAGAGTTTTGTTGTGTCAAAAATACTATAGAAAGAGAAGTGAGAAAAATAAACCGCAAATGGCATAAACAAACTTTTCACAATTTTCACAAAATAAAAGAATAATAATAACAAAATGTTTTCATATACATATAAACATATATTTTAACTTATATAATATGTTGCTAACACAAAAATAACAAAAACAAAAGAACAAAAAATGCTATGAATCCTGAAAGGATCTCATATGTCTTTTGCTAAATTACATGGCTTTACATTAATATATTTATATGCCTTTTGCTATTACAAATATTTTATAAAACATTTTTATTCTTATTTGTTATTTAATTTTCAGCACATTTTAAAAATATTTTCAAAAATTTCCTTATTAATTTTCATTCATTCTGTCCATCCTTCGGTCTTAAAAATAGCACTCATAAAAAATTTAATTTTGGAAAAGTACTTGTTTATATAGCCACATCCATTACCAAGCTATAGGCCCTGAAAGATAGCATAAACTTTTATTTTCAAATACTTACATCTTAAATGCTGCTAGATTTTTTTTTTCAATTTAAAGTATCCAACAACATGAAGGATGTAAATATAAAAGTTTTATAATATTTTGCAATTTAGTATTTAAATTAACGGTTATTATCGACTAATTATCGCAAAATTTTAGTTTCTCCGTATCTTTTGATATTTTACAATTTTTTGTTAAATAAAAAATTCTAAAAAAAAATTACTGTTATTGATTTTAGTCACAATTATTATTATTTTTTTAAAATGTGCGCCTATAAAATCCTTTGGTTTTACATACTGCCTTCTTTGTATATATTTTCTATTATATTTTGTTCTGTTCTGTATTAATATTTTTACTTTTCATTTTCACTTTTATTTCTTATTCTATAGATCACAGGTCGACAAACCATATTTTTCATGAAACAACTTAAACTTTTAAATTACATAATATTTATCAAAAATTTTAGTAATTGACTAAAAAATATAATTAGTATTATACCGGTAGTAAAGTAGAAGTAAAAACTCTTAAGCCCGTATTATTTATTGTATTCCAGTCGTGTATATTAGATCATTCAACAACCTTTGTAGATAAATTCATAATAATTCAATAAAGTTTTATATTTTATTTTATTTTTTCTTGTATAATTAAATATAAATTAAATTTTATTATTTTTTATGTAAAATGATTTTTATATTTAAAATCGATTCATAGTTTATTAGAATAAAAAGATTTTTAATAAGCATAGCATTTTTAATAAATTCCAATGTACGAGGTCTTGTGTTTCAACAAACCTTTAAAACTAGTGTCTTAAAATAATTTGTATATTTAAGCTATAATAAAAGTATCAATGTTCATGTAATCATTATCAAATAACAAAACATTTATTATATAATTATAGCATTAAATTATAATAAAATATTTTTATGCGTGAATCTAAAAGGTTTGTCAGCCCTGAAAAAAAATGTATTTGTTTACGTTGGTTTTTAGTTTATTGTATTTTTAATACAAAAGTTTTGATTTTAATAACAGCCAAAAACTAAAGAACCTTTTCTAAAATATGTGTGATAATATTATGTTATCTTTAAAAAAGAATTCAAGAAAAATAAACAAAAATTAAAGAAAAGTGACAACAATTTAAGTTTATATTAAACCTGAGAATAGTATTATAGCAAGCAGAGATGTTTAGGCAACAAATTTCTTTATATTGAATTTAATCTAAAATTTACTAATGTGGTATAAACATTAGAGATAGTAAAAACAAAAAAAAAATTATAACACTATAAACAGGCCTATATTCTATGTTTGTACATCTATGTACATAAATAATGAAAAATTAGAATGCTCCTGAAATGAAAATCTTTGTAATATAAAATTTTATTTTGGATACTTTTAACATTACTATAGTCAATAATGTATAAATATATTGGATTTAATATATACGAGTATATACGCATATGAATGTAAGAAAAATATTAAAAGAATAAAATAACTGATATAAGCACAATAAATAAACTTTGTAGGCGTTGGCAGGTGTCGCCAGTGCTGTCTAAAATCGCGATAAATCTTTCTATAAAAAAAATTAAAATTAGAAGGCAAAAATTATCATTTGAGATTACAAATTTATACAAAAAAACTTAACATAGATACAAATATATATTAAATGTAATAACAAAAATTCTTGGTAGGATGAAAAGACAAATTTTAACATCAAAATTACATTATAAGTACATCTTCTATGTTTTATATTATGTAGGGTGATATAAATAAATTTGAAATGAATTTTATATTATTTTAGAAACGAATTTTCTAATATATGGATAAATTAAAGGTTCTAAATAAATATATTTTAATTAAATGTTTGTGGAAATTCATTTTATTTTTAAACAACAAAATTAATAAAATATAGTGTTAAACAAAATTACCAATTTATGACCCCCTTTTGTCATTTTTAAATATATTGAGTTTGATTAAAAAAGAGTATTTATTGCTTAAAGATTTCTTTTAAATTGAGATACTAATATTTGTAAAGAATTATTATAAGCTATATCATTAGATTATTTGGCATTTTTGAACTAAAATATAAGTACGTATATTTGGTACCAAATTCTATTAGAAGGCTTTTCAATTATATAGGAGAATACGATGGAGATCAAGTAAATCATATTTTATAAAGTGAAACCACAGTTTATTAAAACTTTTTATATTGTGGATCATGTACAATCAATGTACATATACGATTTCATCCATGAAATGTATTATCTTGAAAAGATATTTGAAAGTTTCACCACTTGGTAAATAGCATATAACGCTAAAGCCAACCTTTGCTTGATTGATAGATTTTTTATTAAATATATAATATATTATATTATAATCTAATGTTGGGACCTTTTACATGTCCCAGCAGAAACCAATGTTTCTTCTACTAAAATTAATTTTCTTATTTCGTATTTTATATATTCAAAAATGAATGAATATTCATAAAATATGAATGCGCCTTATTTTAAGGTCCCGCAGATAACGTAATCAGCAATTTTAAAATACCTGGATCTAAAAGAGATATTACAAAAACTGTGTCAACTCAAGGATATACTCTTACGAATATAACAACTGCTGTTTCCATAAAATTTAATTATGCTTTACGAAGTTTCATATATCTGGTTTAATAATATATCGATACATGTATATTTAGCCATATTTTACAGAATTTATTAGTATAGGTAATACTTAATTTTTATTTATAAAAGTTGAGATAATCATAGCTTAATTTTTAGGTAAGTATAGTGAGAGTTATAAATCGCTTTTAACTCTCTTCACTGAGTAAAAAGTTCCATGGGTCTTGTGACGCAATGAAATGAGTAAAAAATCCCAATTGTAGTATTTATGCTTTTACGAATATCAAAATACTATACAATATACATATACATTATTCTCTCTCATCAGCAACATGTCATAAGTTCATGGTGGGAATATGACCAACTTAATTGAGTACCAATATGACCATGGGAACATGACCTATTTAGAAAATCAAAATTTCATTATGGATTTGGAATGAATATGAAATTTTTTCATACGTTATTAGGGTTCATAATATCTCGCATTATCCAAAAACAATCAATGTGCAAAATTTATGTTTTGACAAAAATACAATTTAATATTTTTTGAACTGTCTAAACCCTAAATCAACTTTAAGTTTTATTCTGCTTTAAAACAAATTTAAATTTTAAACTTTTGTCATTTTATGTTGCTAAGTTTTTTAAGTTTCTTAAGAAATTTTGATATTTATATTTTTATTTGTTTCAAACTTTTAAATTCAACAAAGCAAAATAAAATACATAAAAATAAATGAAATATCACATATACCCATTATTTTAATAGAGACGATGGTGGCTTTTTATTACATATTAGCACATTTTCATTAAATTATTAGATTTTGGTACTGATATAATAAAAATTCTCAGTAAAATCCCTCTTAATTTTTTTTACATACAAAATGAAAGCATTTAAAATAATCGGGTATACTTAAATGTATTAAAATAGTTATGAAAATGAATTGATCTCGAACATTTTCTGCGTTAATTTATATGAATTAATAATCAGATAGCGGGATTAGATACATCATTTTAAGACGAATTCAAGACCTTTCTTTTAACCTACCATCCAATATTATGCTCTTAGACTGAAATCAAGCAGTACCTAGTCTGCTAGCCGTTTAAAACATCAGCACTTTACGCTCCTTAAATTTTTATTCTTATCAAGTTGATCTATTTTCTTTTTTTTTTAGAAACATTTAAGCTACCATTATTTGCTGTTGTCTAATGTTAGATGTTATCATCCATAGAATTTTTTAAGACAGCTTAATTTTGAATAATTTATTTTTTCCTTTTTAGTGCACTTGATATTGCTACTAAAAATTTATTTGTCTTATTTTTATTTCCATTTCTAGATCCTTGCAATGTAAATCGATATCTTGTTAAAAAATTTAATTTTTAGATAATATTTGATATATTCCTGTTATTAACGAGCCACATAAAAATTATTTCCGGCTCTGTTTTTAAAGAAAATTCAATTTCCTTTTTATATATATATTTTTGTTTGTATATCATAAAATAATTTCCATTGCTGTATACTCAATATTTATTAAACATTAAAATAAACATGGGAACAAAAAATTTAAGGATAAATAAGAAAGGATAAACATTTTTTTTCTAATTTGTCCTTTGGCCTAAAAAGGATTCATCAAATGCAGATGCAAATCGAATAAATCTGAATTTGACATCCTCGCGAAAAAAAAATATTAAATGGCATACGTCGTCCTTTTTCTTGTTTTTTGCTTTTGCTCTTGCACCAATCATAACTTTCATTCAATTTTTAAATCGTTATCATTTAGTAAAAGTACTTTTTATTCTTTAAAATAAAATTTTTTTTTATTAAATTTTGGAAATACAATCAATAAAGGAAAAACGAATAATAACGATGGTTGATGTTCGTTATTTTTACGCGTTACCATATAATTACATTCCCTTGGCATTTTTAAAATTTATTTAACCACAATAAACAAACAGACATAAAACAACAAAAGAATAACTTAAGTGCCAAGAAGAGTAAATCCGCCTCTTTTCAATTCAAAATAACAATTCTAAAACGCAAATGCCAAAATTGTACATGAAAATATATTTTTTTAAATCTCAAGCACACCAAGCATTCTATGTTGGAAGTTAATTTACTTTGTTGATCTGATTCAGCTTTATTGTGGTTAAGTTAAATGTCAATATTTGAAGTGTTACTACATTTGAAAAATAAAAGAATTATTAAAATAAATTATTATGTTACAGGACTATCTCAATACCAATTCTATTCAACATAATATTTATATATAGGTATCCTCCCACATATAAATGTAGAGACCATATATTATGACTACATAAATTGGGATATGCGAAATTATTTATCTTAAGTGATAATTGATTCTTTTCCATAATTCTATGATTATATACAAATGGAAAACAATTAGAATGTTCATTTATTAAACCTATCACAATATTGGGGATTAAAGTAAATTTATTTACACATAAATTAACAAATTGTTATTATCTATTTAAAATGGAAGTGATTTCGAAATATATTCAAATATAAAACCTTGTAAATTATAAATTTTATAAAGAAACTAAAACTTATTAAAAATTTACTTTAAAAACGCAATTTTTACTCTACCATCTTATTTACTCTACTAGAAAAAGTACCAATTACCTCAACCCTTTTTTTATCCAAATTAGCAACATTTTATCAAATTCTAAATTTGACTAAGCCGTTAATAATGTTTCTGCAGCTAAAACAACTAGAAAGACGTCATATTTATTATTTGAAATTTCTAAACAATTCTATTTCTAGTGTACTCATCACGTCTTACAAAGTTTTTAAATCTTTCTTTCTTATTGATTTTACATATTTTTCAAAGATAATGCTGTTTACAGTCTTTTAGAATTTAGTGCGAGTATTAAAATATTTTAAATCGTGCAGAATGTAAGCTCTAAAACAGCATTTGATAACAAAACTTCTCTTAAAATATAAATTAATCGTAAATCGTAATAGCTAATCAACTAAGAAAGATTATCTTTTCATAATGAGGTAAAATATTACTGCGAAACTTATAGAATACTTCAAGTTTTTTCTCAATTATAATTTTTAAATAGTGTAATATGGTGATCATGAAAACAAATGAAGAACTATTAGCACAATCAATAATCAAGTATTTGTTAACGAAATCTAGCGTAAAAGTAATAACATGGATTGGTTATACACATTGTAAATCTGACAACATTGACATTATCGTGTCAGTGAAGTTCGCAAGGTACGAGCGGCCGTCCACGGATCAGCTGGAGCAGATCAAAGCAATAAAAAACAAAATCTAGAAGATCGTGGGAGAAAATTAGATGTTTATCAAGCCCGGTTAAATAGTTGTAAGCAACTGTTAAATAGGAATACAGCTGTTGGCTAATTTTGTGCAAAAATTGTAAATCAGAGAGTAATTACTTTATACTATTGGAATCAGTTAAGAAACTAATAAAAATTTAGGTTTAGATCTCTAAGGTATTGGATTTAATAACTACAATAAAACCGAAATAAATGATGTCACCTTGGAAATCTAAACTAAAGATTTGTTTGTATAGTGCAAGAATCGCAAATATAAACGGGTTCCTTTGAATTCATAATTTATTAAAAAATAAATAATATTGAAATATTAATTTTTTTTTTATAAATTTGTTTCGCAACTATAATAAATTATTCGATTCCACTTAAAAATAAGAAGACGAAAACAAAACTTTTACTGTAATTGCTTATTGAACAACCTAATAACACTTTTCCGCTTCGAATCTATCAAAAACAAATTTTTACTGTCGTCTTACAGATCCCATAACCCTATTTTAAATGATTTTTGAAATAAGTTTTATTGTTAACTGATGATGTTATACCAATCTTGTATCCTGTAAAGGTTAGCAGTATCATGTTCTTATTATTAGAAACACTATCCATAATATTTTTCCTACTTTCCATGTACAGCCAACCCTTTTCTTCTTAGTCCAGCAAATAAACAAAACAATTTTCTGTGAAAAATAGAAAACTGAAAAACAGCAGGAGACTAAAATTGGAGTTGCGAAAAAAATGATTTCAGTATATTGTTTTGTATGTCCTTGACAATTTATTTTTCCTTATGATATAAGATTTTTTTTTGTATATATGTTTGTAGATACTGTATTAATGTAAATTTATTTATAAATACATAAGAAAAAAGAAAAATGGTGATTACATATTAATAAAAAATAAATAAATTGAATTTTTTGTAAATGAAGGGTTTTAAATCAGCATTTAACTCTTTTAAATTGTTATTGTTGCTTTTTTTGGTGGTTATTGAACGCAGGATATAGTTAACCCTTCGTTTCTAAAATTTTGTGGTGACTTTATTTTTTTGTCCGAAAAGTTAAATATTTCGATATTAGACCCTACGATTTATTTCTTATATACAGAACAATCTACAGATTTAATTTATGCTTTTACTAAAATTCTATATAATAAAAATATACATCAATGATGATTTTGTTAATGTGATATTCAATTATTCATATATTAAAAAGAAAAATAGTATATAGTGAATTGAAATTATTAAAGATTGTGTAAATATTGAAATATTTTAAAATAAGATTTTAAATATAAAATGCACTCTATACTTAATTCAGTACAATCAAGGCTATTAAATATACTACAAGATTTGGGCTACCTCTAGGTTAGCAGCTTTTTCAAGTACAATACAAACACATCTTTAAAAACAGCCATTATTCGTTATTGATTAAATTAATAATAGAGATAATGATTAATACAAGATATTACTTTCGTGCAAAAAAAAACAGTCCGCCGTGATCCCATTTCTGAAAAGTTCAAACATACTCTACCTAATTTTCAAGTTTAAAGAGTGTATCTTAAAATCACTTTATTTTATCATAATTTTAATTTAGAGGCCCAATAGTAAGATTAGGACGCACTTAAATTTTTCAGCCTCAAATTATTTTAGTATAGTTGATTTAAGAGTAAGAGTTCGTAAGAGTTGCAAATACATTTTCATGATACATCGACATCATTTGGCAACTTATTTATGTGGCAATCAAGTGCTGCAACATTTTCATGATGCAAAATTTTAGCATCAACTATATCGCAAGAATAGCATTTATACCAAGTTTCATTCAAATCGTATAACAATCACTATGTGCTCTGGAAACATATCAAAAAATATTCGTATTCGGATATTTGAAGGCGGACCCACTGAAGCTACAGACTTCAAATTTTGTGTCCTGATGCAGGAGCGTAAGACCAACCCATATGCCAAATTTGATTGAAATCCGAGATCTTTTTTTTTGTCTGACCATGTGGTTTTTTAGAACAAATCATATATTATTCGAACATTATGAGGAAGTTCCACTACAGTTCCCGGCCTCAACGTTTTTTGCAGAGGTGCTGATCACAACACTAACCTTTATACAAAATTTCATTCTAACCGGATAAGAATTACTTGAGTTAAGCTGATAACAAGTTTTTGCGGACGCGGACGCGAAAATGAATTTATGCGAAATATATATTTTTTTTTTAATTATAAAATTATTTTTATTTATATTTTTGATAACAGAGATTTAAATTTTAGGTACATTAGCTTGCAAAAATAAACAACAAAGAGCTAGGGGGACTTACAAGAGAGTAATGCATACTGAGGCAATAAAGAAAGAAAAAATGAAGATGGATAGGCCACACGCTTAGAAAACATCCTAACTATATAAGCCGCATGGCCTTGAAGTGGAAAGGAAATACAAGACGTGGGCGTCGAAATACCACCTGAACGCGCACCATAATTAACAAACTTAGCCAATAAAATCTCACATGAGAGAATGTAAAAAACATCCGCAGCAAACCTTGTGAGATGAAAATGCCAAATCGAAGCCCTATGTTCCTTTGCGGAATGAAATGAACAAAAAAGAAACATTAGATTGCTAATTTTTTTTGCAAATCTTTTAAAATTGGTTGGTTTTAAAATTTTAAAACTGAAACATTCCGCTAATTTTTATACCAACCGATTTCTTCTTATTTATTACAAGATTATTTTTTGTTATTTCATATTGCAAATTTTATTTTTATTTAAATTTTTTTATACTGCACAATATTTTTCAATTTAATAGAAAATTATGGTCACTCAAATTACCTTAATTTATAATTTTTATCAACTCTTTATTGTCAGGAAATCGTCAAGATTTTAAGAGTTTTTTTTTGTTTATTTTATTTTTTTTAATGGCCTTGTAGCTATAAATTAAACACTTAACATGTTACAATTTTATACATATATATGTTTATATAATATATCCCTAGTGTAGTAGTTGTCTCCAATTATACGTTTGTCAACAATATTTTTTATATTAAAAAATTTAGAAAAACACATCAGATCAACATTTTATTTGTTACAATACTAAAGATAAAAATTTATGTAAAATTGGTTTTAATCCATATAAAAATTCCTTTAAAGCAACATTTCATATACGAATACATAACAATAAGAACAAAGTTGTCAATATTTTCGAAATAACAATAATTTAAAATATAAAAAAAACTCAATTGAAAAGATCCGGCTCAATATACAATATATCCGTAGTATATTTATTTGTAGTAAGTAGAACGTGTTGAAAAATTCAATTCAATAATAACGATAAAAAAATGTGATTCATTTGGATTACTTTAAAATTAAATAAGCAACTTCTCAAAACGTACATGAATTAAACTCATTACAAAATCAACTGATCTGAAGGATTGAAATGAAATTAGTCATAATGTAATTTTGCGAATTTTAAATTTAATCCATCCGCACGTTTGAATTTAAATAATAAAATAAATTTTAAGAAACCACTATTCAGAGTCTGGAAATTATGCTTAAAAAATTTTGTATTTGTGAAAGAAAAATCAGGAATTCTCACTAACTTTAATCGATGAAAAATACTTACTATTTAAAATTCTAATCAATCACATTATGAGATATTAGATTTAAACTTGTTTTTTAACAAATCTTAAAAACAATTTTAATTATTAGGTATGTTCGGTCTGTTCGTCTGTCGATGTTTGCTAAATGTTCAACTCTTCATAACCTACAACTGCCCAAAACTAGAAATTTTAAAATAAGAACTTTGAGAATAAGCATAAGATTTAAAAAAGAATTGGTATCTTATTTACCTTTTAAGAACTATTGGAAGTCAAAAAATGTAAATTTACTATTGTTAGGAAACAAACTGACAGCAAACTGGATAACTGTTAAAATTTCTTAAAGTTTTCTTTTGCAAAAATCAAATTCCAAACATTTTTTTTTATTAAATGTTAACGAGTTTTCTTTATTATATAAGATTTCCTTAAAATTTGAAAAAGTATTTTTTTAATTTTTCACAATTTTCTTCGCAGAAAAAAAATCTAAATTTTAAAGAAAATTGTAACTCATTTATATAAAGTATATTCAAATCTTACATTCGCAATCACATAAATTCCTGACATCCTGACATTTTATTTCAACAATTTCAATTGTATTATAAGAGATTTCGAAATTTATTCAATTCAACGCAAATAATGATTCTGTAAGATTTATCAGAGCCCATATATGTTACAAATAAATTTAATTTTTTTTTTGTTTTATTATATTGATGGTGTTTTGTTTATATAAAAATATTTCACCAAAACGGAAAATAAATTAGAAAGAAAAAATAAAAAAAAAATAAGGAAAAATATTTCTATAATTCAATTTCAGATGGTATAAAATGAAGTAGTGGCCGATTTTTGTGTCATTGTTCTTAAGGAAATGAAGCTTCCACCACCATTATCCACTACATTATTAACAATATAATTCTAACAGCATTTTATATTATATTCTCTATTATTTACTATGTATGTACATATCTTTAAAAATTAAACCACCCGCTATCATTATACACTATCATTTTGTTCCTCTCGTTCCTACTGCTTCGTATTGAGAAAATTGAAAAAATTAAAAAAAAAATATCTAAATTGGAAAAAAAAAATCTGTGGTACGTATGTCAAGCCTCGGCATTTGTTGTAAATAAGAAAATAGAAAAAAGCAAAAAAAAATATATATCTTGAAACTTTATGGAATGATTGTCGGAATTCAAGAGGCACTTTCAATGTTGGATTTCTTGAGTCTCGCCGAGACAATTGTTTCATTAACATAATTGAGCAGCACTTGTTTTTATTTTATAATGTTTTTCCTTTTCAACAAAAAAAATTAAGTTTTTTCTTCCTTTGTATCTTTTCTCTCACTCTCTCTCTCTCTCTTTTCAATCTATCTGTAGTCTGTAGATTGTTGAATTTTGTTTTGATGCTCTTTGTTTTCCGTATCTAATAGATGTATCTATATGTACGTTTAGATGAATGTTAATAGTATAAAGTGTCTTAAAAATAAATACAATCTTTTTAATATGCATGTATATAGAAAACAATAATGCTTTCAACTTCAACATACTTCAGTTTTTTCAGATTGCTTGCGGGCAATTTACCATTATTATATCGAGAGTTTTGTGCATAATTTAAGATCATGGGATGATGATTTTGTTAGGGTTTTATGCCTTTGTTTTTTGGCTTTTTTTTTTTGAATGAAGAAGCTTTTGTCAAGTACCAACTTCTCTTCATTTATTTTATTATATTACAATATATTATATACCTACATACATGTACATTTTTATATATGTTGCGTTGTTATATATTGTTTTTAACTTCACTATCTAAAAGTACCTTTAATAGTTTTAACGTGTGTTTTATGTTGCGCGTTGCGTTTATACGTTCCAAGTGGAAATTTAATTTATGCACTGAGAAGTATCTATTTTATGTTTACACTTATTTTAATGTTGAGTATAGGAGATAACTTAATTTGGGGAATTATTTAAGAGATTCTTTTATTTATTTTTTTTTTTTTTTGGTATTCTTTATTGTATTTTTTATATTTGTGATTTTATTTTTCATTTGTTTTGTTTTTGAATTGTTTGTAGGTCTGGATTTTTTTAAAAAATAAATTTTCTTTTCTATTTTATTTTATTTTTTTTTTTTTGTTTTTGTCGTTAGAATCTGGTAATTCAATTTGGTTCCATTACCAAGTCATCAAGTATACGTTATTTCGTTATTTGAACATTAATCTAGTTAAAGTTTCTTATTTAATTATTTAAGTAGAAACTTTATTTAATTTTTATTTTAAATAAATTATTTTGATTTTGTTTGTTTGAAAGAATTTTTCTGCTCTAAATATTTAGATTGGCATAAAACATGATAATTGATATTGTAAATTTTCTATGAATTCATGTTAGAATAATATTAAATATTTTTTTCATAAAAATTTTAATGAAATTTTTAATTTTTCAAATGATAAATTTACTTTATACTAAGTTATGTATACGTACAAATGAAGATTTTATAAGTTTTACTATGCTTTAGCACAAGATTATGTGTTCCTTTTACTTATTTAATTAACTAACAAACACTTTGCTTTGCTTTGTTTTAGTTGAAATTTAAAATTAAATTAAAACAACGGATTAACATTAGTAATTTTATCTCACATTAAAGTAAGTTATAATTTTTTGGAATATAGAATAGAATTAAATTTAATACTAAATAAAATTTTTATGTTAAAAACGTAGCTGGAACAGCAATGAAGCTTGGAAAACTTTTTATTTCTTTAACTTTTCTAACTTTTTATTTCATGTCGGAAAATATGAAACATTTATAAGAAAAATATTTTTATTTCATTTTACCTATAGGATATAATCATCACTAACTTGTGCCAAATTTCATTATAAAACAAAAATCTTTCTTTTAATTTCATAATTATTTATTAATAATTTATCGAGTCAATCCAGCCAATGGTGTACTAGTTAAAATAGCGGCTCTTCATATAAAACGTCTCGGGTGCAAACTCCGACTGAGTCTTACAGATATAACAAAAAATAATATAGGTTTTTCTTATAATATATAATTATTATCATATAATTAAATTAAAAATAAGTATGTCTTATAAATTATAATTATTATCATATTGTAATATTTAATAAAATAATAATAAAAACATAATTCTTGTATAAGATAATGTATAGCATAAAAATAAAAAAAACTTAGTGATGATTCACGAAACTGAAGCTTAGTCAAATCTGAATAAGAAATGACTTAGAGGATGTCCTATGCTCCTTATAGGTCTGGCAAGAAAAAAAGAAAACAATTTATTGAGTCAAAGTTTATTTTGCGCAATACGTTGTGAAGGTATACAAGTCGCAGAACTCGGAAGTCAAATGATAACTCTCTGCTACGAACATAATGGGTTTTAGCCATTACAGACTTGTAAAGTTGTAAAATGTTAAAAAACGTACATAGCTATAAATATTTTTTGAAACGCAATCCAACCCGTAGTTAGGGCTATTTGTCTTATTATTTTACGTGTATATGTTTTTTTTTTTTTAATGCATTTCTCTGCCACATAAATGTGGACAGGGAATTACACAGTCTTTCCTGTTCAGCCATGACTGTAAATGTCGTAAGAGGGAATAACTCTTACGACGTGTGTGGGATTCGAACCCACACTCCCTCGGTGTTTACAGCGTATTTTATACGCTCGTACCCACTAGCCCACCGAAGCCCCTGTATATGTTTTAATATAAGCAACAATAATAATACCTATTAATCAACTGTTAAAGTAGAAATTCAATGCGTTAAAGTGTAATTTGTGCAATTTTTGCGTGAAATCAATACAAGTAGCCCCACTATTTTCATTGGGGCTACTTGTATTGATTTTAATATATTAAACTTTTAAAGTAATAATTCAAGATCTGCTCCATTTAAAAACTAATAGAATAACAATTATAGAATAATTAAATCAACTTTTGTTTAGTTAATCAATATCAATAAAAAAAATACACCTAGGTACATAAAAATATACCTATACAAGAAAAAAATAAATAAAATAAAACATAATTTTAAATGCGTATAAAGAAAGTTCCTTTAGCCAAAATAATTTCATTGTTTAATAACTTTTGTTAAATGTCAAACATTATGTATAATTACTGTAATAAATAATTTATACTTCAATTATTTTCATAAAGTTTATAAATATTCAACATGTTGATAAAAATAAGAAAAATCAAATAAATGTAAAAATAAAATATACCTACCATGTTGTTTAAATTTTTTCATTGTGTTCTATTTCGTTATTTCTATAACTTCTTTTAATTTTATTCCAGTTCTTAAATACATACATATGTCAATTTTCGCATAAAACATTGCATAATAAACATAAATTTAATAACTCACCAATACAATTCGTTGTTTTCAATGAATTTATATACAATATAACACTTACCATAAAAACATTAACTGTTATTACTCATCAATTTATAATTTACCTTCCATTTACATATATTGAAATTTCCTTTACAATCCTTTTTTTTTGTTTTGATTAAAATATTCGATTATTAGAAAGAACATATCATAATTCATAACACATTCAAAATAATTTTTATTTTTTGGGCTAATTTTAAAACACAAGGCGCCCTTAAATTTCATATCAACCCATTTAAAATTAAAAACAAAAAACGGCGCAACATAACTTTAAGCTCATATTTGAGCTCATAATTTTAACAAAAAAAAACAAAAAAAAAAGAAAAATTTTAAATACGAAATACATCACATCTGACATCACACCACATTTTCTCACCAGAGTTTTTAATATTCAAAGTTATAAATTTGAAAATAAAAAAAAAACTAAAACAACAAATATAATTTGTTCGCTTTTTAAACGTTAATAAAAACCCTTTAGAAAGCTTCAAATTCTATACCAATATTTGGTACATTTTATTGCATAGGTTCATACATATATATAAATTGGGTGTTTGAATAGTATATGAATGTTTTATTTACGTTCCAACTGAAAAATACGTATAAGACCTATATTATGGAAAAGAATATAATAATTTACATCATATATAGTGGTACAACATCAGTTAAAAATATATATTTTCCTTTACCTTCACCACACCGTCAGCAAACACACAATTCATATACATATATACAAATGCGAATTAAATTTAAAATACAATATATTCATTGTATGTATGTACATATATTGAATATAGGTAATAATATCTGAAGTATAAAAACAAACTGAGCTCTATTTAAGGAAACCAGGAGTCTATTTAACAATCACAAATTATAAAACATATGGTGCCAATGAGAATTTTCCAATTTTCAAAAAAGTTTTCTTTTTGTTGTTTTGGTTTCTTATTTTTGACATTCTTTTTACTGTCGTTACTCTAATGTTTATTGTTTTTTCCTTTTTACTGTTATTATATTTATTGTTTTAGTTGGTTTTTTTTTATAATTTTCTTTTGTTGTATTGTTGCAAATGTTCATTTTATACCCAATTTTAACTCTTTGTCAAAATTGTTATTAAAAAAAAGTAAGGAAAACATAATAAAAGGAGTTAAATTTCAGGTGACGCCATTTATACAATTTGCAATGGGTGTATATATAAATCACCCTCGCTTTTCAACCCTCCTAATATGCTATAAATGTATATGTACATATACATATATATATATATTTATATTTGTATATATAAGGTGTTCAGTTTTAATATTTCACAGCTCAATAACAGAAAAAGTCGATCAGAATAACTTATAAATTTGCTTTGTTTTATTATATCTTTAGATATTTTTATATTATTGGTTTTGTTAGAAATTGTATCTACTGTTCGAAATATTAGTAAGAAAAAAAAACTAAAAATTATTTTCTATAATATTGCTTTTATTGTTTTATCATTCTTGTTTTTATGAAAAATTGTCATAGGTCAAAATTAAATGTTGAAAGGATTGACTTAAATTATAAGTACGTGCATGCTACACATGACAAATATTATAAATTCGTTGGGTGGGTGATGATATTGCAATTATTAAAAACGCATCTGCACTTATTCTCAGGATATAAACATATTTGAAAAATGTCTTAAAGATGTACAAGTTATTGTATTTTGTGTTATATGTATATATATTTAAATGTAAATATATATAAACATATAAACATATTTAAATATTTATTTATAAGACTAATAATAATGTTAATAAAGTAACAGTTGATTGATTTGTAATTCCGTTTTATTTAAGAAAAGTTATTTGCAATTTTTAAATTGTTACCCTTAAAGGTTAAAAGTTAATATATATTTAGTTTGATTCAAATTTATTAATTAATTCAAAATGGTAATTCGTTTTTTTTTTTATTTATTTAAAAAAGGATGTTGAACTTTTGTAACGATGGAAAGTTAAAACAAACTAGTAAACAACAATCAAATTAACTAATTATTTAGTTAATGATTAATTGAGATTATTAAACTTTAAATGAATACGATATGTTTATTTCAAATGTTGGAATATAATTTCTAAAAGTTCGTTTAATTCATTCCGGCACTAAGACTTATCAAAGATTTTTTTGATAACATACTTCAGAAGATTTATTATAGAATTAGTTGAATTGAACTTATAGATTAATGATGTTATACGTCGAAGGAATCGACCGAATAAATGCAGTTATGAGTTATTAAATTAATTAGGTATATAGTTTTAACAAAATTTAGAAGAATTATTATACTACTTATTTATTAAATAAGGCAATTCAACACTACATGCCTATACTGAAAGAGTTCGGTAGTGTTGAAGAACAATATAACTACTATATTTATAAAGTAGACTCATCATGCATTTTGTTTAGCCTTAGGATACAATTGTTGTTGTGTTATAAATTTTTTGTTAAAAGTATTAGTTGGCTTTTGTTTATTCTATTAGCTTACAAACAGAAGATTTCTTGTAATTTTGATCTATAGAAGTAGTCAAAAAATGTTGGGAATTGTTTAGGTAATTCAACACAACATACCTACTGAAGAGTTTATAGTTGTGTTTAAGAACAAAACAACAAAACAGCTCAAAACAGTTGTGTTTAAGAACAAACATTTATCTTTCGACATGTCCATTCGTCAAATTAAATTAAAAAGTTATTTAAGTCAAACTTTTACCTAAAGGCATGAATACCTTATAAAACATTGTCTAACAGTGGGTAACCACGATTTAGTTTTTTCTGAAATTTAACATATTTGTTAGAATTTTGAATCAGTTGTATTTAAATTATCAACTATAAAATATTTCTTTCACAATAGTTCCGTAAATTTGCTGAATTTCAGCCTAAATTTAATATTATTATTTATTTTAATTTCCCTAGTTATAAATAACTTGACAAAAAATCGGATGAAATTCGCTCCGATTATTGAAATGTATATGAGGGAGTTTTCCAAAGTTTGTACTATATATATAACTATTGATAAAACCTTATTTTATTTAATTTTTAATTCTAACTTTATTTCCATTTCGAAATCCGCTGTTTTGACTTATTGTTATACCCTTACCATAAGTATCGGGTATAATAAAATTACTCCCACGTTTGTAAAACCTCGAAATAAGCTATATACGTATATACGTATTTAGTTGGAAGTCGTTAGGTGGAAGGTTAGAATTTGCTTTTAAAGAATGTATAAGCATACAGTTTAAATATATGTACAAACGATAGTTCTAGAAATTATAAAATTCACCCAAATTATTTTAAAATACTGAAAAATTAAATAATATTAGAAAGCACAGTGACAGATTATGACCATTCTAACGGGTTCGTACAGGTATCTAAGACAAAGGCAACTGTATTTTTCCTCGTTTATTTTAAAGTGAAATTGAGTCAACTTTATTGCACTTGGCATTGCTGGAACGTGACAGTTTTTTATGGAAGTATATTTATGTTCACTCTAATAAAAAATTTCAGTTAATTAAAATAACATAATATAAAATAATTTTAAAATTTAATTCTTTCAAAACCGTTAAATTCTCATTCATAAAACAAATTTTCAAAACAAACATTTTTATAATATAAGATTTTGTCTGGCGCTCATACATTCAAGAAATCTTATATGCCAACGCATAACACATACATTTTGTTTTCATAAGACAAAAATAGAGAAAGAAAATGTTCCCAAAATAAATTCTTATTTTTCAAATCACAATTCCGAAAATATACTTGTCACTGACTTTTTTTTCGGGTATTTATTTATTCTTAGAAAAATATATAGGTGTTTGTAGCTTAAAAAATTAAGATATAAATTTTTTTCCGTTGAACGTTAATTTTAAAATGAATATTTAAGGAAATAGTGTATGTACATATATTTTACACATAATAATAGCTTATTAAAACAACGTAACGGTATTTTGCATATACAAACCAAGATAACTCAGCTAACTGCTGGATATTTTTATTTCCTTCGCAAATTAAACAACGGCTTCTTAATTCAGCTGGGCTGTATTTTAATAAATATATATGTATATTGTTCGAAATTGCCTAAACACTGCTTCAATAACCATAGATAATTCATTTTATGTTACCATGACATTAATTGTCACATTTCTTAGCAATTTAAAATAATAAATTAAAACTACGATAATTTTAATATCCATATTTTGGTCATTCATTAATTTTTTAAGGTCACAGCATGCCATTAGAGGTAGATTTTTTTATCACAAAATATTTTTACTTATTCAAGTTCTATCCTACCAACATATTCTCTAGGCTTTTTAAATATTATTTACTTTGTGCGAATTATACCTGTATGAACATAGTTCAAGAGTATAATAAATTTTTCAATATAAATGGTTATGCCAGCAACTTCTGCAAAATTTCGTTAGGTTAACACAACAAATTCGGGTAGATACGAAATTTATATGCTAAAAATAAAACAATCTGAAATTTTGTTGAAAGATTAAGTTTCATAGCCAGAACTTCTGCGAAATTTGGTTGGTTTGGTACAACACGGTGTATGATGCCGAATTTTAGGCACATAAATGTATCTCAGTTAGACATTTTATGTTTCTGAAAGATAACTAAATTTTAAGGAAACGGTTGTTCATGCGGATATTCCATAGAATAGTTGACTAAGCCTACTCTACACTCTTCCTCTCTTTTCAAACAATTCAATTTGAATTTCAATTTGAAATATTGTTATTTTCCGCGATTTAAATCTTAACTTAACTTTACTTAACTGACGCATCTCAGGATTTCTAAAATCTTAATAAAAATAAAGAACTTTTCGCTATTGCAGAATAAATTAAGTAGGTTACAAAACTCCATTTGTAGTTGCATAATTTTTTGTGCTTGCAATATCAAAATCCAACTTAACTTTTACTTAGACTTTTGTAAACACTTTAAAAAGTTTATACAAAAAAATTTCATCATAATTTATATCTTTAAAGAATAAGGTACAAAGTTAATTAAATCATTAATGTAAAACAAAACAAAAAATAATTTAAAGATTCTAAGAATATTTTTTTCTTATGAAGTAAATAAATAAAAATGATTTGACATAATTTGCAAGAAACTGTTTTAAATTTAAAAAAAAAAAATATTAATAATTAAAAAAAATATCCAATTTAAGTGTTGTACAACAATGTTGGATTTAAAATTTTTATAATATTATTTAGATTGTGTACAACAGTCATGAGCCTTGATGACAGTCATAAATCATTTTGGATCATTTTGTAAAGTGTTTACCATATGACAGCTATTGGAAAATGATTTTAATGAAATATAAAATTATCATATAAATTATAAATTAATTTTTTTTAAAAACATAAAAAATAAATCAAAAGAACGGTACAACTTAATTTATGCATTAACACCCACCTGAAAATGTTTTTAAAACTACGAAAGATTTCAAACAATTTATACAACAAAAATGATAAACTGTTGTATATAACTTGTGTTTTAAAATCATCCATTGTTAAATATAAATCTCTGGAAATATATATTTATATATATATATGATACATATATATCCCTAAAACCAATTCAAATCCTAGAATAATAATTTCCTTTATAGAAGAACAGCATGTTGAATTTCCAATTTTTTTATTGTATATTTTTAAAATTTTATTCTACAACCAACAACGGCAACAAAAACAAGAAAAAAACTCGTAAGTGAAAATTATTTTTATTTTTTTCGTTAAAAATGTGACAGGCCTACAAAGAGTGGGCCTGATTGTAAATTCAACTAAAAATTACAAAAAATAAACGTAGAAAAAAAACTATCTCATTCCTTTTGAAATTTCGTCCTCATAATTTTCCCTCTTCATCCACTTTATTCGTTTTTCTCCAATATATATCAAAATAAGAAACAAACAACAGAGTAACAAACTAAAAAAAATTAAAAAAAAAAAAAAAAAAAAACAAAAATAAAATTAAATGACAGAAATATGCTCATCAAAGCCATAAATCTTTCAATTTCAAGTGTTGTGCGCTAATTGCATTCGCGAAAGTCCCCACATTTAACATTTGGAGCAGTTAAGGATGTCAAAATATTTTCACATATCGCGTTCTGTGTATCCAACTCTTTGCTCTTTACTTTTTTCTGAGTAACACCACAATTGAATAGAAGAGTAGAAAATTGTTACAAAAAATAATCATTACCATTATATGGAGCTCTTAATATGGAATTAAGTGGATCGTATACTTTTTACTTTGATGTGCTGTAATGTTGTATGCTGTTGTAGATCGCTGATGATTATGGTTAGCAAATGCGTTGTGTTAATAAACGTTTTTCAGATAATACTTTAATGTTAAAAATAATTCAAAAAAATATTTTTGCGACTTAAAATTCACAAGGAATTCATTCGAACTTAATTATATAAATATATATGTATGTATATTGTATATACACTCGTACATATACAGATACTTTTTTTTTATTGTTGGTTTTTGAGGTCTTTTAGTGTTTTATGTTTTAGTTCTGGTTTTTTTTTTTTATATTAAATTAATTTTATATAAAATATAAATTCAAATTTATATACATGAACGGTTAACAATTTTTGATTGATAATGAACTTATTTTGGACATAAGTGACAGTTAAAATGTCGCTAAAGAATTAGAAGTATTTTTTGAGTGTTTTAAATAAATTTATGGCGTTGTAGAAAAAAAGTTTACTAGAATATTTACAAATACTCATTAAATTATAATAAATAAACATTTAAAAAAAAAGCAGTACCTACAATACTTTTGAAATTGATATGTTGTTGACCAGTATAATTGCAAAAACTTAATGTAATAAAATAATCCATAAGTCAAAACTTAATGTTGGATTGTTTAAGAATGAAATACAATAAAAAAAAATCTCATTGTAGTTTTTTTCTTAATTTAGTGTTTAAATAAAAAAAATTTTGGGTAGAAATTTTTATTTCATTATTTTATTTAATTCATATATGTACCTATTTTGAAACTATAATTTAAAAAATATATTTTTTGAGTTCAACTAGAACTAATTTTTCAGTTATCAACTTAGTAAGTTTAGTACTGCAATCTTAAATTAAATAAAATCTAAGAATTAACACAATAATTTTTGTTGCAAATGAAAAAATATAAATTAAAACTACAATAACATTTCGTTTACTATTAATGAAAATCATTTTTCGTTCTTAATTAAATCTTACACAATTCGTTGCTTTGAAATACCCCAATATTTACATATTTAGAAAAGAACAGTATTATATTATATACTCATATGTATATTATACACAAACGTATGTATCAATGTATGTAAATATAACATTAATCATTAATCTTTTAAAAAGAACAGTTACTTAATCTTAATTAAGCTGGAATATCTGATACTTTTTTTTTTATTTCATAGTGGTGTCCATTGTCCTCGTCGCTAGAAAAATTAAAAAAAAGGAAAAAAAACTTGGTATCACTGTGCATCAGTTGTGCAATTGTCTTTTGTCTGATAAAAATTACATAAAAATTAAAATGTATAAAACGACAATAAAACAACAACAATAAAACTTATTTTTAATTCATTCAAGCAATAAAATATATTGAAATAAAAAAAATAAAAACCCTTTTTATCCCAATGCAATCAAAGAAATTTTCTATTTACTATAAAAGTCATTAATCATTTTGGCAACGCACTTTGCCGGAGCGTCGTCCTGTTCCTTCTTTCAATTCAGAAAACTTCTTCCGAACGGACGAAATTCTAAGTATATCTTACTCTATTCTATTTATATGTATTTTATATAATAAGTAAATAAGCAGTGTTGCACAAAATAACAGGAATACATTTTATATTCAAATAAAAAAACATATAAAATATAAATATGACTAAATGTTGACAACCATAATGTATTAACTAAATGTCGTAAATTAAATTAGATTTTTTGTTTATTTTATTATATTCGATTATTATTATTTTTTGTTTGTTTATTATATATGATCAATTTTAATCGATATCAAAGGAGGGCTCTGAAAACAATTTTTTTTAGGCTTTAAATGGAACTAATACTAATATTAGTTTCATATTCATGCCTTCAACATATTTAAAAAAAAAAAAAATTTTTAATTTCCAAATTAGTTTCACTCTGTCCGTCGAACCGTCTGTCTGTTTGTAAAACAACTACAACGTTTAAGTTGGAGCAATGGAATTTTACCCATACATAGGTCTTCATAGATAGATTTTCGCGAAACTGCAGTCCTTTAAAGTTAGTTAGCCCAATCCAATACAGAGTAAAAGTCTTATTTTCAAATATTTACATCTTAGTTCTGCTTAACAAATTTTTAATTTAAAAATATCACACAACAGGTAAAAACGAAATTTTGCAAGATTTTTAAATTTTGGGAAGAAAAACGTTTTTGAAGATATACATAACTTCTCCCTGTTTAAGAGCTTTTATGGGTTAAAAATATAAAATTTGACAAATATTTTTAAACATCTTTTCAAATTTGTCGTCAGTAAAACATAAAATGAAATCTCTAATATTATACATATGTGAACGGTTTTTTTACTTATATATGGTTTCCTTAAAACTAAAGAAAATGTATCTTGATTTTTCACAATTTCTTCTTACATAAAAAATTATAAAAACAATTAAAAATATTAAAGCAGCCACAATTCTACAATATTTTTATTGTCTTTGTGAAAATATGTGTCTTTAAAAGCCTTTAGTTTTATATAATACCTTATTTAATATTCAGTATGTTTATGAAATTATAAGTTTAAATTTATAAACATTTTAGACTCTTTGTTAGTTGTAAAAATTGAAAAGCTTCTCTTAACTACATAATGATTAAGCTATACTATATAAAGTATTGAATTTAAGGATTATCTGGTAAATATATTTGTAAAAGTGACTACCGATTTGATAGAATGCTTCAATTTATTGTTCAATTTTACAGTAAAACAGTCTTTTTATGTTATGTCATAAAAAAACATATTAGACAAACCAAAACCATGTTTTTTCAATCAAAATTTTAAGAAATGAAAGTTGATTTCGAACAATTTTTTCATTTTTTACATTAAAGTATATGATATCTCAAAAGTTCACTTTACGACTTCTTCAACTGAAATGATAATTGTTTTATTGCTTTTAGTAGCTAATTTTTACCGAAACAAAACTTTATTTAAATTATGTAAACAAAAATTATTATACCATTTTTTGCAAAACACTGTATATGAAAGCATATACTGTATACATATTATATACATATATTGATAATATATATAAGATTAAAAAAAAGAAAATTCTATAAAAAGGGTCCTTTCATGAAATATTCATACATACATATTCGTTCATTTGAGATTTATAAAATAGATGAATTGGTAATAAGAACAAAAAAAAAAAAAAAAATTAAAAAATAGATGAAATTAAATGTACAAAATAATCTAACAAAAGTAAAAAAAAAAATTTAAAATAAAAAGAAGGAATAAAATCTATCAAACGTGAAAGGGAAAATTTCACTACATATACGTAAATGTAAAATTGAAAAAAATTCATAGCTTTGGCACAAATTAAAACATTTTGAAACGACTAATACATAGTGATTTCGAGTTCGACATTCATTTTAAAATTTATTGGAAAGTTAAAATACGATTGCAACTTTTAATAAAAATTGTCTGTATGCTAATTGTTTTCAATTTTAATTTTTTTAAATAGTGATTCAAGCGTGCCGTTGTTGAAGATACAAATACTGAAGAAGTGGGGAGGAATATTTGACGACGAATTCTTATAAATGAGTATATATATATAATAGAGACTAGAACATATTTTATTATTTAAAAATTTTTTATTTTTATATTATTTGCACCGTTTTATATATTATTCATACTGTTCAAAACTTTTCACTTAGTACTTGTATTTGGTGCTTCATTTTGAAGTATGTTTTTATGAAATAAAGAATCTACAAAATATCAAATAGGACAAAAATATTATTATTGCTCCATATAGCCTTCAAGTATATATATAGTTAGAAAATCAACTATATATATATAAAAAAAAAAATGTTATCACTGAGAATCACTCTCAATCTCAATATCTCTTCTTTACTGCGTGTTCAAATGTTTGAAACATTATTCAATTTTAAAGCACATATATGCATTTCCTTGGCGCCAATTAAGTAAATATTTCAAAATTATTTTGTTATACCTATCTATTATTCTTAAAGTTTCCGAATTAAAATTTCACAAATAATTAATAATATTATTTATAATAAATTGTTATAATAATTTAAATATGTATATATTTTATAGTCGACTGGAGCCTATAATTGTCATTAAGGTAAACAAATAAATATTAACAACCAAATTGATCGACGACGACGACGACGATCAAAAATTTGTAAATATCCAAATGTAAATAAACAATTTTAATTAAACCAAATATAATTCACAATATCCGAATGTAAACAAACAATTTTAATTAAACCTTTAATTTAATATACAAAATTATAATAAAATACAAAAAAAATTTCAGAACACTGAAGCGAATATAAAAACATTTAAGTAAAAAATCACAAGAAAATCAGATTATACAACAGAAATGGGATCGCAGATATCCAGTAGTGTATAAGCAACTAAATAAGAAAAATCAGATCTCGAAAACAAGATACTTTTATTCTAAATAAATTTAATCAGATTAATGATTTTAAAAATTAAAAGAGAAGCATCCTAAAAACACTGAAATAATATTTAAAAAGCCTATCGTATATTTCAAGTAAGAAGCTGTTTATCATATTAAAAATTAAATTTATCAATTTTATGTGTTCATTTTAATAAATGCTTTAATAAGAATTAGTTGTCCTTTAAAAATTCGTTTAAACGCGTTTATGAAAATACTTCGTAGTTGGTAAATGAACAAAATTAACTAAAAATTCTTATATCACTCTGTAAAACTATAACTGAAAATTAAATAAAACAAAAAAAAATTGAGAAAGGACAAAGTACTTCTTTAAATAGTTTGCATCATTTATCATGTACATTTTATTTGTCCTTTATGCCCCTTTGTTGTATCAACTGTTAACTTTTCATTGAAACAAATTTTATCTTATCCAATTTAAATTTTTTTATTTTTTGTTTCTTTTTATGCTTTTGGACAATTCTTTAAAAAGAAACAGTCAATAAACAAAAAAAAAAAAAGAAATCTCTATGAAGTTACATTTTGAAAGAAAATGTCCTTGTTCTACTTGAACCGAAAAGATCGACAGATTTAAAATCATACTCTAGCTTGCTATAAATATTTCATATACAAATTTTAAAATAATTATATAAATACCGAATATTTTTCTTTTATCTTTTTGATTCGTTTTATGCACAAAGAACATGCAAACACATGCATCAAAATGGAGCAACAAACACAAGCAACTTATTTGCTTGAATTAAAAAATTTAAAAAAATTTTAAATAATTAAATGTGTTCTAGTAAAATTATACTTACTCAAAGACAGTGTGAGAACGGTGTGAGGCTTAAAAAAACGATCTGAATGTCAGATATAATTTAATGAAATATCAAATTATGTCTTTTGCAGATTAAAAATGAAATTAAAGAAATACTAGACAAAATTGAAAACAAACTCAATTTAAACATAAATAAAATAATTCGATAGATACATATTTTAACATTTATTTTGCATATAGTTTCGGTATAAACTTATTTAGAATATTCGCACAGAATTACAAAAGTTAATAGATATTAAGGTATATGTGCTTCACTTAGAGTAATGTTAAGCAGACTAGCTTTCAATAATAGTAACTCTAGTTCTTTTAGTTTAAACAGAAATACTCTTGTTACCTGCAAATATAATCAGTCTATTTGAACGCGTACTCCACAGTTTGTTCCTTCATATGCAGAATCAACACCATTCATATTGTTTAGATGATCTTAAGCGTTATTATAAGCGAAAAGTCATATTTTCAAAGCCTCAGATCTCCTCCGACAATATTTATTAGTTCATCTTGTTTCGTATAAGGATTAATTTTTATTAAGATATTCCATTTAAATAGATAATCCATTAAAAGAATATTTGTAAAAATGAAATCATTTACATTCCAAATGGGCACTTGGTATTATATTCTATTTTAAATCTATAAAGACACATAAATGTAATTAGTTTTACGCAAAGCCTAAGACTAGGTAAGGGTAATTAAAAAAGCAGATCGCCAGATATCCTGACTCACAATATTATTAACAAGTGATATTTTTGTAGTTCGTTCGGTCTACAACTATGTATCATTCATTCGATTACTTTTTCGTTTCGTTATTCAAACCTGTATGTTTCGCAGCATTTTTCCACCCGACTCTAATAATCTATTACACATTATAGAAATACGACTGTGGGACTATATACAACTACCACCCCTATTGCTAAGATGTTATAATTATACTTTCTGCCATATTTATGGAAACCTCATATACATAACATGGCTTACAAGTTGTAAGTAAAGTCACATATATAAAGCTTATTTCTGATAAGACTTCGATAGCCAGCTTTCAAATAAAAAATTGGTGTACTGTTTAATTCTCTTATAATGTGTTTCTTTTGATAAGTTTGTTATATACAATCTAAGTTATAATGCATTTACCTGGTAGCTATATGCACGTGTATTATAGTTATATATACATATTTTTCATAATATTTGCTTGTATTACGCCGTATAGTTTTAAATTTAACTATATAATAAAATATAACTGTCTATAAAGTTTAGTGTTTTAAATATTTTCCATTCACTAATAATCGATGCTAAAAAAAAGAAAACAAAAGCTTTTATAAGGATATTTTTACAGTATAAAAGTTATAAATAATAATTAACCCTTTTTCTAAATTATCTTCTCCCCCAATCGCAGTTATAAGAAACAAACAAACTTAAGATTAAAAACAAAACAATCTTATAAAATGTTTTATATTTTTATTCGAAAAAAAAATAAGTATAAAAAATTTATAAGTTTTTCTTCTTGTCATTTATATTAGAAATTACTGTGTTTTGTTTAAAAAGATAATAATCATTCTCTAATAGTTGTTAGAATCGAATCTATAAAAACAAAAGATTTATTCATGAGAAACTAATAATCTTGGTTGTTTCCGGGTATTCTTTACAAGCAAAAGATAAAAACCTATACAAGAAAAGGGCAATTATTAAGAAAATATCCGAGAAAACTTATAATTATTAGGAAGGATTATGAGAAATGTTAAAAAGAAATACTAAAAAAAAAAATAACAAAAACAGAAACAGAAACAAAATCGAAAATGAATTCTTTTATATGAAGGAAACCAATTGGAAAATAATTGTCGTTATTTTGTCGCCTTTTGAGTGCAAAATATTAAAAATTTTTTATAACTTTATTTGTTTTAATTTTCTTTGATCTTACAAAAAAAAAACTTGAAAAGATAAATGACACTTTTATATGGTGGTTAAAAAGTTAGGATATATTTAAAGAATCGTAAAGATAAAAACAAAAAGAGTGACTAATTTAACATTTAAATAACAATTCTCTGAATATTTATAATGTAAAACTTCTGTCGGAACTTAAACTGTGATTTTTTAAATATAGATATTCGTAAATATAAGTATATGTATATACAATATAAAGCTAAATCGTTAAAATAAAGCATTTAAAATTATTCAGAGGTACTGGATTCATCTGAATGAAGGTTGATTGACGAGGTTTTATTGTTTTACATGCAAAGTTAAGTTAAAGACAGTTTTGTTTATTTAGAATAAATATTTAAATAAAAATCCAGAAAAGATAATTTTATAACTTAAAACTTTTATTGTACAAATTAATTTCAATTATTTAGTATTTTCTTCTCTTTCAATTATTAGTATGTATAATTTTACTCAGTTTTTTTAATTATTTTAAAAGAGGATGTGAAATCCTTATTTATAAGAATGTCAAAAAATTTTATTTTATCAAACTCGATTTTTCGAATACACCCAACAATTCTATATTATAAATTATTTTATATTTTAACATACATTTTATAAGTTACTAGATAAACCCGACGTAACGTATGGCAGTCTGGTAATCAAGATATAATATTGGTTAATAATACTGGAATCTTAGTAATCTAGAAATATTATTGGTTTTTTATCACTTAACTTTTTAATGAAATAAAAAAAAATGTCTTTCTGTTCTATATAGTTTTTATTTATCTTAAAAACGTTTTTTGAGAGCTATGTTCCCTTTATTTGTAAGAACACTTAACTTTTTACAATAATAATAAAAATAAATTAAATAAACGTAAAAACGTATAGCAACACTAATAAAATAATCTGTTTTTTCATAAAAATGTCTAAATTCGTATAAAATTCACTATTATTAATTCACTTATTATTTTAAGTGAAATTCAATAAAATTCACTTATTATTTTAAGTGAAATGTCAAAATTGCATACTTTTGTATGCGGAGTTTTCAAAATTAATTATTTTCCATATGGAAATGTGAAAATTTATATTTTTTGGATGAAATTGGTATATAATATATGTGTGGGCATACTGTAAGTATTAATAGTTGGAATCAAAATCAGAGCCCTTTTCCGGAATATTTATATCCATATATGTTAGTAAGTCTATGCTAAATTTTGAAACTTCAGAATTTTGATTTTCGGAATTTTGCAAATTCGGGATTTTGATTTTCAGGATTTTTCGAGATTTTGTTTTCGGGATTTTTAATTTGGGATTTTGATTTTCAGGATTATGTACCCAACACTATAAATTTTCAATTTTTTTTATTCTGTTATATTATGCAATATTCGTTTTTGCTATGAAAAATAAAAAAAATTGTTGCAAACGTTTACGGCTTTTATATAATAGATAAATAAACATACGAAACTTTTATTATATTGTATATTAAATATTAGTTGTTGAAACTCTACACAAAAGCACACTCTGTCATCATTTTCTACTTGTATCGTAGTAAGTTCTGATTTATGTTTTGATCACAAACGGATTTTTCAAAATCATAATTTTTGTTCTCCCAACATTTTTGAAATACAACTTAAGTCATAAAATTTAAAATTATAAACATATTACATCTCTAATTTGTAACATAACATAATTTTAAAAAGCCTGAAGGGATGAACTAAAGTTAATAAGGTAATGTTTTAAAAAACGATAAAAAATTCTATTTTAAATCCATAAAAAAAAAAATTTAACTCTGGGCATGAGAATTAAAATTTTTTCAATTTCATTTTGGAAAATTATAAAAAAAATGTTAATTTTTTTTTTTCTGATTTCGTTTCTTTTTTGTTCACTTTTATTTCATTTTGATGATGACATAAAAATGCAAAACAATCTTCAAATGGCTAATACGGACATAAACAAATAATAAAATGATCCTTCAAAAAATTATTTTGATCCTTTTATTTTTTTATTATTCAAATGAGATGGAAAGTGAATTGGCTACCAAATAAATGGTATATACATAATGGTATATTCAAATGTTAACATATACATATGCACCCTAAATAACTATTTTGTACAAAAAAAAAATGTGATGATGAAAAAATGGAAAATCAAAGCAATCTTTTTATACTAGCTTAAGGTGATAATAAAGATTTTCTTACAATTACATTTTAAACCCATCTATAATCAAATGAAATGGTTTTATTATGGCTGATTTTATTTAAGTTTTTGGTCATTTAATTTTATTTTTGTTATTTTATTTTGGGGCATAAGTTAAATATTTTTTAAAATGCACATGAAAACAAACTTAAGAAAACAATTGAATTCTGGCCAAGTTTTAAATGAAAGTTAAAAGAATAACTTTAGTTTATAAACAAAAATGTACAAGATTTTCATGCAGCAAAAAAAAACTATTGAGTAATTGGATTTAGTTTGCATGATAAGTAGTACTTAATACATAATATATAATAATATTTATAAGATTAGATTTGTATGGGAAAAGCATCGTTTCAAACTTTCCGAAAAATTTCCATAGCATAGTTCCTATTTTTATAGGAATAATAGATTTAATAGTTTAGAAAAACTAATTCTCAAATATAACGATTATAATCGATATTTAGTGAAGTTTGATCAACTATATAATATATAGATCATAATTCAATTGCTAGATTATGAAAATTTCTAAAGCGAAAAGAATCAAAATATTCTTGATATATTTACAAATTTTATTGGTTTCTAATCCTTTAGTTTGCTTTTGATTTTTTTTTTATCTTTAATAATATAATTTTAACATATTATTTAAAAATGTCATAAAACGCCTGCAGAGCAAATCAAACCCTTATTAACATTTTCCTATACATTTCCTTTTCATATAAAACACAAAAATAAAACAAAAAATAAACAAAAGCAGATACTAAAATAAAAAAGACAACAAATAACAAAACATTTATATTTAGCATAAAGAATCTAAAAAAAAAAATCATCTTTATATTCTACTTCTATTTTGAGGAAGAACAAATTGCCCATTTGAGGGTTGTTACATGATCTCATAAAATTTTAAGACTTTCTTATACAAATTCTTTCGTTCGGAAAATTTTTATATCTTTTGTTTTGTTTTGTTTTTTTGTCTCGCAAAATCCTTTACATCAAAGCTTTGTTAAAAATATAAAATAAATTTTTAGCTTTTACTTCATTTCTCAAATTTTTCATTCAAATTAAATTTAAGAAGTTAGATTTAAGATTATCAATTCAAGATTAATTTTTAAATAACGTTATATAATTTCATATGGAAAAATTTATTTAATTTAAGTTCAAAAATTTTCTGCTGTACTTTGAAGAGTTCATAAAAAACTTCTTTTAATTTAAAATAACTCTTTTTGATATATGTTGCACAACAATATTGAAATTTTTAATTGCTTAATTTAAAAATCGGATTAATGTTGACAAAAAATATTCAAGAGACTTTATATTAACAACTCTTTATGAACTTTAATTTTCTTTAGAACTCATATTCTTTCATTTTTGTTTTTCACTTTTTAATTTTAAAAATTCCTATGTCAAAAAAATTTTTTTAAACATTTATTTTAAATGTTCTGTTCATCGAATATCTTTTAAACTTTGAACAATTACACACTATAACACATTAAATTTGAATTTAATCGGAAAAATATTATTGGGCAGTAGGTTCTCATTTAGTAAACAAATAATAGGTATGTGGTGAGAATGTAAGTTTTGCCTTAATAAGCTTTCAGAGCTTGTTATTAGCCGTTGTAAAATTTAAATTAGTCTTGTTTTCATAAGTTTTATTAAATTAAATTATAAATGATTTAATTTAAATTATAAATGATTTATAAAAATAGTTATTATATTTTTTTATATATACCATAAATTTAAAATCGTCACTTATGATCTACTGGTCTTTATATGATCAATTCTGTAAATTTTAACTTATTTTAAAATTGATTTTCAAATTATATAAGTTGTAAGTTTCCTCATACTGATGAGATATTGATATTAAAATGGATACCGAGTGATGGAAAGAAGGTTATAATTAACTACAACATTGTTAGTTTTTCTATTGGCTATTATATATAATTAATTTAGATAATTTTTATTAAATAGCTCTCGCCTTTATTTTAAATGATTTATTTTTTTTATATTTCTGCTAATATATTTTTGTTTTATTTTGCATATATGAAAATCCTTTTTTTCTCAAAATATAACTATCCAACTTACTTCAAAATCTGCTACATACATACATGATTCCAAAAAATAATTATATTGTATCCTTTTTAACCGGGTATTGTAAAATGTTCGATGATTGTATCCATCGATGATGCTTAAAGAGAACAATAATAATTGTTCCAGCCCACTATTATGGTATATTGACAGTTGGAAGTAAATAAGAAAATAAAAGAAAAAATTTTTTTTTTGAAACTAAAGATTTATGACCAATATATTCAACCCTTTTATTATACTTTTAGACATTGAACACCACAAAAAAAAAGTTGTTTAAAAATTTAAATTCACTTTTCCTCATTTGAAAACAAAAAAAGAAGAAATAGATGAAGTTTTTTATTACCCTTCTTTGGTGGTTTTTCGTCTTGTTTTTTTGTTGGCCGAATACACTTGGTTCTACCTATAAATTTTGTGGGTGATATTCTTAAGAAAATTTATTCGTTTCCTTGCACCAAAAAACAAAAATAAAACAACTTTGAGAATTCCCAAAGTGAATATTTAAATTTCCTTTTCTGTAAGTTTGAATTATATTTTTCCAATCGACTTTTCATCTTAAAATCCAATCCCAGAAATTACCATATTCAATACGAGTATATTGAATCTTAGTGCAAAAATAAAATTTTTTTTTTTGATCTTATTTGTAGGGTGAAATTTAAGAAGTCATAAATCTTAAAGATTTTTGGCAAACAAAATAATTTCACTTAAATTTGAATTCAATTTTAAAAGGAAAAAAATTAAAAAAATTTTACACAAACAAAATATTTTTATAACGCGCGTATATGTTAGAGGATGAACTAGATGTCAGCACTTTAGCCCAATAATGATTAGAAACTTGTTATTATATTTTTTGTTACTTGAATGTAAAACCCATTTTTTCTTGTTTTTGAAAAGATTTATTATCTTGTAAGAAGGGATAAAATAGAAAAATTGTGATTAGAAATTATTTTATATTTTTAATTAATAAGGAATACATGTCCAATTTAAGATCAAGAACTAAATTATTTTAAAATGGAACATTAAAAAGTACTAATATATCAAAAATATTTGAATTGCAGGCAATATCATCCACTTTATTGGAAAGCCACTTCTTTTCTAATATTCCAACTCTTTGAACTTCTCGACTCCTTGTAAATATCACTTGATTCCGAAATGTGTTTAAACATTCCCCTCTTATGTAAGATGTAATATTTTTATTTCTATCTTAAAAAAGAGATTTACATTATTATAGGCATATTATTTTCGTATAAAGCAAATATTTCAGAACATTTTTATGATTTTATTTGTTTTAAGTATTAAATCGAAGACTTTCATGCAGGCTTATGCAACAGTAATGTAGTTCAGTTTCTTGATTATTATATGCTATGTAAGAAAATCAGTTCTCTGAAACATCTACTTTTTATTCACTTATTGGTTACACTCTATTCGTCCGTCTATTTATAAATCGTCTATACACCGTCTAAGACGAAGTAATAAATTTTTTAAAAAATTTTATAAAAAAAACCTTTTTTTGTAGCCCCCTCCATCGTAACGGATTTATAGTCCGATCCATCGTAACGGAGCTATTTGGAAATGTTTATATCACACTTTTGGATTGTCCAAGTTTGTTTAAATTTATTATTACATTATTTGCCAAAAAAATTTTTTACATACTTATGTTAACGGTTTGCTTAATAATATTATACGGTTCTCTTAAAATATAAGAAAATTATTATCTCTTGATGTGCATCTTCTCTCTTAGGTTCTGTTTTACATTTTTTCATTCTAAAAACACCAAACGACAGGACTATTGTTACCTTTATAAATCAATATCAAAATTATACATACGTTTTTTAAATATATAGTAATTTAATTTACCTTTAAGTGAAAATAAAATTTTTCAAGATTTTACTTCCTTCGTATCTTCGCAACACTTTTAGATAAGTGCTTGAAATTTTGAATTAAAAACTGAAATTATGATATTTTTGGACGTGTAACTTTGGCAAGTGCTTCAACGTTATAATTTTACATGTATTTAATGGTTTATGTTAATTATATAGCGTTTCATTAAAATTGAAAAAAATGTCTGTTTATTTGTCATAATTTTTTTTACATGAAATTCTAAGAAAAATTACAACTTTTGAGGCAAGTCAGAGTCTTTTTAAAAACTGTTCTCGTACATTCCGTCTTGTTTGTATTTTCTTCTACGACAGATTTACTCATATCAATATTTAAATTTTACATATAACGTATATTAAGGGTAAGTTCGTATGGGATGCAAGCATCCTGATGCAAACATTTGATTGGTTGAAAATATATATCGTATTCATGACATGCTCTCCCTTTCGGTCATTTTAGATGCAAGATGCAAATTTGTTTTAACGTTAAATACAGACGTAAAATCAAACGTGAAAAATTTTAAACGTTAAATATTTTGAAATATTTTAAAGATGCATATAATAAAAACGAAAAAAAATGCAATTGTTGCTATTGGTTTGCAGTTAATATTAAAGAAGAAACACAGAATTACTTTAGAAGCTATTAATCAATTTTATATGTGTATTAATTATATTTGGTTTGGTTTATATTAATTAAAATTTTTCTTACATAAAATAACAATTTTCTCTGTGAAATAACATTTTCCATACCAGCCTACTAGGTAGTTTCAAATAAAACTTTCAAAATAAAAATGTCGTCGTTTTGCATCCCGTGAACGAGTGGATGCATAATGGATGCAAAATATTCGTTAATATTACACACATAAATGTAACAAGGAAATTACACAGCCTTTCCTTTTCATGCGTGGCAGTACATGTTGTAAAGCGGCATTACTCTTACGACGTGTGTGGAATACGAACCCACACTCCCTCGGTGCTTGTAGCGTATTTTAATCGCTCTCACCCACTAGGCCACCGAACCCCCCTGGAATAAATTAAATTAATAAAATATTTTATCTCTAGACCTTCCGAAATAATTTTGAAACACAATAGGGTTTTAACCGGTCAAAAGTAAATCATATAAAAAAATAAAATTTTTGACATTTAGATTTTAAATGAAAATCGAACATTTAGATCCATACTCTGAGCGCACTCTGAATGAAAAAAGAAATACAAAAGATAAACTCTGATCATTCAGAGTAAAAAAAGGAACACAAATTTTTTTTGACTCTTCTGGCTCTGCTCTGAACTAAAAAAGAAAAACACCCAATAATTATTGGTGGTGTTGTTAAAGTTATGTTTGAAAAAGTTTTGTGTAATATTTTGAATATACACATAATATGTATTATATATGTATGTAGATATCTGCAAAGGGAACTGTACTATTTTTTTATTTCGTGCAAATGTAATGCAATTTTTGACCATTGATAAAACTAATATTGACGTGGTTTTGGTAAAAGAAATTTTGTTAAAAAAAATGTATTTTAAAAGAGTTATATATAAATTTTAGTGTCATTATTTATCAACAAAGTCATAATCTACTCCAATGAATACAATAAAAATCCAATCCGTTCATTCTTACTATTTTAAAATTCTTCCTACATCGTTTAAAAGAAATCGGATCTAATGAGAATTTTAATGTTTAGTAATTCAGGAACAGGTTGAATTGTAACAGGCAAATCGTTAAGCATATGAATGGAAAACTGTTAAGCATGAATTTATTTTACACCAGTAAATAATATAATTTTATTAAATAATATTTACTCTAATTAGTTAATTAAATGTCTCACTATCTATTTCAAATATAAAAATTATTTTTTTCTATCAAATATTATAACCTTTAAATTTTTAATTGAAACATTTATTTTATTTTATTTTTTTTTCTGTTTTAATTTTCAATTAAATTTTATTTTAACCATTTACATTACCGGTTACAACAATTATGCATATTAAACATAACAATAAACACAAACAAAATAAAAAAAAAATTGTTTTTATTACTCTTAAGTCTCATTATAAACATTTATAATACCACCTTGATTTTTTACTCTCATTATAGTATTAAATCACCCTCATATTCTAGGCATGAAAAAAAAATAAAAACAAACTAAAAAATAAGAAAAAAATTGAAAATATAATGATTCAAAAATTTTAATCTTTAAATTCAGTTATTATTGCCATAAAATTACAATTTTTTATCTATTTGAAAACAAAACAAAATAACCATAACATAACATAAAAAAAAAATTAAAAGAAAAATAATTTAATCCATTTTTTATGTAAATTACTTTCATATCTAAATGAAACGGCATATGACCTTTTTATAATATTTCGGGAGCATTAAAATCTATGAATATAATTATAGAACAATTTTTTGGGGTAAATTTTATACAAGTTTTTAAATAGAGATACATAAATATAATTCAATGTTCGCTTTGTCTATAGCTCAATATAAGCGGATCTATTTATATATAGTATTGGCTGCTTTCATGGCTTTATAATATGCCGTTATACTATCAATTGTTTTTTTTTTTAACTATGATATTGCATTATCCATATATGCTTTAAAATAACAGTAACGATTTTTTGTTTTCTTTTACAATTTTACTCTTTAGATTACTGTTGTTCTTTTTGATTCAGAATAACGGAATATGTAAATAAATAAATTAAAAAAGAAAAACAGAGAAAATTAAAACAAAGGGTGAAAAAGGCTAGCGGGTAATCCTTAAAATCATACAAACAATATTAGTTTATATAACAGTAACAACGAAGATGTTTTTGATTCTATACTGTTATACTATTTACTATTATTGCTACTATTCATAAGTCAGCTACTACTTTTGTTACTGATACTAACAAAACACCGTTTTGATACTTTTTGGTAAATCTTTGTTATTGCGAAAGAAGGTAAAGGGAGTTAACTTAATTTTACTATTGAAGCTACAACTCATGGTTTCACATTTGGGTATATAAAAATGTAATGTATATATAAATAATTGTAATTGCTGATTGTGGATATATGATCTGACACAATCTGAATGAAAAAAGATTACAGTGGACTTGCGTTCAAAAATGAAATCATTTGGAAACTTTTCACCCCATTATAATAAGGATAATGGAGTAATTTTCAATGTTTTTATATCCTTTATATCCTGTTTATGTATTTAATTTTCAGAGAATTAAAAATGTTTTTCTTTTTTTCTTTTTGTTGATTTTTTATTTTGTTTTATGAATGCACAATGGCAGTAATGTGTGATAAAGAGATTGAAAGAGATTTATTTATCGGGAAAAAGATACTTTGGTGTTTGGGTAATTCATCAAAAAATACAACAACAACAGAAAAATATAAAAAATTATTAAAGGATGGACAATTCCGATAAAAATTCATCAAACAAAAAAAATAATAAATAAAAGTAATATATGCAGAGGAAGCAATCAGTAAATGTACTTTCAATTTTTTTTTTTGTTTGCATGTTTGTTGTTTGTTTGTTTTAGTAGTAGATTAAATCTGATTGTGATTCTGAAGAAAAGAATAAATTAAAGATTTTTAGGCTTGAGGTTGACTTACAAAATTTTTCTCTATATAAATTAAATAATATAATTCTATGGTTATTATTATATTTAAAGACTTATCGTTTAACTTTTCTTTTTGAAATAATATGTAGTTATATTGTACAAATAAACAAATCAATTTTAAGGATTCCAAGTTTGTGATAATTTCAGATTTTATTTACATGAATACAAAAGTAGCCAAATACATTTTTGTAAATATAGTAATTTCACATTCATTCTGAAATCTTATGATTTTAATATCTAATAAAAAATAAATAAGTATGAAATAAATCAATATGAAACCCAGTTAAAGTTTATATTCAATATTCTTTTTAAATTTAAAGTCTATTCTAGCACAAAGTGCTCACATGAAAGTGAAAAGTTATAAATTATAATTTTATTCAAATAATGGTAATTTTAATTTTTATTAAATAATTTCCGAATCAGCTGTTTATTACAATTCTTGATTATAATGAATTAAATTGTTGTGATTAGGTTGACAGTATAAAGTTGTGATTAGGTTGACAGTAAAAAGTTTCTTTTATAATCAAAATGTTTAAAATTAGTTATTGAAAATCCTGCTTTTAATTCAAATTAAACATAGTTTGTTTTGTTTGGTATATAATTTAATTGTATATACATAATATGTACACCGCTTATAGACTGAGCTCTGTTTCTCAATAAAATTTCAATGAAATTTAAAAAAGTTTTTTTAACTATCGTTTAAAACATTTGTCTTTGGGTTCAAATTAATAATGAATTGTATGAAATCAATACTGTCCTATCAACAATAGAAAATTATATAACCTATAATAATATACAAACACAATTGTTAAGCTTTCCGACTCCTTTTTAAAAAGCATTTCTTATACTGGAAGCCTAACTAAATATTAATTTATTATAACCAAGAATTACTATAATTTTTGTACAAAACTATAGGATACAAACATTATATTTGTGAACCATCCATTATCTTATATAAGAATTATTTTATTTTTATTTTATTATATATAACGATATGATATTAATTATAGGATACTTATTTAATTTAATTATATTTTATTAATTACATGTATATTATAATTATATAATATAAAAGATATAAAAAATGTATTGACTTGGATTTGATATTAGCGATTTTACATGACTTCGCATAACTGTCATAATGTAATAGTAATGTAAAATTTTTGAAATTAATTTTATGAATAAAAATCCAAAAATATTCAACATATCATTATTTTCCTGTATAATTAATCTCTCTCTTGTTCCAATATGTGCCTAAGCCATTGAAGAATTGTTAATAAAATAAATTGCTTTAAATCATTTAATATTGCAAAATAGATTTTTTTATATTCCGTGATTTTATTTATAAATTTATAAAAAATGTATATATTTTACAATAATTTTAACATACATAAACTAATAGGGCCCTCGGTGACCTAGTGGGTATAAAATACGTATAAAATACCCTGTAAACATCGAGGAATGTGACTTCGAATCCCACACACGTCGTAAGAATAATTCCCTCTCAAAAGGAAAGCTATGTAAGCTGCACCTCAAAAGGAAAGCTATGTAATTTTCTCGTCACATTTATGTGGCTGGAAAATAAACTAAAAAAAAAAATTATATTTAAATGTAGTTCGATTAATTAATGAAATATAATTAGGCAGTCGTTCTCAATGTTTTGTACTAAAATTAGAGAGCTAATGTTTGGCTTTGTCTTAAATTTTTTTAACATATACCTTCTAAAAACAAAGTTTGTTATTGGACATTTTCATCTAAGACTTTAATAAAAAAAAAAGTGAATTCTGTTGATATTTGTTTTTCTCCCCCAGTTCAACCAGTTATATTATGCATTTACCTTTTGTCATTAAAAAAATAAACAAAATAAAAGGATAAAAATGAAAAATTACCTCCAGATTTTTAAATTAAAAAAAAAAAAAATTAAATCACATTTAAAATCCTTCAAAGAAAGAAAAGAAAAAATATTTCCTCGAGTAAAATCCTTGTAATAAACTATTTTTGAACCCTCATCGTTTGTAACAGTGTGCGGTCATAATCAAATTTTTTGTGTCACAATCATATCACCCCTTTTCTTGTTCAAATATGCTCATAAGGTTCACGAATCAAAATAAAAAAAAAACAAAGTTTTTCGAAAAAAAAAACATAATAAAAAAAAAAAGAGAAAATTTGAAATTATAGATTTAGAATAAAAACAAATCCAAACCATTTTATGTATATAATACGAGCTGTATGTATACACTGTATAGTATTGTACACATATGGTTTGGTTTAAATGGGATGCCAGTGCAAGTGAAAGAGGTTTTTCTTTTATACCTATTCTATTTTGTGTACAGGGTTTTTTTTTACTGTTAAAATTCAAACAGAATAATTTTAAAATTAAGATATTAACAAAGAACATTTCCTTTAATTTAGAAACATTTGATAAAATGTTTTTTTTTTGTTATACAGTAATAGTAAAAAGTACTTATTCTTATACATCTTAAGGAGCCAAGCAAGAAAATCAAAAATAATTATTATATATGAAATTTACAGAAAAGACAAAAACAAAACAAAAAAAAAATATCTATTAAGAAGATAACACTGAAAAACCCATTTAATACTTACCTTAATTTGGAAATTGGGATGATTTGAAAACGAAACTTTAAAAAATTTTAGCAGAAACAACAGACAAATCAATTAAAAATATATAGAAAGCATTTCTAAAGATTTAAATGGAAAGTTCATATACATATTGATTTTTATTTATTTTCGTTTGCATAAACTCTGTTCATTTCGCATCATATCATACAGTATATCCCAAAGGCAGCCTTTCTAATTTTTATGTTTTGATTTCTTTTTTTGTTTTTCGTTTACATGAAACTGGTGAAAAAATGTTTTTATTAGGATATAACGGTATATAAAATGTTTAGTGGTTGATGGTGGTGTTATTTAATATTGAAATGAAATGAAAATTTCATTCCTGCAAACAGATTTCTAAGTACTCCCAAAAGTGACATTTTCCACCATTTTCGTTTTTGTGTTTTTTTTGTTTGTTTTCGTTTTCAAACCACCACAATGTGCCATTAAGGTAAGAATTGAATGGGTTTTTGAATGTTCCTTTTTTATTCTTAATATTTATTTGTTTTTTAGTTTTTGTTTTTTTTTTTTTTGTAATTTTAATGTTGATTTTATATCGAGTTTCAAATATTTGATTCTTTTGTGTCTTAACAAAAAGTGAATGAAATGTGTTTTATGCTTTTTTATATTTTTTTTTTTTTTTAACATATTGAAATTATTTAAAACTTAAGGTTTTTTTTTTGAAATGAATACATATTATCAAAATTCATTGAGAAGTGATTTATGATAAAAAAAAATCACATAATTCCCAAATGAAGTTGATGTTTCTTTTTCTTGTCTTATTTTTTTATAATTTTCATCGGATAGGCGAGCTTTTGGTTATTGTTAAAATTTTAATTTTTAGGAAAATACGTAATACTTTTTAGAGTGGATATTGAGTTTTTAAAAAAATACATAATATATATATTAAGGTATATTAAATTTTTCGAACATGTATTTAAATTGAATCCCTTAGAAATTCAGCAAAAATGTAAACTAATTTTTGTTAAGAAAATAAAATCAATCTTTAAAAATTCTAAAACATTTACTTTACAGTAAAATGTATATGTATATGTATATGTATACAATCTACACAATTTCCATTTAAAGGTACATATTAAGGCAATTATTTATTACTCTTTATTTTCTTTTTTTTTTATTTTGTTATTTTTCGTTTTTCTATTTTTAAAATCACAAGAGATACGTTAACATTTTCCATGACATTCGTCGACATTTTCAGTGACTTTAATTAATACTTCGGCTGAAACATTTTACATAATTTAAATACTTTTAACCTGCCTTTAAAAATGCCACTCAATTCCATTATAAATATTTCTGAGTCAAATGATTTAAAACACAAGGCATTATATAAAATTAAGTCATTGGTAAAAACAAATGTTAATAATCAAGGCCAAAATCTTTAATCAAACTTAAAGAATACCTATTTAATCAGGAGTAACATATTTATTTAAAAATATAATTTTTATACTTCAATATTGTAACATTTTGTATTTAACAAGTTTGCACAAGTATGTCAAGACAGTAAATGTGTACAATCAAATATTCAATTTTCCACTATATGTAGCTCCTAAATCGGTAGAATACGATCATTGTTTTTTCTTTTATTGATATTGATTTTAAAAATTTGAATTCTACTCAAAATTACAATAGCAATTAAACGATTGTAAGACATACTATAACTTGAAAAATTTTTAAATATTAGATTCCATGATTTTAAAAACCGAGTTGCCATATATATTACGGCAGTCCTAAAAAAATACGCAGTTGAATTTTAAGAATTATATACAGGGCTGCAATTTTCTATAAAAGATATTGCTATATAAAAATAGTTCCACAAAATAAATATTTGAGTTAGATGTATCTATTCTTAAAATTTATTAACTATCTGACGAACAAAAGGCGGAATAAAATTAAAATAAATAACACATCAAATGTGCTAAAAAACAAAACAAAGTAAAGTAACAAAAAAAGTATAATACATATAATAAATAAAAATGGAAAATTTGCCCAGAAAAAAAATAAAATTTTACTTTATTCTAAATGATGGAGTCTTTATCTGTCACCAAAGAATTTTACATCTAAAAAAATACAAAATAATGTAACTTATACATTATAAAAACATAAAAGCATAAAAACAAACGCCAACTTTAAAAGAATTTAAAATAAAAAAAGAAAATTCGGTTGTATATATTTTTAAATATTGTTCAGAAATTTATTATCTAACAGTCAGAATCGTTCATCTCAAAAATGTCTATATAGGGCATATAATACCAATTGCAGAGTGAAGTATGGGAGCCATTACCCATTCAAATAAGAGTTATTTTTTCTTTATCCTTACATTTCTTTTATATTAAAAACAAAGCTTAAAATTATGGATATACATAAGTATGTAAAAAACAAGCAACAAGATTTAGATTTAAATGAATATTTTAAAAAGATTTAAAACATTATTAAAAGTATTCTTAAACAATTTGCTTAAATTCGAAATCCTAATTGTTCATAAAAACATTAATATCTAATTTACATATAGTTAAAATCTTTTTATCAGATATTTTAAAACAAAATTTTAGAAAACCATTTAATCTTAGAATCTAGTTTGATATTATAGGCTTATAAAATTGAAATAAAAAATTTAATTTTAAATTGATATCAAACAAATCTAATTTAAAATACAAAATTCGAATAGTGTGTATTTATTTACTATTTTAAGATAAATAAACAAGGAAGAAAATAGATGAATTAAAAGGATTAAAACTCTAATATGAATATTTTAAATATTAGATCAAAAATATTTGAACCAAAATTTGATAAACTTAAATACACCTGACTTGTTATCACATAACCAAAAATTGAATTAAGACTTATTCAATTTCAAAAAGTTATAAAAGTTGTGGGAAGTAATTTCACAATAAGCACTGTATCGACAAAGAAAAACAAAATTTTACGTTTTACTTATCTATTTAAGCAAATTGATTTGACGTCGACAATTTGAACATTCTTAAATCTTATATATTATGTCTCTTTATCGTCATTTCTTTTTTTTTTTTTTTTTGTTTTGCAATAAAATAATTTTTCATTAAAGAAACACCAACAGTGTAAAAGATTATTACGAATAAGCCAAACATACATACTTACGTAGAAAAATGAAAAATCAAAAATAAACAAAACATGAAATTTACAATTTTATTAAATCATTCAAATTTGAAATCCGACTTGTTCGAAATGGCAATGTACATATGAATAACATGAGTTTCGCGATCATGTTATTAATAGAAAATTTTCACAATTTTGTTTTTTTTTTTTTTGTTTTTGTTCTGTTGTTTGTTTATTTACATTTTTTATTATTATTTATTTTTTTTTTTTTTTATTATATTTAATTATGTTTGCTATGGTTTTTCGCGAAATTTTTAATATTTCGCGGCCAGAATTAATTTTGTTTTCTTTCAATCTACAATCTACATTTTCTTTCTTTTTTCATTGGATGTTTGTGTTATGTTTGTTTGCATTATTATTTTCTTTTTTTCATAATTTCTTCTTTTTTTCTTTCAGTTTGTTTAACTGAGAAGTTTGTTGGTTTACAAGGCAATTAATAATTCTGTTTCATCCGCAATTAATTTTAAGTCATCCCCTGCGAGATGATATATTTGCAGAAATGTTTGCGCCTAGAGTGTTCGTTCATATTATCTTAAAGTGTGTATCTGGTTAGTTTGTTGATATTACTTATGAGTGTATAAATCTATCTATAGAATGAAGAATAATAATATATATTTATAATTGTATGTGACTTTATGAATTTTGATTTGTTTTTAGTTTTTGGTTTTTTTTTTTTTTTATTTTTTTGGTAGCAATTTTTAGTTGTTGCGCTCATGTTTTTCTTTTTTTTAATTTTATGATTTAAAGCCATGAAATTGACTTCACATGGTTGAATAATATAGCAGGAAAAAAAAAATTAAGTTTTTCTACTTATGTGTTTTGTTGTTGTTGTTTTTGTAGTTAAAAACTAAAAAATAAATTAGTAATAATAAGAATTATTAGAGCAACAAAAATTAAGGTGTTTAAAATAATTATAAAAAAATTTTATTTTGGTATTAACTTTGTCACGGAATTATCATTAAAAACATTAATACATACTTTTAAAAATTAAAGTTAATGTGAAGTTATAGTTTTATATTTTAAATAACTATTAAAACGTAATTCTATTTTGGACATATCAAGTCTGAAACTTTTTTCTTTTATTTCGCCAGATAAAAACGAATAATAATCAAAAAAAAAAAAACTTTATTCTTAGGTCAGTTTAATGATTACCAAAAATTTTATCTGATTCTTTACCATAAATACATTGTAAAATATTTCAGTATCTTAAAAACATTTAATGTATAGACAAAGATACATGAAAGTTCAATTTTCAAAAAGACAAAAAAATATGTAATACTTTTTTTTTATTCTTCATAAAAACATCATTGGAAGATCATAATTTGTGTTTTTTCTTTTTAAATTATATAGCATAACATAAAATTTATAGATTTTTCCCACCCTTAGACCTCATAATTACAGAAAAAGTTTTTTTTTTTTTTCTTAAGAGGAAATCAATAAAATAAGCCACGTGAAAAATAAACCGTATAGAAAAGAAAGTTAATTTTAACTAAAAGGCAACATTATAAAACAGCAACATTGTTGAAAAGGAAAAATATTGTTAATATTAATATTTTATGTTTTTACTTTGAATTCTGATTATTTTGGACGAAATGACGACAATCATTACCCAAAATATATTATATACATACAGATAGATAGGATATAAAGGTAGAAAAATACTTATTTTATAACTCACTCCTTCATAGTAATTTTTTTGGTCGTTTTGATTGTTGTAAGTTGTAACCGACATTAAAACATCTTTTGATGGTCATCATTATTATTTTTGTCTTCGTTTGAAAAAAAAAAAAATGTAATCAATGCTGAAGAATAGTGGAAAGAATAGTATATAAGAAAATATGGTGGTTAGTTGGTGGTACAATATGAAATATATCGCATACTCGAATATTATACTCACAAGATTTTATCAAGTATAGTTAAAGTATTACTTTAAGACTACGTTAAATTTATATAGATATTTAAAAAAAAGAAAAAAATATATAAAATGATGGGTTCAGAAAAAGAAACAAAAACATTAAATATTTTTTAATGGGCCATTTTTATGGCATTTGGATAGCTCATATAATTTCTCAACTAAACCAGAAATATTATCTTTTTATAATATAAAAATTCATCATTCGCAAAAGTATGACTTTTTTTTGTTATGGTAGAAATATTGAAAAAAAAATATATATATGTATATATGTATATAAAAATGATGAAATTCTGTTTTCTTTTAATTTTTATTGGATTATAGTTAGGTTCTTGTTGATGAAGTATTTCTTTATTAAAAATCTATTTGTAGATTCTTTTAGAAAAATAAATAATTGTATGAATATTTTTATATTATGTTGAATAGGGTTCAAGAATTGAAATGAAATTTCAATACTTATAGATAGAAAAGACCCCATCAAAAAATTTAAAATAAAACTTTTAGGTATAAAATTTAAAATGAAAGAGATAACGTATTAAAACTGGTCAAGTGCGGTCATCTTAAAATTTATAAATGAAATGTCGATGTATATACAAATATATAAAGAACGAGGAAGAATACAGTTGCCCTTGTCAACTTTTAAATACTCGTAGGCACCTTTTAACTCTCTGCATATGGTATAATTTTTTTGACTTTTCATTATTTTTAAATGCTGTAGCTATATCAAGCCTTGGTCCAAAAATTCCAGCTTTGTCTAATTTAATCTTATAAATTATATATAAATTATATGAGGTACATACATATATAAAATGAAATGAAATATTTATTTTCATTTTTATAAAGAGGTTTATTAAATATGTATATTTATTAACATTAATTATCAAAACTAAAAAAAAAACACGCATAGGTACATAACCAAGGAAAAAGTTCCTATCATTAGTTCTTATCATTAAGTTCCTATCACCTATCCAAAACTCTATCAACTTTACTAGAAGATCATTTAATACCAAGAGGCAAACTTTATAGTATAGTAAGTATAATATAGTAAGTATTTTATACTTACTACAATGTAGCAAATTTGTATATAATATTAAATATGTATAATGCATACATACATACTATATATTATTATAATATATACTTACATATATTATTATGTACATATCGCCATAGCACTTTTTTTTAAATATTTCATTTATTCAATTTTTCTTATAAGTACACAAAATACATACGTCCAACCTTATACGCAGCTATATTTATATCTGCAGTAGACTATTAGTATTATATGACATACAAATTATATAAACAATATAACGCAATAATTGAATATTCAATAATACATAAACTATACGTATAGATAAATGTATAACAATGTCATAGAAATATAAATAAGTTCTGTATACGCAACCGTTATATTTTCTTTTTATTTAAATTTTTTTCTATTAGTCATCACATCATCCTCCAATTTATATTGATAAATACAAAAGCACAAAAAACAAGGGAGATTGCAGTAGAGTAGAGTGTGTCAACACTGGGATACCCGTAAGAACGTAAGATATCCTGTTTCTATAAAACTTTATCATATTTTTAAAAATTTCAGAACCTTTAGTACCGTTAACTAAATCGACGTTAACTACCGATTTATTTATGTAAATGGTGGAGTTGTATGACAGCTACCCGAACCTGTTGCACCAGCACAACCAAATTTTACTAAAGTGATTGCTATAAAACTCGATTAAATTCCAAGATGTGCAAGCTACGCGAACGTGTTGCTCTAGCCCAACCAAATTTTACAGAAGTTGTTAGCATGCAATTTGACATATCTTTACAAAATTTGAGATACTTAGCTTCAATAGACTCGGAGTTATTTTCATTTAAAAAGAGAAGTTGTATGGCAGCTACCCTAACTTGTTGCACCAGCACAACCAAATTTTACAGAAGTTGTTGACATAAAACTTGATCATTATTTGTAAGATTGCAGACGCCTAGCATCATTAAGTTTCAAGAGGTGCAAGAAGCCTGAACCGGCTGCTCTAGGCCAACCAAGTTTTACAAAAGTTGTTGGCATATAACTCGACACCTCTTCATTAAAATTTAAGATACATAGCTTCAATAGACACTTATTTTCATTTAAAAAGAGAAGTTTTATAGCAGCTACCCAAACCTGTCACAACTAACTTAACACTATTTTGCAAAATTTCAGATACCTAGCTTCATTAGATACTGAGTTATATTCATATAAAGGAAGAAATTGTATGGCAGCTACTCGAACCCGGCAGGCGAAAATGCTGGATTTAAACAGCGAAACTAACAATTTTGCAAAAGTGGCGAAAAAAAAATTTCAGTCTCCTAGCTCCTTTATTTTTTGAGTTATCGTCCGGACATACGAATGGACAGACTGATGGGCGGCGGACGCACATGGTTTAATCGACTAAGAATTCCATTCTGAGCTCGACTCCTTTAAGGTGTCATAAAAGTAGTGGAAAATTTATTATACCCTTGAACATAGTTCATACGGGTATAAAAAATTAAAAAACAAAAAAACACAACAATTCTCGTTAATCAGAAATTTTGTATGAAAAATGTGGAGATGAAAAAGTTAGTTGTTCGAGAGCTACCCATGTTTTAGTCCGATCTCAACCAAAAAAATGGACGGACAGAGGAAGGAATGGACAAAGATTAATCGACTCAGAATTTGATTTTGATGCGATTCATACTCTTGAAGCTATATCTACCTTGCTTATTTCGAGGTGTTTCAAATGGAGAAGTAATTTTATTATACCCGGTACTTATCGTACGGATATAATAAATAAGGGGTATAATTATATAGTTTATTTTTAGGCCATTTATGGGCGTTAAGTTTTAATTATATTTTCTTATAGTTTTGTTATTTCCGAACTTTTTTTCTTTTAAATTTTATTTTTGTTTGGTTGTAGTTTTACTACAGAGTTATTAAAAATTCTAATTTTCTTAAAAAAGTATTAAAAAAAGTTATAGCCATATAATAAGGCTATGTATATGTATATGGTTTTTGAATAGGTATAATTGAATTTCAAAATTTAATGGAAACAATGTGAAAACAATTAGATAAAGATAACTAATATTTTAAAATAAATCAAAATATTTAAATAAATTAAGGACCTACATTTAAGAAAATTATTATAAGAAAACTATAAGTATATGTAAAGATTAGTGACTATTATATGTATATGTTTGTATTTATATTAAATTATCGGTAATTAGTACATAAATACATTGTGTACATTTGAACAGATATATTAAAATGGCAAAATGTTGATTCTTTCAATTGTTTTTATTACTAATACATATTCACACTATATTTTGTAATATGAAACACAATTGAAAACTTTCTTCTTTTAGGTTAATAACCATTTTCAATACACCTTTTCATTTTTATTTTATAGATACTAAGCAGAATTAGAGCCGATATTGTATAACTTGCTTTAAAATATTTGGTTTTTGCCGTATATCAAATAATTACTTTGAAAAGAGTTTTATTTTACTATATTTTTTAACCCAAATTCAACATGTGCAAACGACTTACAAGATTTTACTTTGTTAATTTATTTGTTTAGGAAAAAGTCATTTCAAAAAGTCGTTTGAAATTAATCAGTTAAACCATTTAAAATTGAGAACGAAACACAAAAAATTATTTAAAAGCTCTTATGACGGAACGATTTAACGAAACTCGACAAACATTTTTAAGACTTTAAAACTCGTTGTGGATTTTTTGACAATTTTAAAAATATTTTTGCATCGTCATGTTGCAATGGATAAACTACTTCAAAATCTGTTAGTACAGAATCAATTTCACAACGAGCGCCACATATTCAAAATTTGAACCCGTCAAACCATTTTTATTAGAACCAATAAACATAAACTATTCCTTAATAGATGAAATACCCTGGCATAAAATTAAATTTAACCATCTTAATTTCATCAAGTTGTCGGGTTATTGTAAAACTAAGCTTTGAAATTATTTAAAAGCAGTATCATTTATGTTGTTTCAATTTACTAAGTGTGGTTAACTATAACAAGATATAGTAAGATATATAGAAAAGATACCTATTTTTTAAAGATAACTATTATTAACCTCTTAACTAATTACTTTAATATTATGAACTGTATATGATTTAAGGACGATTTCATATATATTAATTAGATTTCATACTGGGTATCGGGTATGGGCTAAAATATTTATTTATTTCTGCGAGAGAATAGAGTTTACAGCGAAAAAAGAAAAGCGTTTTAGCTTATACATTAAAAATACGTTCATTCAACATATAATTTTGACATATGATTCCTGATGGGAAATCGTAACATGTTTACAAAGTACTGTCGCCTTCGATTATAAGGCGATAATAAATTAAATTCAACTATAATTATTTATTTATTTATATACAGGTACCGTGGTACATAAATGTGCCAGGTAGCTATAACCCCTGTTTCCTGGTAGGAGTATGGGGTGTACGAGATATTATGTGATATATTAAGTATTTATATAATGCGATATATGAATATTTTTTTTTATATTATAATTATTGTACCCAGCCGGGAATCGAACAAACTATAATTATAGATATATAAAGTTGAAAAAGTGAAAAATATATATTTCGTTATACCCATTCTGAATCAAATCTAAGATATACATAATATGTATATTTTTTTTATAATAGTAAAATTAACAAAAACCTACTTGTATAATCGGTACTGATTATTTTATTCAATTTCTATTGCTATCTTACCGAATTCCTCAGGTCAACCTTATGTTTAAAAGAGATCTCTAAAATAATAAAAAGGACAAACCAAATTTTTGAACCCATTCAAAAAAATACTCGTTCACACATTTTTCACAAGTGTATAATTTAAAATTTGCCATTTAATTTTCTAATTTTTCTTTTTACATCACATATTTTGATATATATGTATATTATATGTATATTTATAATATAATGTATTGAGAATAATTCGAAATTAAATAAACGAACGAGTACGAAAAACACAAATTACACGAAAATAGAGCGCAAATACTATGGTCACGACAATGTCATGAATACAATTAGCGAAAGTGTTTAAACTTGCAAATTCTATCGACGTTCCTTTGCACTTTTTGGCTTTCTTTTTTTTAATCATACCTATTTTTTTTTTTAGATATAGTTCTAAACAAATGTATATACATTTATACATTAATACATAATCTAATTATATCATGGATGTTCAGATTTTAAACAAAAAATATTTTCTTGGACTAGAACACAATTTAAAGTACAAAAGGAATTTTCTGAAAATGCATAATATTATGGTCCAAGAGAAATAAAATCCAGAATCAGCGTCAGCATCAGAACATCTGAAAGGTGAAAGACAGGTTGGAAGTGCACCGGTAAATTGTGTACCTTTTTTTTACCTTTTAGGCTGATTACATTTTTCTACATCTATTTTACATAAACGCATATACAAACATACATATATATACAATATAATATAATATATTAAATATGTGTTTGAATGTTTATTGGATAATGTTGTGCTGGCACCTAGTTTCTTTTTCTAAATTTCAGTTGAATTACATTATGGAAATTTTCTTTATACTGGGCATTGTAACTATACTATATAGACCAGTCTATAGGAATATGTATATTAAAGAATTTAATTTAGGTATAAATGCAACCAAAAATATCCGAATGGATGTAACAAACAAGTATCAAAAAGTTATACAAAAGTGCAGAAAATAATAATCAGAAAAAAAAAAAAAAAAAACGTGAATTTAGACTCTTGTTAATCGTGTGTTGTTTGTTTTGTTATTTGAAATTAAAAGCATTGAAAATCAGTCAGAAATACACTGTACCATCATTTCAGTAAATTTAACTTCTATACATATACATATATAAATGAACTAACTTTAGCAATTTTACTAATTTGGAAATTAAAAGGTTTTCCATTACTAACGAATTTATTCATTATTTCATTTTACTTAACCGAAAAATTGTTTTTTAACACAATTCTATTCACTTCCTGTCACTTAGCACTTTTACTCCTAAAAACCATGGATTTTGAAATTTTTTTGCAATTTTGGAACTCTGTTTTGAAAATATAAAAATATATTAAGTTAAGGTATAGTTACAGATAGAACATAATCAAATTTAAGAACATTTATTGTTGTAATGATCAAAGGTAAATTGTTATTATTAACATATTTTGGATTGAGAAAAACTTTAGTACTGTTTGTATTGTTGTTGTAATTAATAATTAAATTTAAAACAGAAAATTAAATACAAAAATAGATGAAACTTAATGAAAATGTAATTATGTAAATTTTAAGAATCTGTATAGTGTTGAGAGTTATTTAACTACAACTAATAATATCAAGAAAGATTTGAACTTTATCTTTTATTTTTTTTTTGCGCATTTTTAGATACCCTTAAAATATTTAAATTTAAACTGAATAATATAAGAGAACATTTGATAATTCATGATTCATTTTATGAATTGCAAATATCTGAATAGTAACTTGCTACACATTTAAATCTAACCTAATTTTATAATAATATATTAAATATGGTATGAGTATCTATATTAATTATATATCTGTCAGTAATTACAAAGCGTACCATTTTTGAACTTATATATATTATAATGCTACTAAAATAGTTGTTATATTTAATATGTAGTAGGTATTATTAAAATTATATTAGTAAATTATTTTTGTTTTATTTTCGATAGTCATTGAAGTTAACCCAATTCTGTTAACAAAATTCTACAAATTCTATGGGAAAACACGTAATACCATAGTACTAATTTAAAATGAAATTTTTAAAATATGTTTTTCAGACACAAAAAAAAAAATGTAATACCTAATTAAGACAAATTTTTATTTATTACTACATTGCAACAAATTTATTTTTATTTTCTTTTTTTCACTCATCTTAAATTGAAAAAAAAAAAAAAATTCCTAGTTCGAATTAATTTTTCACCTCGTCACCTTCCTGGTTATTAATTTTGTTTTCATATATTTCACTCTTTGTCTTTTGTTGAAGACCACCTATAACAGTGTTCATCATCAAGTTTGAAAATTTTTATTACTGTACAACATTAAGAAAAATGTAAGATTAAAATATTTGCATCATTAGTTGCATTCAAATGGGCCAAAATCTTAATTTTTGTTTTCTTTTTTCTTTCACCAATGTTTTAAAATATTGTTGATAAAATAAAACGTATATTATATTTACTAGTGCAACAAAAAAAAAAAACTTAAAATAAAATAAAATAAAAAGAAAACATCTTTATAAAATGTTAAAAAGAAAAATAAAAATGCGAAAGCGAAAATAATAATGCAACGTTCATCATTCGCATGATGTATGTAATATTTCATTTTGCGTAGCTCATTTAAGTATACATGAGGATGTGTTGAATAGTGAAATGTTGACTGACTAACTCTATATTAAAGATGATAATAATAATAAAAAGAAATGAAAATATAGAGAAGACCTATAACTAAAATTACCAGATAGCTTGCAGTTGGTTCACTAGAAATATCATCATCATTTTGATTTCAAAATTATTAGAATATAGTATGTATGTGTATACATAGCTTTAGCTGTCATCATTTATTCTTATATTCAGTTCTTACTGAAATAAAAAAAAATGTTTGTATATAATATTATATGTTACCAGTACCACTGATATGTGCTGTTCATTTTTGATTTCAGATCCAAGGCTTGCTTTTCTTTCTTTTCAATATAAGAAGATGGAAATTAATTAATTCAGTTAAAATTAATTTCAATTATAAATCAAAAGTTAATTGTGCTACCGATTTAATGCTACAACAATTTAAAAAATAATAATTGTTTTTTTCATCTCTTAAAAAAAAATACTTTGGTTGCTTCTTTTTTATTTTCATTTTTTTTTTTTTTGACAGCAATTTTCTTCATTTCAAGGATGATGAGTAATGTTTGCCATTCTGTTGTTTTCTACTCTTCATGTTTTTTTAAATATATGATTATAAATGCATACATGTGTATATGTATAGGTAACAAATACATAATAATATATATGTAAATGTGTTTAATTAAAAAGAAAAAAAAATTATTTTTTAAAAACTGATATAAAAATAATTGTTAGAATTTACAGTTTATTACGCAAAAAATTATATTTTTTATAACATTATAAATACAAGGATATGCATATTACCGTTTATGTTAACACATATACATATAAAATTACAGAAAAGTTTTTATTTTTAAACAGATCTCTCGGTTTATTCAAAGTTCACTATAATTGTTGGAACTATCAAAAAATTTTAGTATTTAATTTATTAAATCTCCAAATGTATAGAAAATTTGTAATTTTGTAAAATTTTCAATGAAAATTTATTTAGAAATTCAATATGAGACTTCTTTAACCAGCATCAATTTAATTTAAATGGAACTATTCCGTCCAAAATGGAAGTTCACTTAATATATTCTGATAAGTTTAAAAACGAAAACAGGGCCCTATTGCACCAACCACTTATGACTAATCAAATAACCATTTTTTTGATAAGGTTTTCCTGCATCAAAACAATGTTTGGTATTAACTCAATAAAGTTTTGATTATAGTAAAAAACACTCACTTATTAAAAAAATATTATTTGGTTATTTGACTAGTGATAAGCTAGTGGTGCCATTGGCCCAGGTTAAAAAACTTAAAAATTTTCAGTTTATTTTGTTTTAGTTTTTTTTCTTTAATCTTTTATTAGTTAACCATTTATTTATTTTAATCTTAAAAAACAATTATAATATAATATTGAAAAGGATTAAATTTTTTCTAAAAGAAAGAAAAAAGAAAATATTGTAACAAAAAAACCTTCATTTAGAAGCTTAAATTTGTTTTAATTGAAATAATAAATGCAAATTAAGTATTACAACTTAAGTAAAACAACCATTCTGTTTAAAATTAAAAATATTAATATTCTTTAAATATTTTCGAAATTCTAAAATATCTATTAATGTTAAAAAAATGTTAAGCAACTTTAAGATGAAAATTAAAATAGAAAACAAATTGTCTTACAAGAGTAAGTCTGTTTTATATAATATAATATTAACTATAATAATTAGAACGGTGAAGTGTCAGAAGTCTCATGGAAATTTTGATTCACTTTAATGAGTCAGACTTACCACTGTAAAACAAAACTCCCATCAAAAAAGGTGAAAAGTACCATAAGACTTCTGGCTTATTGAAGTGAGTCAGGAGTCCCAATTTTGTTTTTGTAATGATAAAAGTTAATAATGTAATAATTTAGTTTAGACTAAACTATAATTTATGCCTCGGCCAACTATAAAATCAGATTCATTTAATTTCCATATTCCGGCCAGTCTGGATATTTACATATTAATATATATATATATATATCTATTCGGAAGCATTGTATAATCGGTTGGGGAGATTTGCCTCTTTTTCCAGAATATGTACATATATCTATATCTGAGATTCTGAATTAAGTGGAAATTTAGTATTAAAAAATTGTATATACATTCTAAATCTCGCATATATATATATATTCTGAAAAAGGCGTGTAATCCTGATTTCGTAGCCAACTTTAAAATCCGTTCTAATTAATATATATATTGATATACACTCCTAATTAATATAAATATACATCCTCATAATTAATATACTATATATATACATGAAATATACTGGAAAAGGGAAACCCCTGATTTTGTAGCCAACTCTAAAATCTCTCCTAATTCAGAATTTCACATATACATATATATACATATTCTAGAAAAGGCGTATAACCCTGATTTTGTAACCAACTCTAAACTTCCTCCTAATTCATATATACATACAGATACCGGAAAACTGAAAACCCTGATCTAAATTCTAAACTCTAAAATCTCATCTAATTCAGAATCTCACATATTATATACATTCGAAATCTCAATCAGGATTTTCCCTTTTTCCAGAATATGTATATATATACATATATGAATTAGAAGCGATTAGAGTTGGTTCCAAAATCAGGTTTATACTCCTTTTCTAGAATATGTAGACATATACCTATATGCACCTAATACCAAATATAGTATGAATAGATGGCAAATTTTAGATTTTTGTTTGCAAAATTATTTTCTATTTTACTGGGAATTTTGACTCACTTTAGTGAGACAAAAGTCCCCTTAAAAACCAATGGGACTTCTGACACGTTATCCATTAGAACCACTATTTTCAGGTTCTTATTCTAGGTAAATAAAACAAGAACTTTGAAATTTCTGAACTGAGAACTGTTTCGCTGATCTAAAACAGATATATGAATGATCATCTTTTCACAATAAATAAACCCTTAGCACCTTTTAAAAAAATTATTCAATTTTTACCATTAAATATCATAATTAAACAATTAATACTTAAAATTCAGAGTTCTAATCGATTAATTCATATGGAATTTATTTGTTTTTTTCGTTGGAAAAAAAATAATTTGTTTTCCTATTAAATTAAATTAAAGACTAAAACTTTAAAACTATACACTTTGTGTTCTGTGACATTTTATTCTCTTTTGCAGGATTATGAGGAAGCTACTCATCCATACTTTATAAAGTGAGGTATGCCAGAGCAAAGCAAAAACAAAACAGGAGGGAAATGTTTCATCCCCTTTAAATGAAAAATTAAAAAAAAAAAACCGATTTCCATATCAGTTTTTACACAACATACATACAAAATAATGGCTTTTTCCCAAGTATTTTTCCTAAAAAAGACAAAAGAGAAAATACAAAAAAAAGCAAGCAACTGACAAACAATAAAAACAAGAACAAAACAGACAAAATTATATTTTCTTCTCAACTCATGAAACCAAACGGAGATACCAGTCATCCGTACACAGAAAAGTTGTCGCGCAGAGTGATTAATGGTTGTCAAACAAATTGGGAAGAACTTATAGCTTTACTATAGTTATTGTATATATATGATTATGGGTAACGTATATATAAAATGTACAACTGAAATACTTGTTTCCATATATATGCCAAACAAGATATGAAAAGGAATAAAATTTTTTTTTAAATCTATCAGTTCATGAAATAAAAATACGATTTTAATGTATGTAAGTTGGTAAAAAATTAAAGTATTGTGTTTACCAAAATATCTACTTTAAATTCTTATAACAGTAAAATGAAATGTATCTGTTTGTAGAAAACATAAACGATGATATAAATATATTAAAATATAAAAACATCATAATATCTAAAAAAAAAAAAAAAATAATGCAGAAGAGGATATAAGGGTAACCTATCATTCAGTTTCAAAAATCGAGTTGATGCGAACTTCCTTGTAAAGTTAAATAATACCTTATATGTACATATTATATTGTATAGACATGATATGAAAGTTTACTATTTACATTTATAGTTGTTTTAATGAAATGATTCTCATTTCATTCTCTGATAGACGAAAACACACAAAAATATAATAAATACTATAAAACAAAAGAGAAAAAGCAATAAAAAAAGAAAATTTCCCATTTATTTCCATTTTTATATATTACTCTAACCTAAGAAGAAAGGATCTGTTCAATTCCTTTTTATTTTAGCAAAAATATAATTTCGAAAATAACAAGAAAAAGAAATCAACACAATTCAAATGTTACATTCCTAGATATATTTTTGTAAAAGTAAAAATTTTTTTTTTCTTATATTTTGAATGGAAGAAAATATGGCTTGGAAGAAGAAGTTCCTTTAAAAATTGTTTAGGATCCGGACTCTAAAATTAAAAATACTTGGAATTGATAAAAGTTTCAAATGAAAACAAATTGTCCTTTATATAATTTTCTAAAAACAATTTCAATATCGTAAATGTATATATTTTGTAATTTTTTGGTATGCAACTTTACTATGAACGGATGAGACAATATAATGCTTTTAGAGACAACGCTATTAAATTCTTTTTAAGGATAATTCACATTTGGTTTGGACAATTGAAATATTATTCCTCAAAAGTATTGTATATATAAATAGTCACTTTAGTTTAACTAAACAAATAATATAGAAATGGAGTACGTATGCTCTTTTTATGTTTTAGAAACAGAAAAATAAAGTAAATGAAAATAATACCTCTAAAATGAATGAATTTTAAAAATATGGCAATACTTTAAATTTAACTTTATTTTCTTGCGATTTTTAATTAAAAAAAAACACAATTGATAGTAATAGCTCATGATCGTGGGCTCTTAAATTAATAAACTATATATTTCGTATTACATAGATGTGGTTCCATTGAGTTATGAGATTCTTTCTTTAACTCAAAACAGTTTGGTTTCATTTCTTTTTTTGAATTTCTCCCTACGTTGAACTTTCGACTTATTGAGAAACATGATATACAATTAAATTCTGCATCATCTTAAGAATAATCTGAACTTAGTTAATGTTCTTAAAGGTATTTCATAACAAATAAAAACAAAAAATCTTAATAAGGAATCAATAATTAAAAGAAATCAATTTTTTTTTAACATTATAAATTGAGTATAAAATTATAAAATTTTTGTTAGTTGTTTCCAATACTTTTAAAACATTAATATTAAATTTAAAATTATTTGAAATTTATTTTACTAGATAGCCACATTTAAGACGATATTTAACAGAAAAATAAAAAATTATAATACAGGAACCATTTTTCGACAAATAAATTATATTATATATGTATGTATGTACACAGTACAGTTAAATATAATTAAAAAAAATTAACCCTTTCTTCCCAAACAGATTTTTAATACTTATTAAAAGTAATATTTTGTATTTAAAAATAACTTATTTTTGGGTTCGAATGTATTCGAATACAATTATAAGCTAGATTAACTGATTCTTTTCTTTTTCTAAAATCTTGATTTAGTAATTTTACTTTGTTTTATTCTTCTGTAGTTTTTTTTTTTTTTTTTTTTGCTACTTAACATAATTGCCTCGAAATGAATTTGTTTCTAATTTAAATCAATTTAGAAAATTTGAAGGCAAAATGGAAGGGAAATTTTATAACCTTTTGCAAACTGATGGTAGATTGTTTAAGGATCGGAATTTTAAATTAATTTTGTTTTTCGTTCTTACATTTCATACCTTTCCTTCTTTTCTTTTTTCCTCTTTCACTATACTTTTTTACTTTTATCAAATTTTTATTTTAAGAATAGCGAAAAATAATCTTTCGTTTAAGAAACAATTTTGTGAAAAAAAAAAAAATAAAAAATAACGTAAATTTAAATGCCTTTCACCTAATTTTATTAAAATTGAAAAAGTTAAAAAATCTTTTAATGAAAATTCCATCACGTCCATTCTTGGAAAACTTTTACTTTAAAAAGTTTTTCATCCTCTTGTACTTTTTTTTTCTTTTTGTTCTTATTTTTTCAGTTTTTCGCTATAATGTTAAAAAAAAAAGGATTCTTATAGCTAGATTTTTCAACTATAATACAGTTATACAAATTTATTTATAAATTGAGAATTTTCTATAAAAAAAAAAAACTAAAGAAAAAAAGATTCAAAAGTGAATAGAGAAAATGTTAAAAAATTAAAATTCAAGAAATGTTAAAAATTTTAAAATTATTTTTGCTTAAAAATTTTTTTTTTAGATTTTAACTTAAAATTCAATATAGATATATGTATATATTATAAATGTATATGTATAAAAATATAAAAATTTCATTGGCTAAGATCAGAATTTTCATAATTTAATATGCATGTCAAGTTGCTAGGTCGTAATTAATTATAAAGATATTAAATCCAGAAAATATTTTTAATCCATAAAAAAAAATGGAAAATATATTTCAAATATGTTAATGAAATTGAAAATTAAATTAAATTAAATTTTGTTTGTCAAAAATAACTAATAATTAAAATATATATTTAATATTTAAAATGAAAGTATGTAAATTATTTTTATACCCGTATGAACCATGTTCAAGGGTACAATACATTTGCCATTACGTTTGTGACACCTTAAAGGAGTCGAGCTAAATATAGTGTCAAAAGTATGGATCGGTCGATTAAGCCACGTGCGTCCGTCCGCCCGTTCACCTGTCCGTCCGTAAATGATGATTAAGTTTTATGACAACAACTTCTGTAAAATTTGGTTGTGCCGGTACAACAGGTTTGGGTAGTTGCCATACAACATCTACTTTTAAATGAAAATAACTCAGTGTATATATTGAAGCTAGGTGTCTGAAATTTAGTGAAGAGGTGTCGGGTTAGGTGTTAACAATTTTTGTAAAATTTTGTTGGTCTAGAGCAGCCGGTTCGGGCTTCCTGCACCTCTTGGAACTTAATGAAGCTTGGAACGCCTGAAATCTTACAAATGATCTTATCATCTTACAACTCTACAATTTACAGAAATATATTTCGGTAATTAATGTCAGTTCTAAAACATCTGAAACTTTTTAAAAGATGACCAAATTTTATAAAAATAGGATGTATTACGTTCATACGGGTATCCCAGAGTTGACACAGTCTACACTACTACACTCTTCCTCGTTTTTAACTGAATTTTCTATTGTATTCGTCAAGTAATGTGAAACACCAAATTCTAAATTCTAATTGTTTTTAACTGTTAAAATAAATTTGAAATTAAATTTTAAAAATTTTAATTAAATGATTTGGAAATTGGAAAACTTAAATTTCAGTAAATACGCATTTTCCTTTAATTAAATAAGGAAATTAAATTAAATAAAAAATAAATTATTTTCGCTTCTATTATACATTATAAAATTTTTGGTCCTTAACATTTTTATTTTTTGCACTTCTTTTTATATTAGACTAAATTCTCAAATTTCATTTCCCAAAGTATAAATCAAGTCCTTCTCAAAATGTGTGATGTTGTCGCAGTTCCTATACATCGGAAAGAAACCACACATTAGAATTCAAGCATTTCATTTTCACACATTAATTAAAATTGATATTAACCTTTTATACTACATTTATTTATTAATTTTCAAATAATGAAATTTTGATTTATTATAATTTTAAAAAAAAAGTAATATTAAAGAAAATGTAGGGTTAGTTCACCCATGATTGGGTGGCAATATAAAAAAAATATTTTTATCTAATTTTTTTAAACTTGTTGATGATATTGATTAAATAACACTCTCTTCATAACCAAAATAAAAGAATCAATATCCTAATCTAATATGTATGTATGTCAGAAGAATGTAATTACGTGAGAAGTTCTTTCGACTGGCGTCAAAACTTCTTCACGGTTTAAGAATGGTGCAATGAAATTTCAACCAACCATTATAAAACAACTTGTTTCTGTAGCCCTATATATTATGGAGTTACATCGCCTCAAAACTGGAAAAATACCTATTTTCGAATGTTTTTATCTCAAGTTCTGTTTAGTATTTTTTCATTCTAAAAATGTTTATAAGTCAATATTAAAATAAAGCTTTAATTAATCAATTTAAAAATAATGTAGTGTTCTGCAATTTCGTATTCGAATTTACCGTTATGTAAAATCATAATTTGAAAAATTTGTGTTCCTATACATATCTCTCGTCAGATCAGAGCCTTGGAATTTTAAGAAATAGCATCTTAAAATGTTTTTTGAAATTCGCCCCATTTAAGTACTATTAGGGATCAAAAATAGAAAACTCCTTATTTTTAAACATCTATACAAATTTGTGTTAAGTAAGATATAATAATGAAAGTTCCAGTATTATATTTTTACATATATGTGATAACGACTTTCTTTAATTATATAGAGTTTCCTTATAAGTGAACAAGTTCGTCTTGATTTTTCACAATATTTTCTTACACAAAAAAATCTATAAAAAATTAGAAATGTTTAACGCTCAATCTTAATATAGTTTAATTGTCCTTTTGAAAATGTGCCCCTTAAAAAACCTTTGGTTTTAGATACTGCCTCTTTTTTAATCATTCTTATTCTTACAGATTTTTTTCATATAAAATTTACTTTTAAAAATTAATTTAATTTCGACTTATTTATTATAAAAACATTCAATTTATAGCTATTTAGTCAAAAATTTAAATAAAAAAATTAAATTAGTGAGTTTGATGTTGTTGCCCTGAATACTTCTAAAGCTTAAAATCGATTCTGGCGCGATGCTTTAATACAAAATACAAATCATTCTTTTAAAATGGATTAGAGATTTTTTTCGAGTCGTACTATTCATGCACTAGTTGCAATGGATATCTGACAAGTTTAAAATCAACACGGATGTCCCTTACGGATTTCAGCACCTTTAACATTTATCAAAGACATACTTAAAATAATCTCCAATCCATAGTTTTGTAGGCGACAGAATCTTTGTAACTTCTTATGAATTTTATAGCCGCTGTAACAATAATCACCAGATTAACAAAACAGCTCACTATTAGTGAGCTAAATAATTATTTAGCAAAAATCCAAAAATGGGGAGAAATCAACAGGGTAGATTTCAATACAAAAGAAACCCAATACTGTTCGATCAGGGGAGAAAAACCACAACTATTGCCAGTTATGGAAGACTAGGTTTACAGAAAGAAGGTTTGAAGTATTCAATAATTTTAAACATTCTGGGTATTGAGTTGAACCATTAATTGACTTGGTTTGGTCAAATCAAAATTTTGCAGCTAAATGTTTCGGTTTTTTGTATAACTATAAAACTTATAGTTTTTTGCACCAGTTAAGCCATAAATTGGTTTGGTCAAATCACATTTTTGGTATAGCTAAAGATGCAGCTAAATGTTTGGGTTTTTTTGTATTGCTATAAAACTTAATTTTTTTCACCACATCTTTTCAATATCTATAAATGTAAATTAGACCGAAATTGAATTATAATGCACACATTTAGGCTGGACCCCGTAACAGCACTGAGTTATCTCGATAATGTGCAAACAGATTAAGCTATTCATCTTATTAACGATCCCAGGCTCGCCTTAAAGCTCACTTCACCCAGTCATCGCCTTACAGTTAGGTCATTGACTTTATTTTATCTTGTACTGATAAATACCTGATCCAAAGAAATCAAACAATTAATGCCTCCACTCAAAATTTCTCAACGCAGAACAAGGAGTGCGACAGATGCCCACCTGACAATTGTAAAAATTCTAAGATGGCATAACACGGCCTATGGAATTTCGTTTGTCTGCGCACGTCGTGTTTGTGGAATCAGATGGCATCACATCTGTTCTCCAAATTTGTTAATTCATATGTGTATACGATTTTGTAAAGTTTGACATGGTTTTGATTGGTTGAAGCCCGGATTAATAACGTCCAATTTTTCTGTGTGACTTTTAAACTTTTCCAGCGACCCTCGTAAAAAACAATTATATTTTAACATTTTTGTTAATTATTGTCAATTATTTATTTTCCTTGCTTTTGTCTATGAGGAATTAAAAGTGATCGTCTTATTTTGATTCCTATTGTACGATAAAATTTACTGACAATTCTAGAAAATATATCGTATATCGATAGAAGCAAAATTAAAAAAAAAACCAGGAGCCTAGTTAACCAATAAGTTGCGTTAACGAATATGATTATGAGTTTTATGACATATATGACGTTATGATATTGTAACTTAGGAGTATTGTATAATGTATGCCCGACATCATGATGATTAATATATAATATTAATTATTTTATTCATTTATTATAAACATTTCTACAAGTATTATGATGAAAAGATTGAATTATTGTCATAAAATATTTATCTTTATAGGATATGTAACCTAAAACATATTTATCAAAAAGTATAGAAAATGAAAATTATTTTAAACTATACAATAAAAGGGTTTTTCTTTCAGTTAAATTATATCTAAACATTTTACTACTTGTATATTCTTAATATTATGTATATATATATTTAAATATAATATGTATATAGAAATACACGCCTGAGACATATGAGCCAAATTTAAGCAAATCATTCTCTCAATTTTTGTCGTACCTACATACAATTCTAATTCAGTTTGCATAATTTTTTAACAACCATTAAAATTTTAATAAATATCTGTAATATTAATTTTTCAATCAAATCGATTTCTTTTCCTTCTTTTTTATATAAAAAATAATTAAAATAGATTAAAATCTATTGATAATATTTTCAGCATTTCTTTTGAATTTTCTTCAATTGAAATTGAAATAGATATTCAGTTTCTTAGTTATAAGTGAAGTTTCTAAATGTAAATTTCTTTGATTTAAAAAAAAAAAAGTTAGTGAAAAAGGAATAGAGAATAAAAGAGAGAAAAAATATACTCAAAAAAAAAAAAAGAAAATTTAATGTTCTCACTTCGTTTGCATAATTTATGAGGTGATAATTTAATTCATTTCTTTTACAATATATTTGCCAAACCAGAATTTCAATACAAAATAACTCTCTTATGGTAAAATATTCGGAAAAAAGATTCTAGGAACCCAAAGGAATATCCCTTGATACACTCAAAATGTCGTCGAATAAAAAAAAAAATAAAAATTTAATAAAATAAAATTCCAGAAAAAAAAAGAAAAAATAAAATAGAAGGAAATTTTTAAATTTTATAGAAAATGGAAAATATTTTATTCTTAAAATTAAAAAGTTATAACTATATATATATAAATATATACGAGTATATGTATATGCTTGACTTTTATATAGTATACTTTATATTTCAAAATAAACCAAAAATAAAATAAAAAAAAAAAAAAAAAAGAAATGAGAATAAAATATATAAAAATAAAAAAAATTGAATTAACGAAGGTTTTCTTGTTTTTTTTTTTTTTTTTTAAATTTAAATCGTGTGTCTCTAAGATCAGAACTTAAAAACATTTTTACTTTGTCTTAAAATTACAGAAGCTTTTCTGTTAAAATTCAAAAGTTTCTTTTTTAACTCTTCCATATACATTTCTATAAACATTTGGTATATATAAACAATTTAATACAAATATATACAAACATTGCATAAAAGGATATTATTCGTTGTGGTTCTTAAACCCTGTTAATATTCAATTCTTAAAAAATAACAAATTTTTTCTTCTTTTTCTTTTTTTCGTATATATACCACAATCTCAAAAACTGGTGCACCATCCTTAAAAAATATAAAATCTAATAAAATATCAAAAGGACGATAGGATGAATAGGTTTGAAAGTTTTTATGTGGTTTCAAGGACTACAATGGTTTACGAACATATTTATATTTGGGCTTCTAATACATTAAAAAAAAAAAAAGAAACGAGCTGAAATCGAGCAAAAATTAAAATTCCCAAATAAAACACTTGAATTGAATGGTTCGGAATTGTTAGGTGTTATGTTTTAAATATAATATAATATTATATAATATAATATGTATATAATATAATTCAGTCTTGTACGTTTGTAAATATCCGTATATGTATTAGTGAATTAGATTTCAAATATTATTAAGTTGGGTGTTAAAATTATTTCTTTTTATAAGCATCTCATGATTGGGTTGAAGGGATATTTTTTTGTAATAATCCTTTGGAATTTTTATCATCGTACTAGAAAAATAGTCAGCAGTCAACTTTATAAGCAGATAAGGGAATTGTTCTGTCAGCTGGATTGATATATTTCCTCTAGAAAATTTCCATACATTTATTTTCAGTTAATGTTTTTTTTTTTTCTTTTCAAAATATTTTGTTTTTCTTTAACAGTTTTTAAATATTAAAATTTATTTAATAAAAATGGTTTAATATTTGTATTAAAAAAGATTTTATATTATATTATTCGTGATTTTATTGTATATGTTATGTAAAATTTTATATTAACAATTGATATTTGGTTTTAAGTAATTCTTTTGACTAAAGTTATTGAGCACTTCAAATTGCCTGTTCAATTTTTATTGCTTGAAATTTTTATACTAAATATAAAATTTGATTGATTGAAGTAATAAATAAAAATACAATTAAAAGTATTTAAAAGTTAATAGTCTACATTAAATACACTTAAAAATATAAAATAATTTTCTTTCCCATTATAAAAGAAAATGCATCATACTTGGTACTTCAACAAAAAAATTAAGTGCAGTATCACATTTACATCATGCCTTATGTATATGAGAAACGAATAGAATATAGGTCTATTTTTATATTGAACATCCTACTTTTATATTTCATAATTTAAATTAAAAATATTTATTGCGGTGCCAAGTATGATGCCATTTGCAATTATGATAATAGAAAAGTTAATTATTTTATACTTTTGAATGCATTTAATAAAGCATTGACTTATAAATAATTTTAATCGAATTTTCAGCACATATTTTAAAAAATTTTTGAAAAATTTGCCTATTAGTTTCACTCTAGATAGGTCTCATAAAAAAATTAATGTTGTAGAACAACTTTTTTATGTGGCTCCACCCATTACGGAACTACAGTCACTCAAACTTTGAAGAAGCCCTATTCTTAAACGTGTACATCTCAAGTTCTGATTAACATTTCTTTTTTTGGTGCATTTCCCTGCCACATAAATGTAACAAAAAAATTACACAGCCTTCCTTTTTCAGGCATGGCTGTAAATGTCGTTAAGGTGAATTAATCTTACGACGTGTGTGGGATTCGAACCCAAATTCCCTTGGTGTTTTTTAGAGCGTATTTTATACGCTCTTACACACTAGACAACCGAGGCCCCTATTAACTTTTTTTTCGATTTAAAAACGCCATACGACATTTCTTTACCTTTATAAAACAATATCAAAATTATGCAATGTTTTACAATTTATTTACTATTTAAATTTATCGTTATGTGAAGGGAAAATTTTTCGAGAGTTTTCTTCCTTCATAACTGCAACACGCTTTTAGAAAAATTCTAAACATTTTAAGGTAACAAAGAATTTTTGGAATTACGAGGCCTAATCACTATTAATTGATACAGCATAATTTTGTCATATTTTTTTTTTTTTTGTTTTTTACGAGGGATGATGGAAAACATCAAAAGCCACTCAAAGGAACTGCACGAGGTGCCTCTGAGTAATGTTAGACTCTAACCAACCAAAACCACTGCCTTTAAAACCAAACTATAGGATGGGTCCTTTAATACATAATAATATAATGTACAGCTTGGTTTTGGGGAAAAGGATCAGGAAAGGATTACTTGGGAAATTGGATATAGGATAATTGGGATTATGGAGGATGAAGGGTTTTCCCCTTCATTTGGATAAGTATTTTAAAGAAGGATGTTGGTGTTCTTCTTGAATTTCGATATATCGTACACAAATGAATTACCAAACTTTTGGGAACACATGTGCGGGCATAAGGTTCCATAAGCGCGACGTGCACATGACAAATGAATTTCCAAATGCTAGTCTTGTCAAATGCCATCTTGCTAGTTCGACAGTGTATGGGTGGGCATCTGTTGCACTCCTCATTTCACTTTGGAAAATTTTGAGTGGAGGCATTTATTTCTTTAGAACGAGTGTTCACCCCTACAAGGTATATAAAAGAGGGACAATGACCCAACAGTACGGCGATGGCAAAGTGAGCGTTGAGGTAACACGTGAGCGTTGAGGGTCGCCAATAAACCAGCGCTGTTGAGTGCTGCAAAGCTTCACCCTGAAATGTCAAGTTGGGTGTAGTAGTAGCTACTTTACGCGAGATTAAACAGCATTGCGTTTTTTATATTCCTAGAAAAAACTATATATTAAATTTTTAAGATTAATTATATTTCTATATATTCGTATTTTTAAGATTAATTTTTAAATACTTACAAAAGTGTTTTAATTTTAAATTATATATTTTCGAAAGTCGTATTCTTAATCTACAATTTTATGTTAACAAAATATTTTAATTTAAACAATTAACATTAGTTTCTTAAGATAATGAAATCAGATTATCAAATCAGAATAAAAACAAGTGACCATTAATAATAAATACAGCTACAAAATCTTAGATTAATATTGGTTTACATCACCTTTAGCGTTTATAACTGCTCCGTATCTTCCAGGCATTGAATTCACAAGATGTTTGCATTCGTCTGGCGTTATATATGACCATATTTCTTGAATTTTTTGCTTTAAACTAACTATAGTTCTTTGCGGATTATTACTAAGTCCCTGTTTGATTAATCTCCAGAGTAATTCAATAGGATTTAAGTCCGGACTAGATGAAGGATAGTCTAACACATTTATGATTACTAGATGAAGAATAGTCTAACACATTTATGTTGCTATCTTTTAGCCAATATTTGGTTTTTTTTAGCAGTATGTGGTGAGGCCCCATGCTGTGGTCATTGTTTTGACATTAAATTCATCGTATGAGATTATGTTGATATTGACTTCGTGAATTAAAGCCCCAAAACAATGAAATAAAGCCCCAGAATTTGTATGGAACTTTGGGACTTCATTTCCAATGAAATAAGACCCCAATTTGAGGAGCGAAATATTTGTATATTCCCTTTTTCCAGAAGTTTTAACAAAAATCTTCAATGGTTTTGTAAAATTTATTATTTTGTAAAAGGGAATACACCCCTTTTTCCAGGAGTTTTCGAGTGGTTATGTAAATTTCTGTAAAAAGGAATATAATACGCTTTTTCCGGAAACTCCACAAAAAATATGTAATTAAAATTTGTAATATGACTCTTTAAGATGTTCTGGCTTTTAAACTTATATCCTCACGCCATATAATCTCAACTTTTTGAACAAAAGTTTTATGTAATTATAAATGTTTTGGGGCATTATTTATTTTTATTTTGGGATGTTATTTCACAATGAAATAACGTTCCAAATTAATGAAAAATTGGGTTGTTAATCCATTTTTGTTTGGGATTAATTCACTTCTGTCGGGCTTCATTTCATTTTTGTTTTTGGAGCTTTAATTAGTTGGGCGTTAATTCGCGAAGCCTATTTTATTTATTATACATACAATATTCACTCCATAATTTCTTCAAAATTTACAATAATTAATTTCTTAATTAATTTGAATTTCTAAAATTTTCGTTAGTTTCTAAATTTTATGTATACCTATAAATTTCAACAAGTAACCAAAGTTCAGATAATTTTCAGTAAAGCAAAATAAAACCATTAACAGAAAAAGATAAACTAACATTTTAACTACACTAATTTTTTTAAACTGTTAATAAGAGTAGTTAATTTTGTTAAGTTTATTAACTACTATTGTGTTTTTTGGCGTCTGTTTTAATTCGGTTTGGTCCAGAACAAAATAACTAGATAAAAGAGCAAAAATACTAAATAAAAGCATTCAAAAATAATATAAATAGAATAAATTTAAAAAAACCACAACTTCTTAGAATTAAATTAAAAATCCTGTAGAAATGGTTTAAAATAACACCGTTTAAGACGTTATATTGCTTAAAAGGAAAAAATTTCATATCCCCTTTTGTTCTTTTATTTTAGAATTATTTCCTAATAACTATGATTCATTTAAATCAATAGCGCGGGGGCGTAAACATTTTGTTTTTGGGGCCGTAAAAATTTCTCAAAGTTTAGATTCAACTTGGAATTTGAAAAATTTGTTGAATTAAATGAAAGCTATACAGTTTAGTTAAAATTGCAAAAATTGAAGCAACAAAAACAGAGTAAAATTAAAACTTTATTTAATGAAAAAGTAAAAAATGTTTAGATTTAATCTGTGTCATAAATTATGCATATATACATCTTATATATTTTGAAAAACATATAAGAATTAAGCTTTTTTTGTTTTTTAATATGGTAATATGGTAAAATATACGAAACCTCTTATAACGTCGTCTGTTTATTACGATCAAATTTTGATAGTCCGTATAGTAGCAATTTCAACGGTGTATACTGCACTTTTTTAGGCTTTAGTTTCCTATAAATACCGGATCCAATCTTTATCTAAATTTATACACTTTGTTAATAAGAAAATTCAATAAAAATAATGAACTTCTGTGAAACATCGGATATGCGATGGAACTATTAAACAGTTAATATCATTTTTTGAAATTTGATCCGGTTATAAATAAATTACTATAAATATCTTCAAAAGATAGTTCGCTAAAACGATTAATTATATTATTAGGTACAATAAAATTTTAATTTCTTTTTTTCATTTTAAAATAATTTTATATAATTTTACATTATTAATTCTTAAATATACTTCAATTTAGTAAAATTCGGACATGTACCAAAATTATCATTATTAAAATGAAAAGTAAATTACGATTTTTCCTACTTTTTGTAAAAAATATATTCTATTATACATATTTAATTATAAAAACCTTAAGTTTAAAGGATAATTAATATCCGTTTCTTTCGATATATTTAAAGCCTGTTGATCTTTTCTTATCTGTGCGGTGGATGTATTATTATTATTAATTTATTTAAAAAGTATGTCCTAAAAATATCTAAAAAACGTGAATAACAGCTATTTATCAACTAAATTTATTAATTAATTAATGACATGTTTTAAATAAATTGACTTATTTGACTTATAAATTAGATTATTAAACTTAAATTAAATGGTGACATGTTTGAAACAAGATTTAAACATCATTTGAAAGATCTGAAAACTTTTCTTTTAAGTCACTAACGGGTTTTTTACTTTTATTAATTCAACAGATATTTATTGTAATATGAATTTTTTATCCATATTTCTCAAACCGACCTTAACCACTTAATAACTCATAGACAATCTGAAATTTTATAGAAGTTCATTATTTTTATTAAAATTTCTTTGGGCAAATTTGAAAAAAATTAGGATCTACAGCTATACTAAAAATCATGAGACACTTTCTTCAATTTTAAAGAAACCGAATATAATTAAAAAAATTGTTATCACTTGTAAAAATACAGGATTGGTATATTTTAATTTTTGTCTTTTACTTTAAACATATTTGCAAAGGTGTTCAAATTACCGGTGTCTAAACATAACAAATTTCATTATTTTACCTCTAATAGCCTACGTAATGCAATTTTATATTGCTGAATCACGTGGTTATTCAGTTTGTAGTGGAAATGTTAAATAGGGTAAAGTACAAATTACTTTTGTTAGGAAGCTTATACTTTTTCATGAAGATTTTGTCCTTTTAGAATTTAGAAGTTACTGACTAACAATGTGCCGGAGATACGGCGGAATAAAACTCTTGAAAATTGTAGTTTCAGTAAATTAAAATGCTAAATTACACAAATTTATATAATAGTAATATTTATTTCTAAAGCTTACAAAAAGTTACTAAATTTTCTGTCATTTGCAGTTTTGATATTGAAAAAATATTCAGCAGAATGTAAGATACAAACATTTGAAAACAGAGGTTTATCCAATTTGGAGGAACGGTCGCTTTGTAACGAGTATAAAAAAGTTCTTCTATACAAAATTATTTTTTATCAGGAGCTACTCATATGGTTAACATTCTACTTAATAAATTTTCCATTTTTTAATTCACATTTTTACAAAATACTAAATATACTTCAATATTGTTCTAGAATTTTAATTATTGTTAAAATATTATTTACCAATTTTTCATTATAAATTTAAATACAGTTCTTACGATAAGGGAACACATTTACAGAGTTTATTAAAATCTTGTTTATCAACAACGATAACACCTTTGATAATAGTTATCTCTTTTGTTTTTTTTTTCAATTTCCCCCATTATAAATGAAATTGTCACTTATTAGTCATTATTTTGTAAAACTTATAACTTATTTTGGAAATTTTCTTTATACTTCCAACTTTTACACTTGCTTTACCTGTTTCCTTAATTATAACCTTGTTTAACAACAAATTATGTCTTTTTTTTTCTTCAAAATACTTTGCCTTTCTTTGTCATTTTCTACTTTCTATATTATTAAAACGCAATTTTACTGTATGATCCTAAATACTTTAACAAAATTCCATTTTTTACCTTTTTAATATCTGATTTCATATTTCGCACCCTAATATAAAAATTATTTTTTAATTTTGAATAGATTTGATAAAACATAAAATTAATAAAATAGTGTGTGAGAAAATTATTATAACATTTAAGCAAATGTACATATATACTTGTATATATAATATATACTTACATATAAATATAATAGTATCATAATGAATAAATACATAATATATATTATATTTTATAATGTCCTTTATTACGTACATGTAGATATGTTTTTTCATAATAGAGTGTCCAGTAAAAGATGAATAACATTGAAAAAAAATAGAGGAGATCCAAATAACCTAAAAATGGCAAAAGCTTATTTTTCTATATGTATAGGTAATCGAGAAAATGATTAAAAAATATAAAATATCCTTCTTGAAATATACTTAACAAACATTTATCTGTAAAATATTAAATATTCGATAAATTCTTATATTGGAAAGTAAAAAACCATAATTATCTTTTAATAATAATATTATAACAAGTCCAATTAATTTTTAATAACTGCTTCGGACACTCTGTACCTATATATATAAAAAAAAAAAGTACTTTAAACAAAAAAGCAAAAACGCAAGGAAAACTTATTAAAAGGTTAATAAATAATTAGTTTAATATTATTAAATGATTGCTTTTCTTTTAAAAAAAAAAAATAAAATAAAAATAAATTTTTAACCAAACCCTATAAATTATTTTTCAATTTTCGTAACTATGATTATTTTAACACGCATTTTGATATATCATGGCATAGGTTTTGTAACAAATTTTATGTTCCCTTATATTGTACTTAACTGCCCATGCAAAACAAATCAAAATCATTAACTAAACTAAATTTAATAATCTTCATAACAAAAAAAAAGGCCTGCTGCCATTTATTCACCCAAAAATTTATATATGTATATATATACATATTTGTAATAAATATAAAATTGTTGAAAATTTTCATATGTCAGTTACATTTCCAACACTGTTGATACTATTATTTTTCTTATATAGTTAATATTGTTGTTAGTCACTTGTGTTTATTGTGGTTATTGTGGGTAAGTCGTGTTGAAATAACCAATTTTGATAATCATTGATACTTAAATACCTTATTTCTAAGTTAAAAACAAAACAAAAATAATAATCTACAGTTAAAACGCGTAATCGTGTGTCTGGGTTGATGAGAATTTTGACATATGTGTGTTTTATATTTCAGATACAAATAAATATTTTTAAATGCATAAAAATACCTCTGTACTTTAAAGAAAATTACAACAATTTGTGGTTTTTTATTAAATATTATTTTGTCGTTTTTTTTTTTTATTTTTTTTTTTTTTTTTTTAAGAAAACACGAATTATAAAATTAAAAATTTACGACTACAAACTTGTATTTCTTATCTTTCCATTTAAAAGTAAAGAAAGTCAATTGGAATTTAACTTCAAAGGCGATTTTCTTAAATATATTAAATATTAATTTTGGTTCGCGTGGTTTTAAATCTATCATTAAAGTAATTTTCTAAATTACAATTAATTTTTATGAAAAGTTTTTGTGCTCATATCATGACCATACTTTAAATTTATAAAGGTTAAACAAATTGATTCGATGAATTTTTTTTTTTTTTTTTTTTTTTGGAGAAACAGACAATTTATTGAAAGAAGAAATAAAAATAGACGAACACGAATTTTAAGTATTTTTTTTAATTTATAAAAAAATTACTATAAAGTCAATATTTCTGAAGTAATGAGAAACAAAAAATTAAATTTTGTCATATAAAATATAATGTTTTCATATATACATATAAATTACATATATATGAAAATGAATTTTAATGTAAGTTTAAGAAAAGAAAACAAAAATGTATTTATTTTTAATATTTCATTTATCATCATTTTATTACAATTAAAAATGTACATACAAGCATTAAACATTATCATTTATTTTACTTTTTTTTTTTTTTTTTTTATATTTTCATATATTTTTTTTTTTTTTTTAAATTTAATATAATTAAATTTTGCTTTAAAATTATTTCGGGTTTTAATAATAATTTTTATAATATTTTTTTTATTTAATTTTCAAAAAAAAAAAAATTTTTTTTTTCTCTTTCATTTTTTTAATTCAATTATAATTTTCACAATAGCTTATTATCTAAACTTTTGTTTAATTAAATTTAATTAAATTGTTTTAATATAATTTAATATATTTATATAATACTTGTTTATGTATATATATTTTTTTATTTTTTTTTTTTTCTTGTATATGTATATAGTTTTTATGTATAATAATAATATAAATTTTTTATTTAAATTTTTTAAATTTAAGTTTTTTTATAATTAAATTACGCACGTATACTCGCTGGTCACATTCGATCTGAGATTTTTTTTTTTTTTTTTATAATTAATAATTTTTAAAAACTAATTTATTTTATTTTTTTTTTTTTCTTAATTTTATATTTAATTTTTTATATTAAATATTTACTATTTTTGCTATTATATTTGTTCTTAATATATCACGCACAACAAAATAATAATATATCCTATCTTGTCCACCGATTCCATCTTTCATAATTTTTTAAATACATATTTCCTTTTATTTTTTGTTTCTTTTATTTTTATTTTATAATAATGTTATAAATGTGTGAATAATTTTTTAATGTATGTTTTTTGTTTTTGTTTTTTTTTGTTTTAATTTATTTTAATGTCATTGTAAATTCTTCATAACGGTTTATAAATGTCATTTATTTGGCAAAAAGTAAAATTAAATCATTAAATTGGTAGGTAATAATAAACGTGATGGTAATTTTATTTCTTGTCAATTTTGCTATTTATTTTAATAGGTATTCTTTATATAAGTTATTTTAATTATGTATATAGATTTGTTTGTATATATGTATATAAATTATAAGAGTTAAATAAACTAAATATCAAATAAATGACATTTAACTGTTTTTTATTATAATTTATTTATTTACAATTTTAAGTGCTTTTAAGTTAAATGTTAATGTTAAAAATACCTAAATAATATAATATTATCTTTTTAATAATTTATTAGATTTTTTATTATTAAAATAGGTACTTAAAAGTACACAGTAATTTAAAAAAATGTTTCTTTTTTTATTTTATATGAATGTGTTGTTTTCTAAATTTTTTTTTTTTTTTTTTGTTCCGTCAATTTTTTTAATTTTTTTAATATTTCGTATACATGTTTTAAGGCGTTTAAATTAAATTTTACAGCTAAAATTTTCTATATTACAAAATATATTTTAATTATATATAATATATAAGATGATGAGGATTTTATAATACATATGCAAAATGTTTTTTGAGAATATGTTGACATACTATTTGCAAAATTTTTAAGCAAAAATATATAAAATTAAAAACAAAATAAATTATTTAATATTTTTTATTTTAAAAATAATTATTATGGTTTAAAATACATTTGATAATCTTCCTTCAAGATGGTAATTTTATAACACCATTTCATTTTTTATAAAATTTCTTTAGATCAACAGTATTTAAGATAATTATGACTTTAAATATACATATATGTATACGTATGTATGTTGTAAATTATTTTAGTAATATAATGTAATGACTTATAGTAATTTGTTTGATTTTAGTATACTCAATTTTACTGATTTAAGGTCATAATGTGTAAATAAATAATTATTTTTGGATTTCTTTTTATTAATTAATTTTTAATTAATAATTTTTTTATAAAGTTTTCTGTCAAAAAACTCTGTACCGAACAATATTTATTAATATATGTATTCATAATTCTCGAATAATATGCATTTTATGTTTCAAGTTTAAACATTTAATAAAATTATGGTATCGAGAAAAATTACTTAAATTAATTAAACATTTTATTAATTAATATAATTTATTTTTTGTTATTATTAATATTATTAATTTATATAAATATACATTTTAAATTGCTAAAATAAATAATATATCTATAGTACATATACAGCCAAAAATTGTATTACGAAATAAATAGTATAATATATTATTTATATATACATACATATAATATATATAATATATAAATATAATATATTATTAATTTATATATATATATGTATATAATAAATATTATATATATATATATATGTATATACATAGACATATATATTTTGTTTTATGTAAAGTGAATCTTTACTTTATTTTCCGATATGTAATGAAGTTTATTTTTACAATATATATATAAGTATATATACATGTATATATTTGAATAATCATAAATAAATAAAATAATTATTTTTTCAATAAAATTTTTAAAGTCATTTGTAATCATTTTTTTTTTTTAAGTAAAATCGTATACGTATTACTATGATTGTTTTTAAATATTTTGTAAATGTTAAATTTTTATGATCAATATATAAAATTTTCTCCAAATTATGTTTTTTAATTTATTCTTAGTTTCTTTGAAATATGTTTTCTTTTTTTTTTTTAATTTAGTTTTTCTGTAAAGAAAACTATTTTTTACATAAAAGTTCGGTAAGTATAAGATACCAGAGTTCTCAAGTAAATTTTTAAAATTTGATAGATAATAAATTAAATATAATGCAAAACTGTTTTTAAATTAATTATTGAAATTTTCCAAATTAACACTTTATAATCGCATTTTAATTTTTTTAATCTTAAAAATTTTTAATAATTAATAAAATACCTAATAAATTTTAACAATTACTTGTTAATTAGTTATACACAATCATTTTAGATAAAGTATGCTAGGCAATGAAAGAAATTCTCTTTAAATTACGTATATCGTCTGCATTTTATAATTTTTTTTTTTTTTTAATTATACAATTTAAAAATTTTTAGCAAAATTTCTTATAATTACAAAAATAACAGTATATATTTATTTTTTTTTTAAATAACGATTAAAAAACAAAATAAAAAACATTTAATAAAGTTTTTTACAAAATTTTACAAACTAAATAAATTTAGATAAAATAAGCTTCAAAATTAAAATATTAATATCGAAAAAAAATAACAAATGATGCATCGAAATATGTATTGCAAAAAATATTAATGCTTACTACATGAATATAACGGCAATATTCATGAAATTAAAACTGAATTACATCGATATTTTGCTACCCATAGAATTATAATACGAATAACTTTAAAAAACTTAATTTAAAAATTTATTTAAAAGTATTGGGCTTATCGGGTTTTAAAAAACAACATAAATATCGATAATATTTAAGAAAATAAAAGATATAATCGTATAAGAGAATAAATTTAACATTCGCCGTTCATAAACCTCTTTTTATTTCTATTTGTTAATGATATTGTTGATATTGTATATATACCTATATATATTTTTTCTTCCCACTCCTATAAGGAGCATACAGCATCCGCAAATTCCGCTTATTATTCATATTTGATTAGCTTTCAGTACGTTGTGTCATTATTTTCACTAAGTCATTGTTGACTAGACTGTAGCTATTGTATTTACTTTACCACATTAACGCGGTACTTAACACCCTTATGAAGTATATTCTTTTCAAATATATAGGAACGGAAAATGAGAAACAACTAATCCACATAGGAGAAAAGAACAGATTGGTTATTGATGTAAGAATTATATAATTTGAAAATCTTAAAATATTTCTGTTGACCAAGATATGCCCAAAATTCAGATTGTTTAGTAATTCAATGAATATTGTATATATTACATATTATACTAAAAGTCGTATAACTAAAAATCTCCTAAAACTAAAAATTAATTTAAAATTTAATAAAATAAAAAAAATAAATAAAGCGGAATCAAAAATAATTTTGAGAATTAGAGAAAGTCCCAGTATCAATCAAATTGTTCCTATTTAAAAATTAGTAAAAAAATTATTATTAGTAAAAAAAAAGAACAAGTGATTTTCGAAAGCTAAAAAAATAAAAAGTAAAATAAATAAAAGAAAAATATAATAAAAAATACAACAAAACTTAAATTTTGAATTTTTATCATTTTCATTCTTTATTTAATGATAATAATTAATAATAATATAATAATAATAATAATAATAATATTAATAAAAATAATTATATTTAGAATACTTAAAACAAAGAAAACAAATAAATTTATATTTCTTTTTTAATTCTAAAATCTAAAAGAAGTTAAATTAAACTAAATATTAATTACAAAAATAATTAAAAGAAAATACAATAAAAAAAAAAAAACAAGTATGTATATATAAATTGAAATGAAGATAATTTTACAATATAAAAAGAATAAAAAAAAAAAAATTTTTAAAATGATAAAATAAATAAGAAAAATTTATTTTTTTTATCCCATAAAATATCTTTACATTTGGTTAATTTTACAAGAACATTTTAATTTATTTTAAATTCATGTTTAAAAAATTTTTTTTTAATTTAAATTTTTATTTTTTTTTTTTGAAATAATCGCTTATATAATTTTTTTACCATATAACTAATAATTATTATAAATAAAAATGTTTGCAAAAACTTAAAAAAATAAAATTCTTTTCAAGTTTCTGCGGCTCCTGTATTATTTTTATATTAATTTAATTTGTTTGTTTCTTTTTTTTTTTTTTTCAAATTACTTTGATATTTTTAATTAATATTTAAAAATTTAAATGATTTTTTTTTTTTTTTTGTATAATTAGATTTGTTTAAAAGTTTTAATTATTCTTATAATAATAATTAACCTATAAATATTTATTATCTGATAGATATTATATATACGATTTTACAGATTTTATTTTGAGATAGAAAATTTCAAAGATTTTTCATTTCAGTATACATTGTTCAGCTTTTTGTTTTTTTTTTTTTTTTTAATTTAATAAATAAATAAAAAAAAAAAACAAAAAAATTAATTTTATTTTTAGTTTAACTTCTTTCAAACTTTTTTCTTTTTTTTTTTTCTTGTAAAATTTAAGTGTTTTGTATTAATTTTGTTTTTTTTTTTTTTTGTTATTTTTATAGTAAGAGTGTTACAATTATTTTTACAATTTTTTTTTTTTTTATTTTATTTGGGTTTTTTTTTTTTTTAAATATAAGTAAACTTAAAAAAGAAATTTCTTAAATTTATAAGCTGCTAATCTGTTCAGTATTTAATTAATTTTTCCTATTATTTTTTTTTTTTCTTTTTTTTTTTTTACTTTTATACATTTATTTATTTGTTTTTTTTTTTTTTATATCAATAAAGCAACTTACTAACTAATAATTTATTTATCGATAATTATGTTTTTATATTTATATTTTATTTATATTAGAATTAAATTTTTAAATTTTATCTACTCTTAAACATAATTTATATATTGTAATTTTAATTAAAACTTTATAAAGTTTATTTTTTCTTGGTTTTTCTTTTTTTGTTTTTAAATAAAATTTAATATTAATTTAACTTTATACAAAGAAATTATTTTACATTTTTTTTTTTTTTATTTTTTTTTCAGTTTTTTTTGTAAAGAGTTTACTTACAATTTTGAGTGCAATTTTTGAAATGTTTCATTTAAATTTTGTTTTCATTTTGAGAAAAAAAAAAAAAAAAAAATTAGAAAATAGCGATTAATTTAGTAAAAAAAAAAAAATTTATGATTAATAAAAATGCACAAAATAATTTAAAGAAAATTTAATTAAATTAGAAGTAGAAGAAGTGTTAAAAAAGTTTTCAAAAGAATAGATTCTTTAATATATTATATAATATGAGAAACTTTAATTTCCAAAAAAAAAAAAAAAATGAAATTTCAAAAATAAGAAATGTATCTATTAGTTTAAAGAAAATGTTTCGATTCCTATAATTTTAAATCAAAATAAACAAAAGTCGAATATAATATAATAATTTAAATACTATGAGAACTTTATTAATATTTTTATGTACTTAAAATTAAAACTTTATTCAGTTTTACGTATACAATTGTAATCCCTTTAATAATCAAATAATTTAAAAAAAAAAAAAAAAAAAAATACATCTATAAATATGATATATTGAAAATTGTTTTAAAGTATATATGTAGGTATGTATATGTATTAATAACTATTACATCTACTCTTTTGAAACTTAAGAAAGTCATCTTTTAAAGATTTTGTAAAAAATATTATATATACTATAGTATATAAATATGTACATATAATATATATACATTACAATCACTACAAAATCTATTAATGTGAAAGTAAAAAAAATTAATGTATTGCAACTTTTATTTTTTTTAATCATAACTTATTAAAAAAAAATTACGGTATCATTAAATTATACGCATCTATTGTAGGAGAATAAAAAAAAAAAAAAAAATTTTGAATTGGATAAAGTTTTGGGAGATCATTTTTTTTTTTTTTTTAAATATTTTTATTCTTAAAAATTTTTATCAATAATTTTATCGTATACTAGCAATTTCTTTTTCATATATTTGGGATAGTTAAATTCTATTTTTTTTTTATTTGAAATTTTGAATAAAAATTTTTTAAATCAATTTTAGAATTTGTCAAAATTTGTATATAACTGCCTTTAAGACCAAGCCTTAAATTATTTTCTTTTAAAGTAATTTTTTTAAATAATTCGTTTTTATGCATTTTAAATTTTTTTTTTTTTAAATTAATACGGAATTTCTAAAAAAAAAACAAAAAATCATATTTAATGTGAAGGATAATATAAGTTCTAAAATTTTCATAAAAAAAAAAAACAAAAAAAAATATTCTCTATATTGATGATAATAGTATTTAATTTTATTTTTTCTTAAAACAAATGATTTTTCTTTGCTATTTTTAAAATAAAATAATATTTAACTTAAATTTTAAACTTAACACACACAAACAGATTTTTGTATATTTTTATTATTTTGTAATATTAAATATGATTTTTTTTTTTTTGTTTTAAATAACTTTTATAAATAATAAAATTTAAGTCCATTTTTGTTTATTTTTAAATCGTACGTATTTAAATTTCAATTGATTTTTTTTTTTTTTTTTAATTCCGCTGATTATCAGCAAGCTTATCACAAATCTTTTAATTTTTTTTTTTTAATTTAAATTTTTTTTTTTTTTTTATTTTAGTTATTAATTTTTTATTTAGTCAAATTGTTTTTGGGGTTTCATAAAAAAATGTCTAGGTTTTTTAGATTACAAAAAAAAACAAAAATTATTATTTAACTCAAATTTATTTATCATTAATTAGTATTTTAAATGAAAGTATCTGATCCAATTTTTTTTTTTTTTTAATTGATATTTTATTGTTAATAAAAACGAGAAAAATATGATAATTTTTGTTTTAAAATCCCAAAATATTTAATTGGTTACTAATCATCTGGTCCACAATAAAAAAAAAAAAAAAAAAACTTCTTAAACAAAGAACATTGATTTTATGTTGTAAAAATTAAGAGTAATTATGTGAACAGAATTCAAAATGTACTGTTATTTTAATGTAATGTAAAGAAAGGTGTAATAAAATTAAATATATATTATATAAAATATAATATATGTTATTTTCAAAATTTTAGTTATGTGTTACGGAAAAATTAAATTTTTTTTTTTTTGACTTTATAAGCAAAATTCCATGATAATTGTACAGATACATTATATATCTACCTACTATATTTACTTTTCATTAAACATTTTTTTTCTTGCCTATAGGATTCATTTACAATCTACTGTTCCTTTCAATAATTCTTTTAAAATTTTCTTTTTTTTTTTTTTGTTTTCTGGAAAATTTAAAAAAAAAATTTTTTATTGAACTTTTTAAAAAATTAATCACAATTTTGCTTATTTATTAGTATACAATAATTGCTGCATTACTATATTTTTTTCCATCCTTTTTTTTTTTTTTTTTTAGGTTTTAGCCAATTTTACATTTAAATTTTTATTATAATTAAGATTTGTTTTTAACATATTTATGGGAAAATAAATGTAACTAAATCATTGCTAATCTTTAAATTAATTTTTTCTTGTCAAATTTTTCATATTAATATTTTTAAGAAAAAAAAATTTAGATGACATTAAATTTTTAGAATATTTTAATAAAAAGTTGTAAGATTTACTCTGTGAAAATACATAAAATCTGATCATTTTATTTTTTTTTTGAAATTACAAATTTTAGGAAAATTTAATTTGCAACTAAATTTTTTTTGAAGAAAACTTAAAATGAAATCTTGAATGTACAAAAATTCACATGATTAATTTTGTGGATGGTTCTATATTTATAAAATATGGTATCTCTCACTGGGTGCATACTGTAAGAAAAAAAAATTATACAAATTATTCTTTAAAAAAAGTTAGTTATAAATGTTAATGGTGTATCGAACCATTATGTAAATTAAACAACAATTATCAATAATTTTTTTCTATATGTTCGTTTTTGAGGGTTTAATATCTTTAAATTATATTTTTCCCAGTCATTTTACTTATAATATAATAGTCAAAATACCAACATTATAATTTTATTGTAAACTTACCTTTTAGCTAACAAAATTTCTTTAAGTTTTTATAAAAAAAAAAAAAATGTTTAGTAGAAAACTTAAATTTGTTTTAACGTTTTTGTTTTTGAAGTTTTTCCTTAAAAAGTTATACTTGATTTACATTTTTTTTTTTTTTTGTTACAAATAGGAATTAGAAATATTGTTTTTTTTTCTAGTATTTGTGATTGTTTACTTATAAATATGCAAAGTTGCTATTTTTTTTTTCAATTGGTTTTTATTGTAGTCCTATGATGATGAAAATTATTTTTTTTTTTTTATGGGCGAAAAAGTTCTTTTATTTTATTTAATTAATTAATTCTAGTATATTGTATTAAAGTTTTCTTCTCCTTTTAATTACAAATGTTGTCCATAATATTCTGCAGGTGGATAATGTGGATAACCTTGGTGGAAACCAGGATCACCAGGTGGACGATGCATCATATGTGCTTGACTGTCCATCATGTAACCCATTGCATCATGACCATAGCCAGATGGACCAGGGTGTGGTGTATAAACTGGAAATAGATAATCTAAATGTTAATATTACCATATGAAATCTACAAGTATAATTCTTAATAATATAATAATTGAATATTTTTTGCAATACATTTACAGTTCACTTCTATTATGTATATCTAAAAATAATTATTTAATTTTTTTTCAAAAACACAATTGTCATTAAAATAATTTGATAATTATTTTATCTAGGTTAATACAATTTTAATTTAGAAAATAAAAAAAATAAAAATATTTTTCCCTTAAAAAGTCAATCAATGAATTTTTTATTCACTTTAATTTCATATTATTACTATATCCCTTCTATGTCATTTAATTCTTAATTTACTTCTAAAAGCTCATAAATCACAAAATACGTGTATCTCTCAATAAAAATAACTGACTAGTTTAAAAGATCAAATTATAACGAGAATTTTATTAAATATTTATATTATACTTTCTAGAATAACATTTTCAGAGTCATTAAACTATTAAAATCTCATTAAAAGAAAATTTTCATAATCAAAACAATCAACATTTGGTTTAATACTAAAAATATAAAAATAAGAAAGAGTGAAAACGTTGTAAATTAAATTAAGGAATAAAACTGTATTTTTCTTTTATTATTAAATAACAAAAACTTTTCTTCTTTCTTTACTTTCCTTAATAATCTATGCTTTCTTACTTTCTTACAGTTGTAGAACACAAGGAAAGAGAGACAGAGACAAGGGAAGAAAAAAAAACATTATAAAACTAAACAAAAAAAAAGTGTCATTAAGTGACAGAACTCACATAAGAAACGTTTACTATTTTACACTTTTGTTTTTATCTATTTTTTTTATTATCCTCACTAATTTCTTTTGTCCTTAAAATCCATAATTTAAGGATAGAAAAATCCGTTTACTATTTATTCATTCATTATAAAAATAAAATAAAAAGATTTTAAAGAAAAGTATAAAATTGGGGAATGGAGTGTTGTAAAAAAAAATATTTAACTTTAAATAAGAATCGGTGATGGTGGAAAAGTTAATTTCTTAAAATAGGTCCCATATCTGCAATTAAATATTTTTATAAGACCTATCATTTGGGTAGAACCCCAAAGCTGTTGTTAGTTACAATTCTTTACATAATTCTATATTTTTGTTGTTTTTATCCATTTTTTGGATCATAAAATTTTCAACTGGGAAACTTTTCAGAAATAAATAAAGAAAAAAAAATTAAGTTAAAATGTACGAGATATATATACATTGAATAGACAGACAAACCTTTTCATTTTATTATACATTCTTTATGTCGCCCCTTTGTCCACTACAAAAAAAAAGAGCCAAAAAAGGAATTAAACAAAGACAGAAGTTCTATAAACCGCAACAAATCGTGTTGTTTTTCTAATTTTCAATATACTAGCAGTATCCAAAGATACTGTCCTTCCTCTCTTTCTTTATATTTTAGTTTCATCTTTTTTTTTTTTATTTCTTTTTTCACGACATCATAATTGGATGTTAAAGATGTGCCGTGCCAATGAGACATCCCAACTCAATATACAATTTTTTTTTTTTTTTTTTGTGTCATTTTTGTTCTTAAGGAGAGTATTTAATGTTCTGGAAAAGTGTTTAGTAACATTCATCTAAACTACTTCTGCTCGTTAAATAATTTTTATGGGACCTCAAAAGTATTTGGAAGAAAGAAAAATAAAAACAAGAAAAAAATATATAATGAACCGAATAAATAAAAAAGATGAACCCGAAATAAAACGAAAGTAACCATCCAACTTAACTTGTATAAATCAAAAACTCAAAGAACTCAATAAATATATTATAAAAAAAAAAAAAAAAAAAATACATATATATATATATATATAAGAGCATAAAAAAGTCGTAAAAAAACCAAAAAAAAAAAAAACTAAAACAAAATAAGAAAAACTTTTGAAGTCACTATCTTTTTTGATTATACGGTGTTATACCCATAAAAAAGATATCAAGATTCATAAAAAAAAATATAAGTAATGAAATTAATACACTTAAAACTTATAATAATACCATATATATACTTTTACTAGTATCAAATATAATTTTCAATAAAAGTAGTTAAAAATGAATATTAAATGGTGATTTTAATGTACAGATCTATATAGGCAGATATATATTCCAGTATTGTCAATTGTGCAATAAAAAATAATTTTATATTTTGTATCTCCAGTAATATTTAACCAGAACTTAACTAAACACTTGTTAACCCTTTTTTTTTTTTTTTTTTTTTAATAATAAACAATTATAACTATCAAATTCTTGTTATAATAAGATGGCATTATTTGTGATTGTATTTAATAAACTAGAACAATAATCTTTATAATTTTACCTATAGATTTTTTTTTTAATGTAAAGAAAGATATAAAAATATCTACAAGGAATTCATTTATAATTGTAATACAATAACGCTACTTACTATATCTATAATAATCTACAAATAATAAAGTTAAATTTCTTCATTCGCTCCATAGTTATATTATTTTTTTTTTATTTTAAATTACATATAAAAATTTATTCAAAATAAATATGTATATTCCTTGTTTATAATAAGCAATTTTTAATTTCGTATTATTTTTAGCATTTTCTGAATTTAAGTTATAAAAATAAAAAAAAAAATAATATAAAAATTAAAATAAAAATAAAAATTTGTAATTATAATAACAATAAAAGCCTACATAATATAATAATAATTTTTCTCATTTAAATTTCTATTTTTAAATTTAAAATAAAATCTTTCTTAATCGTTTTTTTATATTTGTTGCAAAAAATATCCAATAAAGATAATTTTTCAAATAGTTAAAAAATCAAATAAAAAATGAAAGTATAAGAAAAAAAAAAAAAAAAAAAATTCATATGATTATAATATGATGTTCACTCTTACCTGCTCTATTTGATTGGTCAATCATCGGTTGAACGATTCTTCGTCTCGCATTAATAAACCTGCAAAAATTTAATGAGAAAAAAAAAAAAATATTTAGTGAGTCAAATTTTTTTGCACTTTTTTTTTAATATCATAAAAAAATAAAGAAAAAAAACAAAAAAACCCATTAAAGAATTTATTTAATTTCCCCTGTTTCTTTTATTTTTAAGAAAATCATTTTATTTTTTATATTTTATTTTTATACATTTAATAGCCATTCAGCTCAAGCTTATATTTCATATATAATATTAAATTCAAATTCACTTATTATTACATATGTATATAAGACAGTTATGGTCACAAAATTGGAAATAGGAATATTAATAGATATTTTACAGTTTTACATTCTTAAAAGAAAAAATATTTTTAATAATTATTATTATTTATATTATATAATAACTAATACAATTACTATATTTTTTTTTTTTTAGCACAAACAACTAAGGCCTACGGTAATATATGAATAAAATTAGGAATTTAAAACCTTAAATTCAAATTTAAATTTGGAACGAATAGGTAAATTTTAATATCTACACATATGAATATCTGTAGTCAGTACATGTGTGTTTTTTAAAATAACAAAAGCAAGTTGAGAATCCAATATTAAATTATCATTTATAAATTAAATGTCCCTAGAAATAATATAGTATAAAATTAAATTGTCAAAACTGTAAGGGATAACTAAATAAAAAAAAAAGGTGAATCAATGACTTCTTAGAGACATTAAAGTTTTATATTAAAAAAAAAAAGAAAATAACTCTAGTTAATATAGTTAAAATGCAGTTAAAATGATTTTATTAAAATTTTTATTGATTTTTTTTTTTCTTCTGCATTTTATTTTATATAAAATATAAAAATAAATCATGGTATAAAAATGAAGAATAAGAATATTGTTTGCGGAATATTAAATTTATCCATTAAAAAATATATGGGTTTACTAAAAAATAATTATTTTAACTTTATTATATTAATTACTTTTTTTAAGCACTTTTATAAAAAGAATTTTGCTTATTTAGTTTCACTCTGTCAGTCACTCTGTTTACTGTTTATAAAACTTTTATTGGGTTCAGAAAAAAAAATCAATTAGATTTTAATCATATTAATATAATAATAGACCTTATAAAAATTTAATTTTGTTGAATATTTTTTTTAATGTATAGTACTAGAGCTGCATTGGTCCGTCAAAGATAGAGAAAATGCATTTCAGTACTTCAATTTACCTTATGTTATATTGTTATGTCATATTTCGCAATATAAACTGTTATGTAATATTTTGCAAAATTTTGATTCATTTGCATCTCCATCTCTCAACGCTTTTGCTCAAAATCTTGATAATTTAAGAGAAGGCAGATCGTTAAAAATAGTTTTCTTTGTGCGAAAGCTATTAAAGGTCACAAATTGAAAATCTACTATATTAAGATATCTGTAACCTGGACAGCTGTGCACAGTTTTTTAAAGTGAAACACAAAAATTAAATCTTAAATATTTTATTTATACGTGTGATGACTTTTTTAAATTATATTGTATTTCCTTGAAATTAAAGAAAATGTCTCCAGATTTTTCAAAAAGCTAAAAAAAAAAGTAATCCCAGTTTTTATTGCTTTTTTGAAAATGTGGACCCTTAAAAATTTTTAGTTTTACATACTGTCTTGTTTTTTTTTTTCAGATTTAAAATTATATGAGAAGTTTTTATTAAAAATAAAAAAAATAAAAAATTTTTAAAGTTTAAAAGAAAGAATGCAATTTGAAAATAAATATGAATCACTAAGAAGTAAATTAAATTTAATTTTTGTTATTTTATATTTCATGATTTTAAACTTATCTGACCAATGGTGCAGTTGACGTATACGTAAGTTGACAGTTTATCAGCTCAAAGGTATCGGATTCAAATAGCGGTCAGATCAATAAATTTATATAAAGTTATATAAATATATATGTATAATTTTCATTATACATATATCTGTTTTTCTGTCTTTAGTTCTACCATATTATTTCTTTTCCTTAATTTCTATTTTCATAACTCCTTGCTCACTCTCTAGGTAATACAAGATCAGAAATTTTGTCATTTGGTTGGCATCAAAATGGGTAACCACACATGCAATTGAGACCCTTATTTTGCTATGAGTTACTTATTTGTAAAATAGTGGTCTAATATTCTGATGAAAGAAAGATGGATTTATTGTACTTCCGGCATTTATAAAGGGTTATGGGGTAAGTATAAAATGGAAAGAAAATAAAAAATATAAATATAATTTAATTTGACTTGCACAACAACTACATCAGAAAATGAAAGATTGATTTACTTTCGCGTAACATTGTTTGAGATTGGAAACCAAAATAAAACAAAAATATTAAACTTAAGACCTCTAATTATGTGTCTTAAAACTATACGAATAGAACACTATTGTACCAGACCGTATCATATTATATAGAATTGTTTAAATTATACTATTAATACCATTCTCATTAGTTCATTTTGTATAGTTTTATGAAATATATATGCAAAAAATTCTATACAGTTTTATACTTTTATACAATTTAAATATTTTATTACAATAATTTACATTGAAAGTATTTAGTTTTCATTCCAAAGTGAAATAAGGCCTATTAGGTCTTATTGCTCTAGGCTTTATTTCCCCCTGCCGTTTCTATAATGTCCATATTTTAGGTTATCCGAAATAAAGCCGAAAGAAATAAAGCAAAATTACTTTATTTCAAAACACATTTGAAATAAAACCGAAATCATCAAATTTTTGTTGTCATAAAAGAAATAAAGCCAAAATTAAAATGAAATAAAGTCAAAAATAACCGCCAGTGGCCGTTTACTTTTTAAAATAAAACCAGCCATCTACAATGTTCTGCCTCACTATACCGATACGGTAGAAGAGTGGTGAATTAAGAGAGATTTTAGACTTGTATTCAAATCTAGGAATACCCTTTTTTCAGAATATTTATATATACAGTATATAAATATAAATATTCTGGAAAATGGAATACCCTAATTTTGAATTCTAAAATCCCTAATTACAATTCAAATTTATCAATATCATCTATTAATAATATTTTTGCATTTATTTCTTTTTGAAAAATGAAAGGAAAAATGAAAAAGTTTGAAAGGAAAGGAAAATGTGGTATTGAAATAAAGCCAAAAAAGTGTAAACTGATTTTTGATCTTATTTCTTTTTAATTTTGACATTATTTCAAATCCCCTTTTGAAATAAAGTCGAAAACAAAAATTTTATGTTTTAGGCTTTATTTCAAATCCGTTTTGAAATAAAGTAAAAAGATGGCCATTTGGCTTTATTTCTTTCGGCTTTATTTCAGGTAACCCCTATTTTAGTGTTGGTTCGCTTTTTTTCTTATCAATTCACGTACGGTCATAATATCTAAAATATTATTTTCTTAAATAATGTTAGAGCAGCCAAAAAATATGGTTAATTGTTAAATATTATAATTTGGTAAAATGTTCTTAACAGAAACAAGATGTCTTTTCAGCAATAATACGAAAAATTTTTAGGTTTTTAGTTATATTAAATTAATTGAACTTATTATCATGCCAATTATAGTAGAGTTTTTGAGAGAAGTCAATAAAATATCAAACGAATAAAAATTCATCTAAAATATGACCCACATTCATTTCCAATGAGTTACTCATGTTAATACATTCAATCCCAATGTATTACCCATCAAGCAGTAAAGAAAAACTTTCCCTAAAATTGAGTATATCATTATATATGTATATGTATATATATTTCATTCATAGCCCTGGACATTCATCGAATTATAAAGAATGTTTTGTGTTCATCTGTGATTCACGAATTTGAACGTTCTAAATATTAAATTATTTGTTAACTTTTTCATTTGGATTCGGATTTCGCTTTAATAAAATACAAAAAGAATAAAAATAAAGAAAAAAAAATTTTTGTAAGATGTTTTGATCAACAAATTATGAAAACAAAATTTTGTTTTTAATTTCCATCCAAATTCCAATTTAACAAAAATATATATTTTTTTTCTCTGCTTTTAACTCATTTTTTTTTTTTTCTGATTTAATTTTTTTCCCCCTTAATTTCTTTCAGGATTATTTCATGCCAAAAATGGAGAAAATTTGTAATTTATTGCTTGACATTTTCTTTACATTTTCCAACCTCATTTTGTTATTTTCATCCATTTCTGTCCTCCTTTTTCTCCTCCCACTACTTTAGTACTCCAATTTCTTTGTAAAATTGTATATTTTAAATAAAAAACAAAAATAACAACTCTTAAATTTGGATCAGTTCGCATCTTTTTCATCGGTTTCATATAAGGTTTTACGTAAAAAAAAATTACAAAATCCAATTTCCGATGCCATTTTCACCTTGGATTTTGCAATCTAAAAATACGAAAGAAAAAACAAACACAAAAATTTATTTTTTTACTTAAAGGAGAAAACAACATAAGCTCCAAAAAGGTTTATCCGGTCCATGATAATCTATTCGTTTACACCTTACCATTTAGAAGCAGTTAGAAAATACTGCCGTACATTTTTGATAAAGGTAAAGACTGGCTATAACATTGATCGCCATCGCTTTTATTTTATTTGTATTAATAATATATGGATATATAATATGTATCTTGGTACAGAGATTGGAGTTCCTCCCCTAAAACAAAAAATCTCATTTAGAAAAACATACATTCCAATTTTTATACCCTTGTTAATAACAAAAATTCCAATGGGAATTTCATTTTTATTTTTCACCTTAGAGTGAAATTGGCGCCAAACAAAACATTAAAAAAAGTTTAGAAAATTTATATGGGGCACAAAAAGAAAAAAAAAAACAAAAGGAAAATTCAAACAATTCAATACTAAATGCTTTAACATGAAATAGAGAAAAAAGTTCTTAAAAGGCCTACCATTAATGTAACAATAATATAAAAATAAGGAAAATAATAAATATTATTATAGTTTATTTTTTCTGGGAAAAATCTTTGTTTTTTTTTCTGTACCTTGTACCCTCTCTTTTAATACATGAAATTCGCTTCTTAAAACATTATATTATATATCTATAAATTTAAACAAAGAAATTTAGATGTGTCTTTTCGAAAACGATTCAAAAACAAAAAAAAAAAGTATGAATGAGCAAAATATATGTGTTTCTTTAGACCATAAAATAATTAAAATACCAAATATTCAACAAAATAAACAAACAATTTCAAAATTAGTTTTACTAATTAAAAATTCAAGGACCACAAGGGTTTTTTTTTACAGCTTTTGGAAAGTCTGCGTTATTTCTGAGGTTAGAACAGAAAACAGTTAAGTTTTATTCAATGATTTTACAATTTATGACAGACAAAGCATGAAAAAATTTCTAATAATGTTTTTAATTCTGAAATATATTAAGGCAGATCAATTACAGTTATAATTTACAGTATTATCTTAAATCGACAAAATTATATACCATCATATCGTTCAATTTCATTATTATTAATTATTAAATCGGTTCTTCCTTCTCATTCTTGTAACGGTAAAAAATGTTATAAAATGTTGGAATTCACATAAAAATTTAAAGAATATGAATTTTACAAATTATGTGTTAATATACATAAACGTATATGTTTATATAAATATTTGTAGGTATATGTATAAGAGTATATCCTATATATTTACAAATTATATTTAGGATCCTTTAACAGTAACAATTTGACAACTTAAATTTTAAAATATGAACGTTTTAGTTTCATTCTTAGAATTGTTTTGGTTTAAATTTAACATTCTGTTCAAACCAAATGAATTTTCTTTCTTACTATATACTATAATTGTGTTTATCAGGCTTTTAACATCTGACAAGATAATCGTCATAAATTTTACTTAAAGCTAAGAGTATTTTCGTATAAAAATCTTATTTTTAAGGATGTTACATTTTTTCTGCCATTTTTTTACTCGTTTTTTACATCAAAAAAATACACAAAATTTGTACTCACTCCAAATTTCTGTTATACTCGTACAAAAATCGAACAAAGAATGTTCAGAATTCCCGTTAGAGTTTTTTTTACTCCTCGTTAATTCTTAATATAAAGTACATAAAATTTTCTTGTGTTAATATATATATGATGTAACTTAAATTCTGAATGTAAAAATAATTTTCACAATAATTTCACAAAAATAACAACACTAATAATATAAAAACGAAACAGGGAATAGACTAAAATATATAATGAAAATAAATAAAATGGCGAATCTAATGTAAAATGTAATGAAATACAACAGTCTTACGGTTTTTTTATATTAAAAGAATATTTATTAAAAAATTTATTAGAGTTTGAAAAAAAAAAACCAACCAGTTGCCGAGTTACTGTATAATAGTTGGAAAAAAAAGGGTCTAAAATTATCTAAAGTATATATACCCTAAAAACAAGGGTAATAATAATACATTCTGTATAGTTATATACTTACCAATTATTTACTTGCAATATCGTTAAACCTGTATCTTGCGCTAATTGTTTTTTCTGGTCCTCTGAGGGGTAAGGATGCTGAAAAAAAAAAAAAAATAAATAAAAAATTAAACTAAAAATATTTATTAATAAAATTAAACGAATATTATTAGAGTTAAATTAAATATTTGAATATTATTTTCACGGTTCTAAAATTAAAAACTGGAATTTATGATAGCTAATATTTAAACAAATTCGGCATTTAAAAATAATTTAAAAAGGAATTTTTGACACTAAAATTGTATTTTGTTTTAATTAATTAAATTGAAATTGTATTAATTAATATTAAACAAATTCTTAGCTGAGTATTAATTAAAGTAATAATCTCTTTAACTTTTCATAATTATTATATTAAAAGTCTGGAAGTACTCGTAGTTGTAAATGTTTCCTTTTTTTTTTTAATTAGGTTCCCTTTTTTTTGTTAGGAAACAAAATTTTTTACTTTTAATTGAACCTCTATACCAATGAAATGATTAGTTCCATTCCACGAAAGAATATATAAATATTAATAATTAAAAATTTATTAATTTTATGCTTGAGAAAGCATTTTTTTTTTTTTTGTTATATTAAATATTTATAATATAAACATTAACATTTGTAATAAAATTAGAAATTTAGTAAATTTAATTAGAATGCAACGGGTAATACTTAGAAATGTATCACTTTATTAATTAAATCGGTTAACATTATGACAAGATCTAAACATAATGTAACATTGGTTAAAATCCTCCTTAATTAACTACATTCGATTTGAATGTGTTTGATTCTAGATGTAAAAACATGGCTAACTTCAGAAATTAAAAAAACATTGTCATTACATTAGGTATACATACATATATTCTCATATCAATGTATGTAAATATAATATGGTTTTATTTATATTTATTAGTGCATAAAACAAAATATTCTTCGATTAGAATCAGTTTTAAATTGTTTTTAGTTAAAAGGTAAAAATAACCAAAAAGAAAATATTTTTGCCTAAGGATTTTCACGAATGGTATGATAATGGTGGACAAAATAAAAAATTATATTTTATTTTTTAATATTAATATATAAAAATCCCCCATTTTATTTAAATAAACAATATAAATATATACATATATATATATATGTATATGCAAAAAATATTCATGCATTTCTGATTATACTTTCCTAAATTTTTGTTTTTTTCAAGTTAGAATTTGTTATTGGTATTAGAAACCCATTATTTGAAAATCCTTTTTAAAAAAAAGCTTAAGAGAACTGGCCGATCAGTTTTATAATATCCTGTTTAATGTTTTTTTTTTATATATATGTATATAAAACATTAAAATTGTGCTGCAAGTAATACGCTGGCATTTAAATTCAAAATTCATTTTATTTTTATTAAAATAAAAAAAATAGGATTGGTACGAAAAAAAGAGATAGCATTATATTTATATATGTATTGTATATATAGAAGGAGAGAGAGATAAAAGTAAATCTATTCTGATGTGGATTTTGTATTATACATGATAATATCTTAATGACATTTCTAATGGTCATCGGATTTTTGGAATATATTATACATATATATATATATATATTTTTTTTTTGTTACCCATTTTTTTTTATTATTGTTTTTTTTTTTAAATTGCTGGTGAATTTGGCTTAAATTGTAATAAAAATAAAAGAGCTAAAATGAATTTTGGAAAAAGGAACAAAATTTAATGTTCATATTAAGAATAATTCTAACGATTATTATAAACTAAGAGCTTAACAGTTTATACCAAAAGAATTCTTTTTTTCATGTAAAATACATTTTATTATAACAGCAGTCAGTTATTGAAGAACTACTATATTATGTATTTAAAGATAAATTAATTTCAATCGAAAATCTGATAATATAATATGTACCTTATATACCGATTAAAATTTTAATTCTTAGTTTAATGTGAATTGAATTTAAATAAAAGAAAATATTCTCAAGTTCCAATTTAGCTTTTTAGATTAGCGGTTCTAAAAAATTAGCACTAAAAATAAAATATAGAAGTTTGAGGGGTAAAAAGATCATATTTATGTAAAACAAGATAGAAAAAAAAAAAAAAAGAAAAACATTTCCAGTTAAAAGTTTTATTTTTTTTTTCAACTTAAAGTTTTTTTTTTTTTTGTAAATGCTTTTCAAGAGATTATCATTTTTTGTAAATTTTTATAATAAGATCCTTATTATTATCCCTAATAAATAATTATAATGCATAAATCACAAGTGATGGTTTATTTTATAATTCTACATACATACATACATACATACATATATATACGTATCGTATATGTATATTTTAGGACACAACTTTGCAAAGTATTTTACTTAATTTTATGTTATTTCGGTTTGCTGAAAGGATCAAATTTATGCTACAACAATATAGTACCAACGAACCAACATTCATTTTTATATGTATATATGAAAATTTCATGTTCAGGGCGAAAAATAATCATTTTCATTGTTTGTTTGTTGTCTTTTTATTTTTTATTTTATTTTTTCAACTAAAAATTCTAAAATTCTCATATCATATTCTAATATCTATGCGTTAACACGAACTGAATTTCTTATTTTTTTTTTTTTTTTTTTTTGGATTTGTTTGGTTTGGTTTAGTTGCCTTTTTGCAGGATAATATAATAAATAATAAAAAAAAAAAAAACTAAAAAAATAAAAATTTTCATCAACTCTAAAGTATGTACTTATAAATTTAAAAGTCAATTTTCTGCCTGTTTTAGTACTGATAAAATTTCTAACAAACAAATATTTGTTAATAATATTGGCAAAAAAAAAAAAAACAAAAATATTAATATTAAAAAAAAAGTCAATATAGTTAAATATTATATTTTTATTTATTTTACAATATATATTAGGTTATATATAATATTTATAATTTTTTTTTTTTTTTTGGAAATTATAACCTAACGTAAATTACATCTAAGTTTATTCTGGGGTTTCATGTAAATAATTTAACTTTATGTAATAAAAGATTACTAAAAAAAAATTAGCAATAATATTTTCCTATTAAAATTGCATAATTAAAAAATTCTAAATCTAAACCGTAAATTGATAAAATTTAAAAACAAAAATATAACTTTCTTTAAAATTTGTAGGATAATTTCGAGAATATTTTCTTAAAACTGTTTTAAGCTCCATCATTTTTTAGTAAATTGAATTTCGTTTCTTGGGATGGGCAAACATATTTTCATAAAGCAAAAACAGATTGCACATACCGTAGGTATAAATAAATTTAATAATATAATTAATTGTACAGTTATTTATATAACATTATTAGCTTCATTTTCATACATATATCGTAATTGTTAAACCTAATATTTGCCAACCTAATACATGTATCTTAGAAAAGATCAAACTACAAATTAATGATATATTTTTTTTGTTTGCCTTTCCGAGCTCCTAAACTTTTGTTTCTTTTCAATCAATATTTTTCAGCAATAGGTACAGTCTATTGTACAACATTGCAAAAAAAAACAAATATTGTAGTTCTACGCTACCTTTTACCTTATACAAGAATTATTTACTTTTTATTTATTTTACGATATTAATTATTACGATATAAATTATTATTTTCTTTGTATATGAGCTGACTGCGGTTTAAACGGAAGACCTTCCTATTAGAAGGCCGGCAACTTAACCACTACATCATTAGTTAAATTAAAGGCATGAAAAGAAATTCCTTTTAAATTTATTATAACTAAAATGGGAAATATTTATATTAAAAGTATTTAAATGTAATTTTACTCTAAAGAATTATAGGTACTGAATTTCTAGATATTAAAAAAAAAATTTAAAAAACAAAATGAACGACAAAAAAAAATTTTAACTCGCATTTTTAAGAGTAAAATAAAAACTAAAAAAACTTACAAATATATTATTATTTTTTTATACAATTTTTATTAGATATGTTTTTTTTAGTAGCCATATTTAAAAATAACACCTTTTTTATATATTGCATACGAATAAAAAAAATATGTACAAAAGCAAATGAATGAAGTTACTCATCCATACTTCAAAAAAAATCATCTGAAATAGCAGTTAAATTGCGATTACAAAAGTTATAATGGATAAATAAATTAATTAACTTTTTATGTTTGTATATATATATGCATGTAAAAATTATATATTTATAAAATAATAATATAAACATATGTACGCAACTTACAATTAAAATAATTTTTAAGGGATTTGTCGATATACAAAAGACTATTTTTAATGTGTATAGCTTTTTAAAATGTAACTTTTGTTTAAAACTATATTCTGTCCCTGTCTTTTTGCAGTTTTCTTTAATTCTTTCTTTTCCTTTTATTCATTTAACTATTACAATATAATGCTTATATTTAATTTATATTTTATTTTTCATTTTTTGAGTAATATGAACGGAGACAAATGATATGAATGGTTTCTTTCTTATTTGTTTTTATTACAAAATATGCATACATATATGCATACATACATTTAGATATTAAACATAATATGTGGACAGGTAGCATGACAAACACTTGAGATGATTGTTTTAAATTTCTGAGATAACGAAAAAAAATAATATATACATATATGAATGTATTAATAATAACATATATAAAAAGGCGTGACAGTAATTAATTATGTGCAAAACAGAGAAAATGGCTCCAATATTTTTTTTTTTTCATATAAAATTTAACCATATATTCAATAGTTAACAATAGTTAACAAACACAAAATAGAAAATTACGGTATATTATAGGTGGAATAAAAAATTTTAAGATAAATTGCATTGAAAAAAATTTATAAAATATTGTGTATTAATAGTAGTTATATACATACAATATAAAATAGGTAGTATAAAGATGTAATAATACTGTAATATTATGTATAGAAAATTCTTTCAAAAAATTCTAATAAACTTTTAAAAAAATAGGTGGAGTTGAGATATTTTTTAATAACTTTAAATATTCTATTTTATTTATTTTTAAAATTTCATCATTTCCTATTTAAAAAGAAAAAAAAATATTAATATTAGGTACCTACCTATAAAAATTCAAAACATTTTATAACAAAAAATTGTTTTTTTTTTTTTTTGTAGGCATATATGCATGCATAAAATATAAAACATTTATTTAAAATATAGGTAGTAAATATATGAATTATATAATATCTATATATAACGTTCTATTAACAAAAAAGAACAAACGCAAAACTTTTATCATTTAAATTTAACATTTTTAAAAATTGACATTATAATATTCTCCGTCGCTAAATTATTAATTTCAAATGAATGCTCCGACGCTATGTTATAAAGCAAGTATATTGTGATGAAAAGTTTTGGGACAAGAAGAATAAAAATTTAAGTCCTAATTTCTGAAATTACATATTTGCTACAATCATTTATTTTGTTTTGTTTATAAAAATTTCAAAAAATGGGTACATTATTTTAAAAATTAAATATGTACTTAACTTTTTTCATGTTAAAACAATTTTTACATTTTTATATAAATTTTGAAACAAACACAAAAGGTTTTTTTTTTTTTTGTACAATAGATTTACTTAGTTTTTTTTTTTACGAATGATCCTCATTATAATTAGAATTAATTTAAATATATAATTTTAAAGTTTTCTCACAACAATTAAAAAAAAAAAAAGCTAAGAAAAAAAATTCAGTTAATTACAAACAAAAAAAAAAAAAATAATAATCACACATTGAAAAAATATGTTACCAAACCAAGTAGTGGAAAAAATAAAAAATAAAGGAATTTTCACTTAATCTCGCTCACAATCAGAATAAACAGAATGAAAAAATAAAAACTTCCTAATTTCAAATGTCTAAAATTTCGACACAATCCATTACTCTTTTTTACTTGTTTTTTAATTTTTTAATTTAAAATTTTTCTTAATTTGTTTGTATGCTAATCTAACAAAAAAAAAAAAAAAAAAAACATTTTTTTACCGTCATTAATTTATTTTGTGAATGTATATTTTCGTTTATAATACAAAACACATAATATACATACATACTGTCATTTTATCATAATATAATATACTTTTTTTTCTTAATTTTTTTTGTTTTTTTTTTTTAATTTTTATCTAATCTTAACATTTCTGATAAATGAAATGATAGTTCACATCTATCTAGTCAAATTTGAATATTTGTTTTTTTTTTTTTGTTTTTACTAACTTTCAAAAGTAGTTGAATTTCAAAAAACTATAATAGATTCAACTGTGTTAAAATAAAATGCGGTCAGGTTTAAAATTAGAGAAAATTGAAAAAATAAGAAGTCAGTATGTAAAATTAAAGGTTTTTAAAGGTGCACGTTTTCAAAAAGCATTTTAGATTTTGTGACTCTTTTTGCATCTAAATTTTGCAATTTGTTTTTTATTTTTTATGTGAAACGTTTCTTAAATTTTGTTTAGATTTATAAAATGAAGAAAATCCGTTAACACATGTGTGAAACATAATATTGAAGGTTTAATTTTTCTGCCATACTTATCAGAAATTTGCGCAGATTTCCAAGTTACAGGCTCTAAAAATAGCGAATTTTATTTTTTATTTTATGATCCCAAATTATTAACTAACGACTCCCAAAGATTTTACTACATCCTAATAGAAAGATTTTGACTGAAAGATATCAGAAAATATACGCAGAAACTAAAATTTTGTTTAAATATAACGGTAAATTCAATTATTAAATTGCAAAAAATTATATGTATGTAAAAATTGATTTATATAACATAAAAAATTGATGTTTGATTTTTCAAAACTGAAAAAATATTTAGTACAACTTGGGATATAAACATTTACAAAAATAAGAGCTTTTGTATCTTTGAGAGGCTATAAATCAGTAATGGATAGTTACTACATACAAAAAAAAGCTACATTTTTTGGCTTTCAAAAATCATAGTATGAATTTTTAATGATATATGGTTAAAATTGGCTTATCTTAAACAGTGTAGAAGTTTTGTAAAGACGGACGGTCAAATGGACAAAGTAAAACTAATTTAAAATTCGTTAAAAAAAAAAGGTTAAAACAAAGTTAATAATTGTTTTCTTTTAAATCCTTTGTGAAAAAATTACTGAGGTGAACTAATCTCTTCTATATATATATTCATATATATGAATAAATTTTTAGAACGAATAAATATACAAGCTCATTATTTATGCACTTTTAAATTTGTATATTTAATTATTTACTTATGATTTTTAATATAATTATGTATTAGTTTTTTGATAATATAATGATAGTTACACAAATTGAAAATTTCAACTACAAAATTAAACATAAATAAATTTATTCTTTCCCCCATTTCGCTTTACTTTAATAGGTACTATAGCTACTTGGTACTGAATTACAATTATATATACTAAATATTATTTATATTATTATTATTATTGTTATTATTATTGTTATTTTTAAGTATAAACCTACACATATGAAAAGTATATAAGTACGTAATTAAGAATGGCGTAAAACTAGCTATTGAGTATAAGATTAAAAAAAAATAATCTTTTTTTTTTTTTAAATGTATTAAAGAAAAAAAAAAAAGAAACTCTTCTTGGATATCAAAAAAATAACGAGCATTTAAATATTCACATTTACTAAATTAGTATATTAGTAATATTATATCTACTATATGTAGAATTCAAATGATAATAAACAATTGAGATTGTGAAAATAAAGTAATAAAATAAAAAGAACAAAACTGATTTCATTGGTTACGACATACGAGTTAAAAAGTTAAGTATTTCTTTATTCTTTTTACAAAATGACAACTACGAACATTACACGCGTATATAAATTGAGCCTTAGTTTACGTATGATATCAGTGATATTAAATTTAAATATATATAAAATAAAAGTTAAGTTAAAAAATTATAGTTTACATTTTAATAAAATTGAATTTCTTCTCACTGCACACTTCTTTAGATGAAAAGTTAAAGTCGTGGCATCAAATTAATTTAGTAGTAAAATTCAGCTTAAAAATAAATTTTATGGGAGTTAAGATCATTAAACACTAAAATATATAATGCTATATAAGTTTTTAAGAATGTTTTTAATTAAATTTTAACTAGATTGATAAAACATATATATATCTTGAAATGATTTTTCGAATATTTTTCTGTAATTAAAATAATTTTTAAGCAAAAAAAAAAAAAAAAAAAAAAGAATTTACATATATGTTTAATTGCAAGGAATAAAATAATAATGATATGAATTTTTATATATAATTAATAGATCTGAGAGATGAAAAAAGAATCTTGATACTAAAATATTAACCCGTAAGATCGAGATTGTTCATTTTATAAGATGCATATTCCTTAACACTACAATTTTTAATCGATTTATAACCATAGTATCATTATTTCGAGTCCGTCGGTGGATCGATATTAATTATCGATTGTATTTTAAAATTTAATAATTAGCCAACACAATTATTGAAGTATTCAATGACTGAATCAAAAAAGAAAAAAAGAAATGGAATTATTTGATTTCAAAATAATATGATTCCATTTAAAAGAAATCTCTAAAATACAACTAGTTCCATATGAAAAATACCATTGAGTTTCAAATATAAATCAATTCTTAATATATTATAATTGCTAAAGTTTCTATATAATAGTATATAAGAAATCCATAGATTATACTTATGTGTATCATTCAAAAGGACATTAATGTATCAAATATGTTTAAATGTGTAGATTTGCCTGTATATTAAAAATATGTCAAATAAAAAACAGGACTTTTCCATTATTGGTAATACAAGAATCACATCATTTTTTGTCTTTTTTATTTTTCATCCCAGCTAAAAGTTGATTTTATTTTCAAAATATGGGTAACCCTTTAGATTTATATATTCATTTAGGTCATAATCTTAAACTCTTATATTTACATATAACTCTATTTCGGAACATTAAAAATGGAGACATTTATTTATGTACATATTCATATATTTACCTATAAAAATACTTTTCCATATATACATACATATTAATAAGTAAAATATGTATATTTATTGTGTATTCGTTTATATTTGAAGAAAAAAACTCCATTAAAAAAGGATTTTTGTATTAGCATCTTTAGAAACGAAAAACTATAGTAAAACCAAATTTTGTAGAAAAAATTTATTTTAGATTTCTGATTTATTTTTTTTCTAATAATTTCAGTTTTTTGCAATATAGCCATTAATTTTTCAAGAATAATTTCTGTTAAATAAATGTTGACCAAAAGTTAAATGCTTAAGAGGATAAAAAAATATGAAATTAGGAAAAAAATTTTATCGTCATATAAAAGAAAAGGGTTTTCTATAAGTATACAATGAGTGGACAGTGATTCTAAGGGAGAAAAGCAAATTCACTGAAATGAATATACAGAAAAAAAAAATAATTCGTTTAATCGAAATTTCATATCTCGAAATAACTTTTATTAATAACTCTAAATTAACAGCAAAAAAAAAGAAAATGATATTTGAAGTTTTGATTAAAAGATAAAAAATATTAAAAATTCCTTTTAATAAAAGGAAATTAAATGATATGAATGTATAATTTGTTTTTAAATGAATACTTTCCAATTTTTTGTAATTTTAATTTTTTTTTTTTTTTGTATAGTGCATTTCCCTGTCACATAAATGTAACAAGGAAATTACACAGCCTTTCCTTTTTAGGCGTGGCTGTAAATGTCGTAAGGAGGAATTATTCTTATGACGTATGCGGGATTCGAACCCACACTCCCTCGGTGATTTTTAATATGTATAAGTAAATGTTATTTAAAATATGTTAGGTACTAAAATGTGGCATATTAAGATGTGTATAATGAAATTTAATCACAAAAACTATACTAATTCAAGTTTTTGATATAGTTTTAATGTGTCAGAGGTTTGCTTTTGGTAAAAGACACAATAAAATTAAGAACAATATCAAATACCAAACAAAAGTTTTCATTATATTGAAAAACTAAAGCTGATAATAATTAAATAACTCTGACAAAACTAAAACTTTTATTTATTTGAAAAAATTGTATGACAGTTAATAAAATTTAATAATAAAATATTTCAAAAAAATTCAATATTAACCAAAATTAAATAAGTACAAAATATCATATGCAAAAAAAATTTTAAATTGTTACATTCAAAATTTATAATAAACATATAAGAATATAAAAATATGAATTTCCATATTGAATTTACAAGCCTTTTCAAATACACCTGAACCACTAAACACTGAACCACTGAACATATAAAAACTTTCCTATCATGATTTATATACTTCTTTGTAGGAAACCTTTGTCATTATTTATATAAAATATCCTTAAACAAGGCCAAACAAATTAAATGCTCTTGTTTTCTGGTTAAGTCACAATACTTTTAACAATATTTTTGATCTCAGGTCAAATGATACTTTAATATGCGTTGCAGCAAACATGTTGTCTTTTTACAATCCACAACAAAATATAAAAACAACAAATAAATAAACATTTACTTAGTACATAAAACTATTACTAACCTTAGACCAATTCAAGAAATAAACCATATTAAAAGAAATTTTTTAGTATGGTTTTATTCTAACAATATAATCATTTTTTCTTTTTCTTTTTTTTTTACCTTCTTCTAAATTTATTTATCTTCTGAATATGTATGTATAGATATAATATGTGCACTGAAATTTTTGCATAAAAAAAAAAAAAATTATATTCTGATAGAATATCACTTGTAATTCTTATTTTTAACAAATAAAATAAGTACAAGAAAGTTGTAATATATAAAATTACAATAAAACGACATAAACTATACTTTAATTGTAAAGAGTGTTAAAGTAGAAAGGGATATAAAGGATAAGAATTCAAATTAAGAAAGTGCTTTATATGAGAAATGAATTAAAAGGAGAACAGAAGGTAAAACTTGTTAGGTGAATTTATATCTAGAAGAATGACGACGGATTATATTTGGTGTACATTATAAGAAAACATAAATTTATTTTGTTAGTTTTTGGATCCAAATCTTATGTTAATATATACTAATATATATATATATAAATATATACAAATATAACGAAGTGCATCAGCATTCAGACATACCTAATAAAATATATAAGAATAAATATATATAAAACTTTGAAAGTATGTTATCTATATGTCTATATTATATGTTACACATAATATTATTCTTTAAAAAAAAAAAAAAATCACAACAAAATAAAATAAAATAAAACAATGAAAACATCAGTTTACAAAAAAACATACTATCCTCTATGAATTTAAAACATAATCAACATATCATTGTGCCAGGACAAAATGATAAATAACAAATTACTTCTGCACCTTTTACAACATCTTTTATACATTTTCTTCCCTTTAAATGAATTTATTGCCTTATTTTTAAATTTGTTTAAAATTTTATGTATTTATTCTATGAAAATTTCATGTAATTTAATAATTTATAGAATTCAAATTTTTAACTTAATTGTTTTGAATTATTTTATTAAAATGTGTTTATTTTTTTTTTTTTTAAATAAATTTGTTACTTCCTCTTTTGAATTTTTCTTATTTAGTTACAAGAATAATATTATTGGGCAAAAATTTTCTGATCAATACATTTTTTTAAGATCTTAAGATATAATAAATTTAAATTAGCCATCATGTACGACTATAAATACCATTTTATTTTTAATAAAACTGAACCGGAACAGTATTTGTTGGCAATTTGTCTTTTGACGAAATTTGGCTTGCCTAATAAATGATTTTAGCCCGGTTCTTTGGTTATCCTTAACATGCCTTAAATTTCAGTTAGTAATCTTTAAGGATTGTTAAAATACATTGAGCATTATTATGATAGATAATCGTAGATATTGTAAATATTATTTGTTTTTATATATATATAGCTAATAGCATAAAATATAATACGTATAACACATATTTCTCTGACAAATAAAAATGGAAAGGAAATAAAGGAGAGCTAACTTTTTTTTGATTAATAACATCTATGGTATAATCAGCAAACATTGTATAAGTACATAATGATTAATATTGCAATAAAAACTAGATCGAAATCATATGAAAAAATATAAACACTGATTTATATATAAATATATAAACATTGGCCTTAAGTAAAATCCTGCATGATATTTTAAATATTTTATTATTTTACCAAAATAGGTCATGTTTGAACCTTATAGCGGACCATTTTTTAATAAGTTTTTTCTTTAATTATAAAAAAAAAAAAAACTTCTACTATTTAACATATCTTGGGGTTTATTTTTTATCTATTGCAATTGAAATTTAAATTTAAAAACATGCAAATAAAACAAAAGCATAAAACATTGAATTTTTGAATACATTTCGTACACCACTCCCACATCTGGCGGAAATATCTTTTTACGCGTGCGCGCTATACTAACCAAAATACAAAGAGAACGGATTTATAGTTTTATCAGTTTTATTTTCATTTTGATTTTTTGTTTTTATTTTTCACGAAAAGACAAAATATAAAAATTTTAGCTTTTATAAATTATTTTGAAATAAATTTAAATTGCATTGTCTTAAATTTTGAACAAAACCAAAAATAAAAACAAGAGGTACCTTAATCAGATTTTGGTCTTTGTTAAATAAAAAAAATAATATTAAAAATCATGAATTTTTAAAGGTAGATAAAGACTTGTTCAGATCAAACTAAAAAAAAATTGTAAGTTTGTCACACTAAAATCAAAAATTAAAATAATTGCATCTAAAATTAATAAGACACTTTAGTTATCTTTTATATTTTCTTCATATAAAATAAGATAGGTTCTCTGTTACTCGTTATGCGATAATAAAAAATAAAAGGATATATTTCTGTTATATAATTTAAACTTGTAAAAATTTAAGTGATTGAAAGATTATACAGTCGAGCAATATCAAGTTTTAAACCTCAAGAAGTTGTTTTAATGGTTTACTACATATTGACGAGGTAAAACTGCTGTGAAAAACGTAAAAAAACGCTGTAAAGTAACCGTAAATAAACTACACTTTAATTTGGTAAATGGCTGTTAAATTGGAGAAATTGTCTAACAGTACAATTTTGTCCGGAAACTAAATTTTGGTGCAAGAAAAACATCTAACATATTTTAAATAATTGAAAAAAAAATAATATAAGAAAAAATCGTTTATTGAGTAAAAAAAACATATCAGTTTTGTGGTATTTCATTCAAATTCGGTTCATTTATTTGAAAGTGCAGAAAAAGGGTCGTTTAACGATCATCGTCATACGTTAGGTAAGTCGTCAGCAGTTGTTGGCGGCATCGTCACAAAATTTTTTTTATTTTTTCTTTTGTATTTTTATCTTTACTTCATTCATCCGAAAATACTATAAACAATTTGGAATAAAACGAAACAACAGTTAGTAAGGGAAAAATTTATATGAACAAAAAGCCGAACTAATAAACAAAAGATGGAAAGAATAATCAACCGACCGACTTCCCATCAAAATATTGCAAATCTATTCAACAGTTTATCAGTGACAGGAATTACTTTTTATGTATAATTTTTTTTTGTATGGTTTTTTTTTTTTTTAAATTCATTTAAAATCTTTGATAACCTTTTAAAAATGAACTCAAGACAGGGATAAGAAAAGGGATAAACTGTTTATACAAACACATACAGTTTACATACAATGGAAAACATTCTCAAAACAATGACGGTTATCCTTTTTATGTTACTTCCCTTCCCATTGGTCGCCATTGTTCTCACACAGCGGTTTTTTTTTTATTGTTATTTTGTACGATTGCGCAATTTAATTAAATTTAACAAAAACTCAAAATAAGGATTGGAATATAAAATGAAAATGAAGCAAGTATAGAGAAATCGGATTTTAGTAATTAATATGTTTCTGGTTTCTATATAGAAAGACTCATTGTAAAAGTAAATAAAAATGCGAGGGTGAATTCATTTGAAACTAAAACAAAAAACGCCACATTACATCACATGTTGTTTTACTGAAAGCAGATGTTTGCAAAGATAAATTTTTGTTTAATAACTAAAGGCAGACATAAACTTCGAAAACGAATGAAGAAATATCATGTATATACATATCCAGAATTAAGAAAATCATGTACACATTAAAAGACTATAAGAATCTGCAAATTATGACCTGCATAAGAGCTAACTAATACAAATGTATACAAGTACAAACTTACTTGATATTAGAAAGTCAAAACATGTGGTGTTGTAATTTATTAGTGGCATGAAGAGATGAGATGAAGAGAAAAATCTTGAAGGTTTTAGTGAATTTTCTTAAGATTCACTAACCTTTTTAACAATTATATTTAAAATTATATATTTTGTCCTTTAAAAAAATATTTTTTATATATACTTCAAATCAAAAAAATATACTAATTTTTAGAATAAAATAAATACAACGTCAAAAACTGATCTATACTTTAAGACCATCAAATTTAACATTGTAGATACAAAATACATAATGCCATACGTTAATCCTTGAATAAAATTCTAAAAAGAAAAATTTCTCAAGCAAAAAATCTTCACAAAAGCTTTAATAAAATCCAACCGGAAATGGATACATTTTATCGGAAATCAGTTACATGTTTTTCATTTTTCATTATGGAAGATTTGTTTCAATATCTTTACTATTTATAACCATATGAAAGGATATATTTTTGGTCATATAGACGTCCTGATGTGATATTTTATTTTTAATTCTTTGATTTTCTTAACAAATATGATAATAATAACATAAAAAAAGTTATGAAAAATGTGTTTCAGTTTTCTTTTTGAGTGATATAAGTGAGTGCATATAAATTTAAAGAAGACATTTATTGAAATATCAACGACCTAGTTTTATTTCATAAATATAACATTTTATTTTCAATTATGTACGTTTAAGAAGTTTGAATAGCATATAATGATTCAAAATAATAATTAAAAAAAAAACAAATTATCGATTTCTATATTACTTAAGAAGTGTAAAAAGCGTAGTTCCTAAAGGGAATTTTATTAAAGCAATAATTATACTTTAAACTTTTTCAACCAATTTTCTTTCACATAAATTTTTTGGCAAATTTACTTCTCGCAAACAAACAAAAAATTGTTTTCCTTATGAACATTATTTTTAGTCCTTAACTTGTTTGAATAAAAAAAAAAAAAAACCGGCAAAATTCCAAAAAATAAAATCATAATATAGAAAAAAAAATTGTTTTTCCTTTGTTTAGAAAATTTTCGACATTGATGAATTGCGGATTATATGGGATATCGAATCAGATGAAGCGTGCTGCCTTCCTTCTATTCCTTTTTATTGTTGAATTATTTGTATATTTCTTCATTTTTTTTTTCTATTATTAGTGAAAAACAAACTAAATGTAGCAATCAATATATAACATAAATACAGATATGTATATACGTATTTAAATATTTGTGCTCTTTATATATTTGTATATTAGTTCATAGATTGAAAGAAGCATAGATAAGAATTCTGATACGGTATAATATTGTTTTCATTTAAGACAACGTTAAAATAAGACAAAAACATAACAGTAAAGAAATAAAAAATAAAAAAAGGATCAAAATACAATGGGTCCCAATTTCATAGATTATAAAGATATATACATATACATGATCCCTTTTTTAAATTTTTGTTTATTTTTTTGTTTTTTTATTATTGGAAATTGTAGATTAGAAGGAAATAGAATATTCAATGATATAGAATAATATATTGATCTGTATACTATGTCCATGTTTATTTTTAAAGTAATATTTGAAAAATTAAATTTTAAATAATTATAATTATTTTTATTGTTTATACTAAATCTGGAAATTGTTAATGGCATTAGATTGCATTACTTTGAGTTCTTCAAACAATTCTATCATTACAATGATATAAATTATTTAATTATAGTTTTTGATAGTATTAATAGCATTAAGTAAAGGAATAATTTCGAAATAAAATCGAAAATTTTATTCCAAATAATATAATCAACATTTTCAAAAAGAAAATTAATTTTAAACTTACCGTTAAATGTTGAAACAGCCACGCTCTTAAAATATTAGTTGCTACTTTTGGGAAAATTCCACGTTTCTTTTGGTTCTTTTTGCCATTGGCATCATCATCTTCTTCACCTGTACCTTCTCCACTACCTATACTAGCATTACTGGCATCACCTGAAAATAAAAGAATAATTTTCAATAAATTAATGTTTGATAAATTGTGAATTAACTCGTAACATTAAAACTCAAGAATTAGAGTATTGTAATGTCTAACGAAATATTCTCCACCTTGGTCTTAATCTTACATTGAAAAAATAAAACTATGATAAAAATATTTTCATGTTTTTTTTTTTTTAAATTTATACTCAATATCATGTATATGAATATATATATGTATAAATCATCACTTGATTGAATGAAATTACTAACAACAATAACTATATAACTATAGTATATAGATATGCAACAATTATCAAATTGTGCGCAGAATTTCCAGCTTTTCTGCGTAGACGCAAAATAATTAACGATCTACGAATTATTCAAAAAATAAAATAAAAAAAGACTTAAACAATTTGAGTAGATTGCAAGCAATAGCAGTCATTGAAATGGGCTAATAAAAAACAGACATGATGATGACGGCTGCTGATTTGTAATCGTTGTCTATTTTTCTCATTTATTCTGATCTTTTTACTCAATTACAATATTGCAATCGAAGTGGAGAGTTTCAAGAAATTTATATCTTCATTAAAGTTATTTATTGACTTGAAAATTGATTATAAAAGTGTTTATTCAGTTTGATTAATGTTTTTTTTCTTCCTCTTATATTCTTTTTTTTTTTTTGTTTATTTTTACATTTTTTTCAAACATTTTATATTAAATTTGGCTTTTATTATTTTCATACGTAACTGTTGCGTTTTTTACATACGTAACTATTCAAATTTTTAATTGTTTAGCAAAAGAAAAATTGAAAAGATGACTAATATAAAATACATTTACATTTTAACATATTCATAACAAGTTAAGATTTCTTACTACATAGGTGACAAAAAAATCATAAAAATATTAATTATAATTAATCTTAAATATTACAATTTATACGCAAAATACAAGTTTTTTATATAAACTTTTATAATAAAGTTTGGTAAGTATTAAAATACTAGATAAATTGACTGATAGTAATTAAATGATATCTAAATATTTAAATTCTAACTAAATAAAATGGTATCCGAAGTATTGAAACTTGAAAAATATATTTAGGTATATATAATTGTATATGTATATGTTCCTAAAAATATAGTCTAAGGATGCAAATGAAAAAATGTAAATACAAAAGATTTTAAAATAAAACTGAAAGATGCAAATTACTAATTGTAACCATCTAAACGATTATTCATCTTTTAATTAAAAAGGGTAAATAAAATGGTTAATTCAAATCAAAAATATTTCTTTAACTGTAATAAAACAATAACATCTAAATTATATTTATTAATTAACATTGTAAATATATATAATTTGTTGATACTGGGAAGAACGAACACTTAAATAAATTAAGAAATTAAAAAAAAAAAAAAACTAAAAAAAAATCAATATAAATCAATTCATTTTAAAAAAGGCATTCAAAATCAGTAACCTTCATATAAAATTTATATTTATTTCTTTGTTAATTAAAAAAATAATTCCAGATAACACATTTTTAAAATATAAACATAAGTATCATGTATGTACATACATTATTACATACATAAAATATTACATATAACACAATAATATTATAATAAATGCAACAATGATGCAAATTATGAACTCCCGCAGTATTAAAAGTTAAAAACTACAATAAAACATTTTCTTTTGTTAATTAATCATCCAACAGAAATTTAAGAAATGCATGAAAAATAAAATCATACAACAAAATTTCGAGGTACCACCAGATCAATTCGCAAAAACATAACAAAAAAAAAAATCGCTACAAATCTTCAAAAGAAACGCAATTTGACAGCTTATATATAATTTTTTTTTTTTTTTTTTTCCAAACCAGAAGAATAAATTAACGATTAACATAACATGATTTTAATTACCTTAAAGCTATAAATCAAATTCTGTTATGTTATGTGTTACGTGTTACGATATTTAACAATAAAATAAAAGTTGCTTGAAAAAAACAAAAAAAAAAAAAAAAAAAGCAACAAGTTCAATTTGAAATTTAAAACAGAGTTAAATGTAATTTTAGAATTCCTTCGAGTTTTACACTTTTGTGCATTAACTTAAATCAATTTTAATTGGTTGTTTGGTTATTATCACTATTTCTTTTTTTTTTTTTTTTAATAATTTAATTGTTTAATACAGTTTTTCTTTACCGCCATTTTCTGTTTTTAATTATATCAGATTTTTAAATTTTAAAATGTTATATTGATACAAAGTAGTTTTTAGTTTAGTTTTTATCAGAAAGAAAAATTTACTATTAAATTTTTTAAATTTCAAAATAAGTACAGTTAAAATAAAAAAGGTTATCATTGAAATTAAAATTTAAATTGATTTCTTAGATTTTTGAATTTATTATTATAGGTAAAAATGGTTTCAATTTTTAACTTTTTAATTTTTTAATTTTAAATTTCATAATACCTATAATTTTTTAGCGACTATTTTTTAGCAAAAAAAGTGCATTAAAATTAAATGTTTGATAACTATTGATTTTTGTTGGATGAAGTTTTTAATTGAATAATTTAACCTTTAAGTGAAGATGGGTTTAAGTTAAACATGTTAGAAATATAATTAAAAAAGTATTTTATTTCTTATTTTAAATATAAAAAATAACTGAAATAAAAAATAAATTAAAATTAAAAAAAACATTAATATACTACTGGTTCAGAAAATTTTAATGGCTAATTTATCAAAATGGAAAATTATTTTCAAAAATTATTTTATTAAAATAATTGACTAATAAACTAAAATCGAATGACTTTAGAAATAATTTTTATCATATTAGTAATTAATTTAAGTAATTTTTATATAAAAGGTTAATATTGCAAAATGCATTAAAAAAAAAAACATATTTTTTTTCGAAACTATGACATAATACTATGTATGTACTTATATTATGCCTACATTTACAATGAAACTGATTTTAAATGTAACAAAAAAAATCACATTTTTCAAATTTAAATAAAGATAATTTTTTTTTCTGTAAAATGTCTTTAAAGCCGATTTTGACAAAAAAAAAAAAAATTAAAAACTATATGTACATACAATGTATTTCTGTGAACGATCAGTGGTCACATAGGTTACAAAATAAATTGAATATTCGAAAATATTTTAGAAAATTTATAAAAATTGTTTTAAAGTCCCCTCATTAAAATGTGTATATAATATAGAAGATATGTATGTAAATTTGTAATAAAGTAATTCCGATTAAAATTTAAAAAATAAAATAAAACAAAAATTTTATTAATAGACGGATTGAACCACTAGAACTTAAGTGAAACATGTACAACAAAAACAATTTCTATGATATATATTCAGTTCCCATATGATTAAAATAATCATTTACTTCTTTTTTTTTTTTTTTCATAAATTAAATTTTATCAGCAAACTCTTATCAAATGTTTTTGGTCCATAATCCTTCAGTTTAGTCAAAAGCATTTGGCGCCTTAAAATTAATTTTTTTTTTTTTGTAACTATTTTAAAGGTCAACCCATTTACAAATAAATATACTTTTAATTTTTAAACTTAAAGATATAAATTAAAATAAAGTTTAAACTTTGTGATATGGGAAATTATAAAAACAATATTTCTTGTTAGTTTATTTTTATCAATACAAATTTTTTGATTTATATTAAAAATTTATAAAAACAATAATTTTGTTTTGATTATAATGATTGTGTTACAACCTTAAAAAGTTAATAAGAAGAATATAGCTTTTCATTTTTTTTGTGACTGATGGAGGGCTCTTTATGAATATTTTCCTTGAAAATGTTATCGAATTCTTGTATGTGCAATAATTTTGTTTATTATGAGTAGTAATATTTGATATTTTTATCTCTGGTAATTTCCCCAGATAAATAGTGTAAATATTGTGCAGATTATTTAAATTTCCATACTATGTATTATAGGTAAACTTCTCTTGTTAATTGTGTTGCAATTGAAGTAGTGCAATTAATATAATTATTGAACAAGGTGTGTACAGGTGCTTTATGATATTTTAAACATTTCACACATCTTATTCTATTTTATATTTTTTCTTTACTTATTTTTAATATATAAATATCACTTTGTTGTAATTATTTTCAATTTTCCTTTCGTTTTAAACCAAACTTTATTTTTCACTTTTTGTTTCTTACCCCCTTATTATTCAAGGTACAAAAAAGACAAAAAAAAAAACAACAAAACAACAGCAATAGAATATTAATTTCATCATATGCATGCGCTTAACTCAGCAAAAGGTGCTAAAGATAAAATGAGAAACATGTGTCTGAATGCTTATGCATGTTTTCCGTTAAAAAATGACTTTTTTTTTGAAGATGATTCTGAATAATTTTTAAGTTTTTATTTTTACAATATCTGAAGCCCCATTAAATTAAGATAAAAATTATTTTTCTTTAAATGTTTTTGATTGTTTTTGTTGCTTTACTTTTGATTTTAATTAAGTTTGTTTTAATAAAAAATAAAAAAAATAAACTTGAAGTTTTTTTGTTTACTTTCTACAAAGGTGTATAATGAATTCCTATCATCCTTTGGTCTGGTCGGATTAAATTTTGTTTTATAATTTTTGATAATTAAAACAAACTTCCGTTTACAAATAGTATTATATGCATAAAATATATGTATGTATATTGATATGTAACATGTGTATGGATGTATGTATATTCAAAAAATTAAAGTTCTGTATATCAATATCTTAAACAATTTGAAAAATCTAATTTCATTTCAAAAATTTGTTAATTTATTTTTATATGATGATGAATTCATGGTTTTTAACAAATAAACAATTTTTTTTTTTGTTTTTTATTAATTTTGAATCAATAATAAATTTTTAATAGGTATAATAAATACTTTTAATTGGCGAATACAGAAAGTTTAAAATTTTAAAAGTTATGTATGTATTAATATTTTTGTCAGTGTATATTTCGAGATGTGGTAGCTCTTAAATATTACGAATACATTATACTCACTAAAATAAGTTCAGGGTAAAATAATTATATTCTTAAAATATGTATATATCAATTTACCAATTGCAACGAATTACAGATCAATTTTTAAATAATTGCATAAGCGACGGTAACACACATCTTTTCTTTATTAGTAATTTTTTTTTTTTTTTTTGCGTTCTTACGAATTTTAAACAAAGAAAATTTATTTGTTTTGGATTTACTCTTGTCTTGTCAAAGCTTTTAATTTTTAAAAATGATTGTTGGTGATGGTTATATCAATTTTGGACAGACTAAACTAGCGACAGACTAAAGTAGCAAAAAAAATGTAAAAAATATATTGAAAATTTAAAGTTTTCTTTTTTATTAATTTTTTTTTAGACTTTTATATTTAAATTTACTTCTTTTTAATTTCTAATATATTAACCAACATAATATAAATGAAATCAATGGATTTACTGAAGCAAAAGTAAGAAAAATTTTTAATTAATTGAATTGCGTTTTAATTTAAACACTGAATTAGGTTTGTAATATTAACACCTTTTATTCTACGCTTTCTCTTATAATATATCATATTTTTCTACTGCATGTGTCATTTAATTTAATTTTAGTGATATTGGATACATCTTCAAATATATTTCAAAGATTATAAAAAGATAGATAAAATTTTAAAATTTATTTTTGATTACCCGTTGTTTTAAGAAAATATCAAGAAATTTGCTTGGATTTAGAATAGATCGACAAGATATATATTTATATTACAACTGTTGTAGAACTCGTATTTTATATCACAAAACTAAATGCAAGTTTAGATTTTTTAATTTCAAAAATAAAATCAGATAGTAAATAAATTAAAAAATTTTAATTTAAGATTTAAATATAAAAAAAAATATAGGTATCTACTTATACAATATTATAATCAAAACAACAATTATGTATTTTAATTTAATTTAAAGATATAACCAATACGACTATATATTTTTGAAACAAGTTAAGAAAAAATTAGTTAAAACAGGTACGTTTAGAAAAAAAAATGAGTATTGTAAATAGTTCAAATTAGATCTTAATCATACAATAATCATGATATGTATACAGTAAACAAATGTTACAACAAACTTACCGAAAAGGCTTGCGTTTTTGTAACATGCAATAAAATAAAATAAAAAAAATATCTTCTTGTTTAATATGGCAGATAACCAAAAAAAAAAAATAAATAAAAATGCTCTTTTGCATCTAGAATATAATAATGTTGCACAACAAAAACATTGTATAAAATTTATATACATATGTATATTGTATGTTGCCCATTACTAACTCTCATCCTGCATTACTTAAATAGAAAGATTTATTTGATCTTTGAAAAAACATTTTTTTTACACAAATATAGAGCTATATCAGAAGTTTTGTTATAATCAGAGTAAAATTTAAAGGCAAAAATGTTCATCACTATTATTGTTTTAGAACATAAAGATTTTTCTTCACTTTTTTTTTTTTTGTTTTACTCTGAAGATGACGTTAATCGAATTTAGAATCAAAACTGGAAAAAATTGTTTAAAACTACAAAAAGACTTTAACATTTCGAAAACTATACATTATATACCATGTATTCACGTACTCATATATTATATAATATACATATACATATATATAATAAGTATCGATGTTCTTTATAAGAATCATTTATTATATTATTATTTTTCGGTATTATTTTTTCTAAGGGTATTCTTTTAAGCTTTTTAATCCTCTTGAAAATATGATTATCCAATGTGCAGGAATTTCAGATTTCTTGATTCTTGCATTTTAGTTTTCTTTTTTTTTTTTTTATTTCAGGTTTTAAGAAATATTTTCATGGAAATTTTTAAAAGATTTACTTGCTATTAAAAATTTTAAATTCTTATATGTAAGAGTTCATTTTAAAAGCTATTATATAATATATATATAAGTATATATGTATGTATATACATTTAGTAAATTTTTAGATAGAGTGATTTAAAATTGGACTTAAAAACTCTTTAATGTAATATTGATGAAGATTACAATGATGAAATTGATGATGATGTTGATCTTTAAATTAATTTTATTCAATAGACATGTAATACTTTAGACATGCTTTTCATAAGACCATTTGCTCATAATAATTTTCAACATGAATGATCACACATACTTAAAGTTAAATTCAACTATCAGATAATAGGCAATTCTTAAAGTAAAAATTAAAAACAAAACAATCTGGTGCAATTAAGTATTTATTTATATACTATATATATATAGATGTATATTTTTTATTTTAATTATTATCCAATTGATGCAGTGCATAGGACTATATAGAACTATATATTTTTATATACACATATACATATATTTATATACGCTTATATGTACCCATGTATATAATATACCATAGTTTTTTTTTTAATTTAAAAATTATAGTATTTCAATTTTCATCTTTCTGTTGTATATAACAAACCATCCTGTTTTTAACTATTGGTTTCGGGATTACTTTAATCTTAAACTGTCAACATTTAAAATATGCTTTTCTAAAATATTAATGTTTATTTACGTTTCTATGTTTTAATTCTTTGTTTGAAACTTTTCAATTTCATTCCATTTTAATTTTAAATTATCGAAATTAAACTTAACTTTTTGTTTTATAAGAATATCTAAAATAATTACAAGTTATAAGAACAAAAAATTAAATCATATGTATTAAAAAAATAAAGAAACTGAACTGAAAAAACTGAAATTTAAACTACAAAAAATAATATTTCAAAGTTTCAAAGGTGAGTTCCCATATTTTTAATAATTATATATATGTATAACTTTTTAAAAACAATTATCATTAAACTATCTTGTAGATCCGGGAAATTTAAAAGAAAATTAAAAATTGTTTCGATTTTTTCTTGTTATAATCACTGTCATTGATCTAGTCATTGTCTTATCTTAAATAAAAATTTTTTGATCATAGATTTAGATCAATCGAATGGATATTAAAAATCGATTTTTATGAGCATGAAACAAAAAAAAAAATAATGCATTCATTCTGTCTATTTAGTAGAACATCGTTGTCGATATTTCGTGACATTTGTTTTTACTATAGCGTGCTCATATATACTTTCAGCAATTACATGTTAAATAGAGGGAAAAAGACAGATTTATTATTGCAATTTTTATTTTTATTTTTCAATTTTTTATTAATTTTTTTCTTTTAAGTTATAGCATGTGTGTGGCTCTTTAAGTAAAATATTTTTATATAAAAAATAATTTTTTTACCTTGATTTTAACAAAAAAAAAAATTTTAAGTTTATAATATTGATAACTTTAAAGAAAAAATAAAATGAAAAAATTACAATAAAGTAATCGTTAAAAAAGAGACAAAACTTAAATGTCAAGAGCACTTTTACTCCTCTATTATATTATTACAGGTTGTTCATATTGTATAATAGATTGCGCTATGATCAAACAAACATTTCTTATAGCAAAAAAAGGTAATCATTTTGTTCCCCATTAAAAATTGCGGTTTAACTGATAAAAATAAAAAAAATAAAATTTTTTTTTTTTCAATTTTACCTTTCAAATACAAAAGAGAGGTCGGGAAGGGCTTAAGAATGTCTTTTTTTTTTAACATCTTTTGTATTGAACTTTATCATTACAATCACTATATAGGATATATCTTATATATGTAATTATGTTGATAGATATAGATAGAATTAAGAAGTCTTAAGCATAATAAAAATTAAAAAATATCTTAAATCTAAACGAAACCAAAATGGTTTAATGATGAATCTCTTGTAAATTTTAATGTTAAGTGATGACTTGCGATGAATTGATTTTAGTTTTTAAGCTTGAGCGAGAATTTGTTATTTTAAATTATTATGGCACACATATTATTATCTACTTCTTGAAAATTATTCAACATCATAAATATCAAAACTCTTCAAAAATAATTCAAGACTCTGACAATCGTTTATTTTCATTTTTATTTTATTAAAATGCCGTCAAAGAATATTTTGATATTTGTATCTTGAAATCGTTTTTTATTCAAATTGTGTCGTAATACAATTAAAAAAACTAATTGTAAATTTCAATTTATGAATATATTGAAAATGATTGAAAAAAAAAAAAATAGAAACGATTTACCATATGTATATAAAATCATGTTTTTCCGCTAGCTTTAAATTATTTTAATCATTTGTAGTTTTTATATTTTTATCCTTAAATTTGGCCCTCATTTCCAGACATAACATGATTATTTTTTGAAACCATGCAATTATAACCGGATATATCTCAGACTGTTGCTTAAAATAAAAAAGAAAAGCAAAACATTTAAATTAAGTTCCGCACATAGAATTTTAATTATTATCAATACTTGCATTACAATCAAATTGTAAATCATTTAATTGAATGTAAATTCAAGAATATAACTAACATTTAGTTAAAGAAATATTTCACCTCTCACCATATTTCATGAATATTTTTTTTAATTTTCCAATTACTCAGATTTCCTTTAGATTCCCTATTCCATTTTTTTTTTTTTTTGCTGTTTTATTATTTGAAAAATCCTGGAGAATTCTCATTCCTGAACCATGTTTTCCCATGAAATATAAATAAACATAAAATTTAATAGGAAGAATTGTTAAATTTAAAAAAGTAGTTGCGAGAAAGATTGGGAACGATTTAGAGTTCTCTCTCTCTTTCTCTCTTTGTTTAGAATTTTTATGCTAAATATTTTTGTTTTTTTTACATATTTATTTTTTTAACAATAACCAAAACCAACCTCCACTTTCATTTAAATTTTTTATTTTTTTTTATTGCCGTTTTTCATTTGTTTTTATTTTTACTTTATCTAAAGTCTAACAAGTAAAATTAAAATTGTTTTAATTCATGGCATCGAATAAATAAATAAATTAAAATCAGTTAAGGCAATCCATCAACTTGGTTTGGCCGAATTCGTTTAACGCGTTTACTATTGCCATTTATACTTGTAATAAAAATTAAAAATAATTCTGAAAATTTACAACAATTTCTGTTGTACTCGTTTTATTTACTTTTGTTACCGCATACAGTTAACGTCAACAGAAAATGAACATAGGAATATTAAAATTATGCATAATTAACTGTATGATGGCGTTTTGTGTAATGCTATAATTGTTATTGTTTATAAGACACATCCCATAATAAAACGAACTGGATAGAAAATCGGAAAATCTGATACAAAATAAAATAATATTTGAAGAATAAAATAAAATCGGTTTTTGTTTTCAACAAAGTTACTCGAATAAAATTTAGGATTTAGGAAAATCATTTTAAAACTTACAATAATCAGAAATTTTTTAAACATCAACAATGCAAATTAATATATCAATAAATATTATATGATATTGCATTATGCATTTTTTTAATGACGATCACTGTAGATACATATTATGTAATACATATTCATATAACATATAAATTCTATTATATATAGGAGTGTATGTAATGATAATTTTAGTTAAAAATAAGAAAGTTATATGTAGAAATTTGTATTTTAGTTGTAGACACATTCGAAGGTGAAGTTTTTGAAAAGTTATTTTAAGGGTTTTGATTACTTTTTACTTTGTTGTTTTTGTTGTTGCTATTAGCACTCAGTATTTAATTTATATTACTATATTATGTAGTAAAGCAGTATGCATGATAGACAAGGAGGGAACATTTTTTTTTTCAATAAAATTGTAAATAGAATCAGTTCACTGGTCAATGGTCATGAATAATTTTTTGTATACTCAAAAAGAATTCTTTTTTTTTTTTTTTTTATTCTTGTTGCTATTGTTATTATTTTTTATTAAAATATGTAAAAAGAATTACAAGTTGAAGCAAATCAACATTATAAAAATGCTTTGAGCAAAATTTTATTTTAATCAAAAAGTCTGACTGGGCAATGCAGCAAATATACAATGAATTTTTTGATGTGATATGTACAAGAATGAATGTAGATATACATAGGTACCAAACCTTTAAGTATGCTCATATATAACCGAATACTAATTCTTAGTATTGTAATTGACTGAAAAATATACTTAAAACAAGAAAAAATAAAAAATTTAACATAAAAGTTAGAAAATTGCAATTGTGTGTATAATTTGGAAGCTTCCTGCAGGGCACCAAAAAATACTCGAGTAAATATTCGTTCGGATTTTCTTTTTTTTTTTTTTTATTTTGGTTATGGTTGGTTAATTTTCTTGGACTTTAATTTGACTAATGGATTTGATAATATTTATATATAATTCACTTTTATAGATACAAAAATACAAATTGTATATGTGCATATAAATATAAAAATGTTTGTAATAAGCGTGTTTTGAGAAATTTACATTTAAAATAAATGCAACACCTTGCTTACGGCCATTTCAAAATAAAAAATAAATAAAAAACTTTTAAAAAAGAAAATTTGTTTACCATGGAAAATTATATTTTTATTAAAAGAAAAGAAATTAAAAGAAATACTTTACAAGTCCATATTTATCTAAATGAATTTTAAATTTTTCGTCTTTTTTTTTAAATTATATTTAATAATATATAGCAAGCAACTTTATTTCATGTTATAACTATTTGCTAAATAAATACTTTAAGTTGAAATTAATTTTAGGTAGGTATATGTATAATACCAAATATTCATATTATTTATATTGAAATTAGACTTGTCATGTTTTAAACGTTAAAAAAAAAAAAATTCAGAAGAAAAAATAATTGACCTATTATATGGAAAAACCCTAAAAACAATTAATTCAATTTCATTGATCTTGGTCCAATATAACAAACCGAACTGTCAGTCAAATATTTATTATATGTATTCTACAATATTAAACTTTCGGAAAACTTTTTTTTTTGTTCTTTTATAATTCTTGTTAAATATCCTTACTTTTAATCATTATCCATACTGAATCCCTATTTTTAATTCATTTTAACAATACAACATTAGATGATAACATTTTACCTCAGAATTTTAACTTATAATTCCATATAAAATTACTGTATAGATACTCTTAGTATTTTTAATATTTTCTTTTCCTAAATTCAAAATGTGCCATTTTTCTTTAAAAAAAAAAAAAAACAAATTAAATCCGATTGTTTAGAAAATTAAATTAAAAATGGCGCACAAAAATTAGTCTTTTATTGCATAATAAAAAGGAGGTATAGTTTTAACTTTTTAAATTGTTTAAAATTATTAATAAATTTATATTTATTATTTCTTTTGCGAATAATTAAAACGCAATGTTACAGATCGTTTAATAATGTAGAACATATTTTTTATCTTTAAAATTGAAATGTATGCGTTTTTAAAACAATTAAGAATAAATATCAAAAATTTTCTTTAATACAACATTTTTTATTGTTGTTTTTTTTTTTTTTTTATATAAGATCACGTGATTTCTTTTAATTAAATTTTCCATAATTATTAGTTGATATTTTAGAATAAAATAAAAAATAATTATTTTTAGAGAATTTCAACATTAAATTTAAAAAATATTAACATATTTAATTAAATGGCCACGTAAAATCTGTAATAAATAAAAATCATACATTCTCAATTTACTAAAAAAAGTCAAATTAAAATGCATTATATTTTGCTTTTATTTGCCTGGTAGGTCTAAAAAAAAGTAAAAATAAGTAGCAACAAACTTCATCTTCATTTTCAACCTTATTTTATAAAAAATTATAATTTTTATTTTTTTTTTTTGATTTGCATATCTTGCAAGTACATGAGAACATTTATGTTTAGTTTAAACGAAATATTACAGACTTAGCTAGTTGTTTTTTTTTTTTTTTTTGTGTATTAGTATTTAAAATTTTTGTCGCAAAAAAAAAAAAAAAACAACAAATATTCCATAAATTTGTTGAAAATACAATTTACTTGACATTCAAAATAGAGCTCAGGCGCGGTTTTTAAAAATAAAATTACAAAATTTATGTGACATTGGAATGGAGTCAAATACAAAAATTATTAAAAGTGTACCTGAGCTCAAAATCAACAAATCTTCTCTTGATTGCATTTCGAATATACCATTTTTCCACTTTGTTTTTGCTTTTACATTTTTAAATTATTACATTTTTTTTTTTTTTTTTCGTTTTAACTTTAATTCGTAGGATTTTGTTTTTCATGTTTCATGGCCTGAATACATGGTAATATTAAAACTACTTGGGTCACTTAGTATCATTAATATATGGTGGTTGAATTGTTTCTTGCATTGATTAAGGATAATTTACTATATAAATTAATGAAATATGTTAAAAAAATTTTATTTAATCTGATTAAGTAAAGAATGAAAGAGAAAACGTAAGAAGAGAACAGAAAAAAAAAGGTAATTTTTGAAAAAAAAAAAAAAAATAAATTAGATTTAAACATGTTTTAAATTATTTTAAATGTAAAAAAAAAATTAAATATTCGTAAACTCAAAATTTAAGGTGCAATTTGTTATACTAAGTTATTATTTAAATTCCTATAATAGAATTAGTCTTTTATGAAAGAAATCGGTAATTTGTATGGCAAGGTGCAAGTTCTAAATAATTATTTAAAAGTTCAAATTTATAATAAAAAAAAAATTACAAGCAACAAAATTAAATATCAAAAATTTGCAATTGAACAAATACAATATTATATTATTACTGGTTTTTCTAATGGTGCACATTACTTATACAAAATTATAGTTTTTTTTTTCTTGAAGAAATTATTAACAAATTTGAAATATTTGATTTAAGTTATAAAACTTTAATTGCAATTTTCATGAAACTATAAGAACGATCTGTTTGCAATTTTCTTTTGAGGAAAGTATCTTTTTTCCAATTATTTTTTAAAGTCATCATAGAAAACATATTGGAACAAAATTTATCAAAAATTACTGATTCTATGTTATTAAAAGAAAGCCAAATTTCAATCTTTTTCTAATAATTACATTGCATTTCTTAACTCTCTTAAACAATAATTATCAAAATGAAGATCGTGAGTCCTAAACCTATTCTTCATAGTTAAAAAAAAAAAAAAAATTATTAAAAAACCCTATTTTGTATTATATTGTGGCATTCTTAATTATTTGAATAGTTTTTATTATAGGAACTAAAAACCCTTCACTTAGAAATTGTAAAATTTATTTAATGCATAGAAGAAAAATCATGAGAAAACTTTTGAGAATTGTAAATAACCATGGTCATATGGCGATAAGACCATTCTTTTTTTGCATTTTCACAAACAAAACAAAATATAAAATATATATAGTTACAAATATATTATGTAAACATATAGGGAACCAACAAAAAATGATGGATCACCAATGAAAGACAGCATCATATAATTTCATGAAATATAAAACACAAAAAAAAAGAAAAAAGAAAATTAAAAGATACAGTACCGAATATCGTATTTTGCAAAAGACTGTAAACAAGGTTTAGAATTAAATAATATGGAAACTCCATAAACAAGCAGTAGATTATGAACACTATTACAATGATGATATTGCTGTGCATTGAAAGCTATCCCTATATTTCATGATTAAAAGATAATTTCAAAACCAAAATAAAAGAAAAACGACCCAAAAAATAACATTAATTTTACTTCGTTGTGTGGAAATTTTCACGAGTGCAAAAAAAAAAAAAAAAAACAAATAACAGAAAATCAAAAAGCAAAATATTTAAGAAACTTCATAACAAAAAATGTTTACTTTTAAACTTAAATTGCATGAGACTGACTTTAACCTTAAAGGTCAAGGAATTGGTTTTTGCATTTCTTCTTTTATTTTTTGTTATTCTGAGATGATGATGCACCATCATTATTTTAAATTTTAATAACAGTATTTATACTATTATAATAGTTTTGATATCGGCTTTCTTTAATTTTATTTGAAATTTTGTAAATGCTTTTTGTTATTTTGTTTTTCCGGAAACTTTTTATATTAATGAATGACTAAATCATTTGATTGAATTTAATAAGAGCAAAAAAATCAAATAAAATTTAAAAATTTACAATAAATATAAATTTCAAAAATTAAATTAATCTTATTAAAATACATGCAGAATATATTTATATTTTTTCTCGAAATTATGCATTTTCTTATGACAAGAATAAAAATATTTTAATTTTATATTAACAAAAACAAGCTTCAAATCTTTCTTCAAATCTCGAAAAATTTAATAAAAACAAATCTGGATCTGGGTAAGTGCTTGAAAAATTAATTATCAATTACGCTAAATTCTTAATATACATATATATATATATCCAGTCATTGGTGCAGTGGTTGACGCACCGCTTCGCATTCATAAGGGAATGCGAGGTCTCGGGTTCGATTCCCGGCTGGGTACAATAATTATAATATAAAAAAAAAAATATTCATATATCGCAATATATAAATACTTAATATATCACATAATATCTCGTACACCCCACATTCCTACCAGGAAACAGGGGTTATAGCTACCTGGCACATTTATGTACCACGGTACCTGAATATAAATAAATAAATAAATAAATAAATATATATATATATGTATATATTTCTACATTATATAACTTTTATATATATATATATATATATATATATATATATATTTCTTAATTCAAAGTATAACTTATTGCTATACATATATATATATATTTTATTTTAAAAGGATTAAAAGTATCATAATGATTAACTTAATAATACGGTTAAAAATTGAATTTAAAGATACAATAATTACACCTGTCCAGATAATGTTGATTATATTAAAAACTAAAGAAACAAATTCTTTTTTTGCTTACGGTTTCACACGCACAGTTTTTTATCTGCTTCTTTTCTCTGTTAACCAAAAAAAAATATTGTTGGAAATTTTGTTGAAATTTTGAAAAAGGAATTTTGAATATATGTAGGAACATTAAATGATAATATATGCCTAATACATTTATTTAAATTTTGCTTAGATATTTTTAATAGTTTTAATTATCAATATTTAAATACGTATTTATACTATTAGATATTTTATTTTTTTCTTTTTATTATTTTACGAGTTCAAAAACTATTTTCCAAATTAACAAATCTGAACAAAATTAATTTTTGTATTTATGTAGATACATATACATATATGTATTATGTAATATCCTGGTATTAAATTGATCTTTTTAATAAACAAAATACAATAGATTGAAAAAAAAAACAACAATAAGTATTGAAACTTATTATTGAAAAAATAGATTACGGCAATAATTTTAACATTTGAGAACTAATACTACATAATATATTAAATTTTAGCTAAAAAAGGAACATGTAAAATATACTTAAAAATAAAATTTAAACTTAAACTTAAAACAATGTTTTTTTTTTAGTTTTTTTTCTTTTATAAATTATACATACTATTGATGTTAAATATGCAGTATGCACAATGCACTCTATGTATATATACCTATAATACATGACATGCCCATATTATAATACATAATGTATGTACACATTTGGTATAATTTTATTTTATTATAACTGGCTATCTGTTATATATGCATATTGCATATATGTATGATCAATTGACGGATTGGCTATTGACTTATTACCCAGGCTTTTCGGAACTTACAAAAAAAAATGAAAAATTCAATTCAAAAATTGTGCGCCATTAAAATATGGCCGCAAAAGAAAAGTATATATATATATGTTTGTATATAATATTATAAGACATTTTTTTTTTCAATATTTTGCAGAAACCATCAAAATGGTTAAAATTAGTTGTTGTTATTTTTGTTGTTGTTGTTGTTGTTGTTGTTGTTGTTGTTGTTGTTGTTGTTTATTCATTTTATCTCTTTTTTACATTCTGAAATTTAGACATTTTCATGACTCTTTCTATTTCTTTTAGTTTCTTTCTTTTTTAGATCGATTTCTTTTTGCATTTTTGCATCTTTTATTCTTTTATTTCAATATTTTTTTTTTTTAATGTTAACACGATAGTTGTTTGCTTGCTTCGTTTATCATTGCAAGGTAACATACATGTATCAGATATTCGTATATTAACTCACAGATATTATAATGATGTTAAAACAAGTAAAAAAAATTAACATAAATATTTAATATATATATATATATATATATAAATATATGAATACAAGAATTATATATAAATAAATACATATATATAAGAATAATATAATAAAACAAAAACTATAATGAGCGAATGAACTTGATTGAAATGCCTTTAAGACATGAACAATTCACAAATCAAGGAAATTGAATATTGTTTTTGCATGAATTTGCAATGTTTTATGTCAGTTATCAGACATTTTTAAAAGCAATTGAAATAATTGTAAAATAAAAACAATTCCAAAAAACAAAAAAAATAAAATAAATAAATAAAATTTGTTATTTTCTGTGTTTAATTCGATTGGAAATCCTCCTTGGATTAATTTTCATGACTTAAATGAAACGCAATTTTTGTTGCAAATTTATTTAACTTCACTTATTATTTGTTTTTTTTTTTTTCTTTTTTGTTCCTTATTTTTATATTCAGCTTTAGATTTTTATGTTCTTCTTTCTTTTTTTTTTATATTTTTTGTTTTCGTAAGTTATAAATGTCTGAAATGTTAAACGATAACATAAATTTAATAGATATTTATTTATTTATAAGAGTTTAATGATGATTTTGTTAACACCTTTGGACTATAAATGATGACGATAAAATATTCGGAAAACGTTTGGTTTAACTAAAGGAAATAATTTCCAATTATATTAAAAAAAAAAAGAGATAGAGCGGATATTATACTATAATATTAAACTATAATTATTCAAAAGTCAAAATAAAAGATTTTAGTTTTTAGTTATTAAATAAATTTAAAAGTGTTAAAATTCTTTAATAAATTAAATGTCGGATATATTTTGTTTGCTTTAAAATGCATTTCTTCATAAAACAGAAAATACAGTAGAATCTGAAACTTATTATTACGATCAAAATTTGTTCTAATTGATGTAAATTCAATATAATACATTATCAATAATATGAAAAGAAAATGTTCTATGTAACTCTTATAAAAGTTTTAAAACTTTAAATTAATTACAAAAAAAAGTACCTACTTCTTAACAAAATAAGCATAACACTTTTTTCTTTTTAATAATGTACTTCTATATTCATATACTAATTTATTTTGGATTTTAAATAAAGTCTGTGTTTTGTTATTTATAATTTTATTTCAATATTATTTCTCTTATCTAAAAAATTCTGTAAAGCTAATCTGTATCACTTCTCAAATGTCATAAACATAAATTAAAAAAATTAATAAAATATTAATATAAAAATTAAAATAATTTTTGAAAAAAACTATTTTTAAAAATTAAAGAAAAGGATTCTTTTATTTCAATTTCATTTATTGAAATTCGACTGTAACAAAGAATTATTTTTTTTATTAAATTTCTAAAATATCGTAATAAGATATAACTATTTTGATTATTTAAAACTTAATTTAAAGTTGACAGTAACTATTATTTTAATTAAATTTTAATTTACTTCAAATTAATCATCTAAAAAAAAAAATATTAATTTTTCACGAAATTTAATATTTAACACTATACTTATTAGTTTCACTGTTAGTTTGTTTCGGCCGCCTGTTTATAAAATTATATAACAACATCGTTTGAGATGAAAATTGAATTTTAGAATTGAATTTTAGCTTTATAGCATTCAATACAGAGCAAAAGGTCTTGCGTATTGAGTGAAACTAAAAATTGTCACTCTGGTTATTTAAATTCAAACTATATTTACCTTCCTTAAATACCTTCACTCAAAGATTTCGTACGACAAACAATGCAAGAGATGTTCATCCTTGCACTGTAAAACGATGCTAAGATAGCATAAAACAGCATCGTTTACTATATGCTTATGCACATATCACGTTCGCCATCACATGTATTTCTGTAAAGTTAATAACTCATATGTGTGCGATTTAGTAAGAACATATCTATTTAAGAAGAACATATCTTTCGTCAAAATTTCCCTTCAAATTTTTCTATTCATCCGTCATAATCCTAAATTTTCTAGTTGCAATTTGCTCAAGAATCCTTCTGATATCTTTCTTTATCACCAAACCGAAACTGTGCATTTGTGTTAAAAGCCCCATTCTAAAATTGATTTTAAAGGTGGTGCTTTTGGTCAGTTAAAGTCTAATACTACTGGAGGAACCTCTGCAGTTCCTCTAGATAATTTTTAATATTTTCCATGAACCCTCGTAAAAACAAGAATAAATAGATAGATCTTTTAAAAATAAAGACTTTTAAAACAACTTTACTGTAAAACTACTCGTTGTAAAATTATAGCATCCCAAAATTTGTACTACTATAGCCTTTTAAGTGCTATAAGGTGTAAAACTTCAAAATTTGGTAATTTGAGGTGTGGATATTTATTTATATGTAAATTTATCATATACAATCATGTAAAACTCTATATTTTTTTACAAAAAAAAATGTAAAAAAGTGAAATTTTGAAGCAAAAGTATGGTTATGAATTTTAGATTTTGACATTTACATAACATAAATATGACTCCAACTAACTATACTAATCAGTGAATATTTCAATATAATATAACTTTCTTTTTGCAACAACAATAAAAATAAAAATTTTTTTTTCTAAATTAGTTTTTATAAAATTTTAAAAATTATAAATTTATTTTTTAATTTGTAATTCAAGGAGCTTATTTCAACATGTATCCAATTACTTCCACCCATAATATATCAAAAATAATAAAAATTATTCAACATGTTAAACCTCATTTAATATCAGATTGGACAAAACTATTAAAGAAATGGAAATCTCATCGCGCGTTTATAAAAAAATAAAATAAAATAAACGTAAAAAATAAAATAATTATTACCAACGGTTAGCGAAATCTATTTTAAAATGAAGAAGAAAATTCTAAAAAGATTTATGACCCTTTTTTATGTTGCGATAATAAATATATTTAATTTTTATTTTATTTTTAACTCCCGGTTAATAACTAAAATAATTCAACAGGGCATAGAATAGTTGAAACATAATAGATTTTAGTGATCTGTTAACTTTTTTTTTTTTTAAATCAGTTAACAATTTTTTAAAACTAATTTTAAATTACACTTTTTCATCTATATATATCTGTTTTTTTTTTTCTCTATAATATGTACTCAAATACGTATTATGGTATTATTATGTTTAGTACCTATACAATTTCTAAGGAAATCATAAAACCTCGATCGGTCAGTTGAAATCACCTGATTGTTATTTTATGTAATTCTTTCCGAAAACAAAAAGAAAAAATATTTTTTTTTAAAGTTGTTTTAATTATCAGTTTTTTTGATTGGTTAAATCGATAAATATATATGTATATTTTTTGCCAGTTGGCAAATACAGAGTCTGTGAAAATTAAATAAAATTAAAAGAAAGAAAGTTTCTAAATTAAAAAAGATAAATAAAAACGTATTATTGACTAATAATTTTATTTGAATTAATTATTATTTTTAAATGTCTACTTTCTTAAAATAACTCAAAAAAACAATTGAAATTTTTCTGTATTTCAAGAATTTTAATTTGAAATTATTTTTGTATTATTTATTGAGTTTTGCATTAAGTACAGCCTGAAATTGACGTAACGAAACGAGACATAACAAGACGAGTAAAAACTTTACCATTACATGTAAATATATGGACATAGGCAGCCAAAATAGACGATAAAAATGTTAAAAAAATTGCACGAAAAATTATATGTCATATAAACGGGAGAAATGTCACATAAAGTCTGCGCAAAAAGATGTAAAAATAAGATGTACGTCTGCGCAAAAAGATGTACGTAAAAATTTTTGTTTACAGTCGCTTTGAATAATGATTTTTTTTTACAAATTTTTGGTACAAACCAAGTTATTTTGCACATCTTAGCCTTTCATGTTTCTTCATTTTAAGAATAAGTTAAATCTGATAAATAAATAATAAAATTATTATTTAGAAATTTAACAGAAAATTTGTAAACAAAAAAACATATAATTTTATCGTCTCCACGTTTTAATTTTGGTCAGTTACTCGTTTACACTTTGCGCAAGAAACCGTGCGAAATTTCTTACGTTTTTTTATTATCTCGTCACGTCGTCTATTTTGGGATTAGCTTTAGTTATTTTGTTGCATTTATTTTATTAATAATTTACATTTTCTAATTTTATAAAAAATACCTAATGGAGAGTATTACTTTCTACATACATATGTATATATGCCTAAATATTAATTTAATATACGTATCTTATTGTTTTAAATGTTTTAAAATTAATGCACCAATGTAAAATTTCAAAATGGTCAAATTCGATTTTAATATGAATACTATATTATCTAAACATAGTTTGAATTTAAATAACCAGATAAAATATTTATTGTAATATAATATTAATAATAAACAATAAACATTATAGAAAACAAATAGAAATATAAAGAAAAAAAGCTAACAAATATATTAATATAATTAAAATTATTTTTTAATTAAGTTGACACGTCTTGTTTGACACAGTATATATGTATAAAATACAAAATAGATTTAACAACAAGTTATTAAATGTTGAAATTAAAAGAAAAAATGATTAAATAATATTATGCTGTCGTGATAAATTAGTTTTGTTTTTTGTTTTTGTTTTTTTTTTATAGAAATTAAAGATTAATTTTTAATTGAAATTTATTAGCAATAATTAAAAAATTGAAAATCGTATATTTATCTTATTTAATTAAATATTTATTTTTTTTTTTTTTACTAATATCACTAATATTATAAAATAAAGGACCCTTGTAATTTTTCTGTTATCAAATCTTATATTGAATCCAACTCTCCCAACTAAGAAAAAACTGGTAAGTATATTTACTTTGAAATAGTAAGTAGCTCCATATTAGTTTATATACATATACCTTGTAAGTAGATATTTTTTTTATATATATAATTCAATAAAAATGACAATAAATATAAAAATAACGATAAAAAATAAAACTTAACTGATAACAAAATAAAACCATTCACGATATTAACATAAACAAAATTTTTGCTATCCTAATTTTTGCTGAAACGATATCCTATTTATCACCTATATTAATTTATTAAATGCTAATATCAAATATTTGATTAATTTTAAAATGTTAATATAATATAGGTGATAAATAAGTAATAACAATAACTAAAAATACTTTAATAACTAATAATTGGTAAAATAAATTACTTTTGAATTTAACTCGCAAAAAATTTAAAAATTTAACTGAAACAAATTTTTAAAAAAATGTAACGTCAAATTGTCAAATTGCCAATTTTCAAAATTTGTATATATTGTATCAAATTTTGACATTTCATAAAAAAAGCTGACAAAAACTATTTAACAAATATTATATCAAATTTTTTACGCAAAAACAAAAAATAAGTTAACACAAAAAACGTAAGTATAGAATATAGGCACTTCTTAAGTAAGTAGGAAAATAGCCAAATTTTTTAATAAGTATAGATCTATTTACTTTTGTATAGGGTGATCCCTATTCTCTGGTTTAATCTTCGGTAAATTCATAAAACGGCAATTCGTAATAAATTACAGTTTGTATAAACACTATAATACAAAACAATAACTCAAGCTCGATAAAATCAGAAATTTTGTTTATTGTCGTCAAAATATGCATTTTAAAATTTAAATTAATTTTTTTTTTGGTTTTATTTGAAATGTTGAAAGTGGCATTTGTATAATATATGCAATTAAAAATACTCAAATGTAAAATTTCATAGTTTTTAATGCACATTGAATATTATTACTAATTATTTTTATAACTTAAATGCATATGAGCTTTTTAAATTGAAAATTGATGTTTCTAAAATATTTAGCAAAAAAAAAAAAATCTGTGATATTCCATTTTATTTATTTCTTTAATTATACGTAAAAGTCACAGTCACCAGGGAAGAAATCCCTGCCTTTATATTAATTTTCTTGAAGAACTTTGTAAATTATTTAAAAGATCCAAAAAAACATGTATGGGTATTAATGATAAAAAAATTATTGTCATTTTTTTTTTGGATTGTGTTTTTTTTTATGATTTTATAGTGCAGTTTACGATATACATACTCGTATATATACAAAAACTTCAATTGTAATAAATTCAATTCTGACCAACAATCTGTTAATATTGTCTAGACAAAATATTTTCATCAAAAGGCAGCCAATAAATTTACAATTTCCAATATCTTATTATTATTTTCCTTTTTCAATTTTCTAAATTTTTTTTTTTTTTTCTTTTATCAAAAAATGTCTTAATTTTTTTTTAAACTGATTTTTATAAATTTTATAAATTTACCACAAACACTCTATATATATTATAAATATATCATGATTCATGACATATGTAAATATATCATGACATAGACATATTTACTACATGTAATATATTTTTATATAACATATTTTATATGTAGGCTAATCAATTTTTAAAACACCCGCTTAAAGACAATTTTTATTAAATAATATATGTATGTACGCATATAACAATTGGATCTAAAATAGATGATACAAATAATACTATAAAAATTTTCAAAATGTTAAATTTGAATAGAAATTTTTAAGATACAATACAGTTCTTACAAGATAACTTAATTTTGACGCATTTTAAAGAAAAACAAATTATTCCTACATCATTTTTTTTTTTTTTTATTTAAATAAACCTATGTATACACAAACAATAATAAATATATTTACATTATTAGGAAAGACTCCCCAAATGCAATTCAATGGTATACCAGCATCTATATTTGTAATAAGTATATATATATAAATATATATACATAAGTAGATATTTATAAATTTTTGAAAAGATCAAAAGAAAGATGGTTTAAAATATTTCGATTATGTTAAATTTAAAAAAAAAAAAAAAACTAAAAAGTTAAAACTAAATTACTGGTAATTTTCTTAATTTTGATTTTGCAAAATGTAATATTAGAACGCCTGTTCGCCTACTCATTGGCTCTACATGAATTTCAACAAAATAACCATCACCAATGAATCAGTCTTACAATTTACAAGTTACATTACAACATCTTATAACAGAACTAATTTTTATGTTGTTTCTGTGTTTTTTTTTTTTTTTTGTTTTTAAAATATTTATTTTCAAAATACCCATGTTTAAAAATTTTCTTTGTTATTTCATATAAAAGGCAACAAGAGAACGAAAAGAATTAACAAAAGTGGCGCGTTTCTAAAATTCAAAACAAGAAAGAAAAAAATCATATTATTTTAAACACACTTTGCAAAATCTTGTGAGGCACAACTTTTTTTATTTAATACTCTGAAAAGTACCTATTAGAAAAACAACAAAATATCGTATATTAAAATCATATATTATAGCAACAATCCCAAGGTAACAAACAATTCAAAACAAAAAATATGAAAAAAAAAAAAAGAAAATCCAAACACGACAACTTCATTTTGAGTTAAAGAATTGTTGTCTTTGCGTCAGAGTAAACAACTTCAACAACGACAAATAGAACAACGCACCAAAATGAAAAAAAAAAAACTTAATATGCTTCCAAAAGAAAGACAAAAGAAGTTTTCTATTTTCAAGATTTACATGTTTTTTTTTTTTTTTTTAATAACAAAAATACGAAATGGAGAACTTTATATATACAACGTGCGCATCAATCTTGTGTTTTTTTTTTCTCATGTTCATTTCCTTCAAAATAGACAACTAAATTTCCATAATAGCTGAAAAGGTATTAAATCTTCTTTTCAAATATTTTTTTTTTACGCTACAGAATTTATTATTCCGCCCAAACCTATTTTATAAAAACATCACCTTGCCCAAATCATTATTTAGGCACTGCATTTTCATATACATATTATGGATCGACACTTTTGTATAAATACATGTTCATAATATGTAAGGTTGGGTACGAATGCTCGTATCTCAAAATCTCGTTTTATCAAAATCTCGTTTTCTTAAAATTTAGTTTTTTTGCTTTTTTTTCTATTTTTATTTTTTTTATTTTTAGCACAATTTTAACAAGAAAGATATGGATATCAGAGTCGTATATTTAAACTTTAAAATATATCATAATTTGTTTTTCATTTCATTTCATTTGAACTCTAAAAAACCTCAATTTTGCCTTGCCCATGATGAAAGCCTTTGAAGTAGTGCCTCCCACAGTAGTGCTAAACAGATTATTGAAACGCTGCTTTTGAATCCAACTCTAAAATCCTTCCTAATTCACAATCTCACATATTCATATATATAAATAATCTGGAAAAAGCGTAAAACCCTGATTTTAAATCCAACTCTAAGATCCATCCTATTATTATTTGATAAAAATTACGATTTCTTATTTTTTCGCTATTTTCTAAACAAAAAAGAGATTTACCGAGATTTTTAAAGAAACGAGATTTTAAGATACGAGCATTCGTAGCGCTGCCACATATGTATGAAAGAAAATATAATGAATATGTGTCATTTATAACAATAGCTTACGCTTAAAACTGTTCATCTTTTAAGAAACCGAAACTTTAAACAAAAATTATCTTGGTAAAAAAAAACAATTACAAGATATAATTTGCCCTTGAAAATTATTATGAAATCTAATTGTTTTGGTAAAATGTTTTGTATAACAATAAACATTAGAATATTTTTTTAAACGCAACTTTTAAACTCTATTTTTACTATAAAAAATAATTTAAATAATGAGTTTTAGATTCAACTAATAAGCAATTGAACCAGATTAAATGACACTTTGTTGAGTCGTCTTATTTGAGTCAATTGCAATTTGTTAAAATGAAATTTAAAATAATTCCATAGGCAGGCAGAGTAAGTTTTTTTAAAATAAAAAAATGGTCTAAAGTTTCTGGTGCACACACTTTTCATTTTAAAAATCACTCCTATAGACAAACATTTTTTATTTATCCATTTACGTTAGGATTCGAGCCATAATTAGAAATCTTTTGTTTATTTGGTTTAAGATGTCTTATAAATAAAATAAGTGCTGCCATTTAGATTTAAAAAAAAAAAATTTTTTTTTATATTGGATAATCGAATGAAACTATATTGTGTCCTTCAAATGTTAAGTTATGATTTTACCATTTTTGTAAGACTTAAAAAAAAAAAAAAAATAAAAAAATCTTCATATCACGTTCGATCAACCTGTAAAAGATTATCACGATTCAAAAAAGATCAACGGAATTAAAGAAAAAAAAATCAGAAAGGATCAATAAGTCATTTTTGACCATATGTAGAAGATGCATTATTTGACTTTTTATCTTTTCTACAGTTTTGTCCTGTTGCATTTTAGAAAATTTACAAAAAAAAAATTAAAACGATACAAAAAAAAAAGATTCGAATTCTTTGGGATAATAATATAAGCAAAGGCCAAAAAAGCAAAGTAAAGTTAGACTTTTTTTTTTAAATAAAAAAGAAATTGCAAAGAAATAAAATGCGCTGAACGTGATATGTGAACTTCATACTTCAGTATTTTTTGAGGTGTTAAAAATTCCATATAAGAACAAGTGTTAAGTATCTATTAGAGTCATTTTTTACTTTTTTTTATAAATTTCTGCATATAAAGGTTTCAAAACTTTTGATGTTTTTTTTTTTCTAAATTTATTGAAATGAAAAAAGCAAAAGATACAAACATTTAAAAATCACAATTTTGTTTTTAAACAATTTAAAAAGTCATGATATTAGTTTTGTTTTTTTTTTAAATCTTAATCTTTATTAAAACAAAGCAATCTTTACAAACATTCTTCAAAAAAACTCAACACTTTTTATAAAATCTTTTATATAGATATTGATTATTCTAAAAAACACTACATCTTTAAATGAAATTCCCAAAACTTAGTAAATTGGTACCTAAAATAAGTTTAAATGAGTCAAAAATCATCTACTCGAACCCTCTTTCATTTCGATATTATTAAAAATTATTTTACAAAACTTTACTATACAAAATCTTTAAATATACACTTTTATGTTGTTATTTTTGTTATTTTAAACATATAATTGCGGTTATTTTTTTAATAACTGATTACACGATGGTTAACAATTTAGCTGTTTAATTTTTTTGTGCTTCCATAATTAAAATAATTATATCTGATAACCTTTTATATAAAAAGTCCCAACAGATGAAATTACCCCCAAGGTATTTTTTCTTATAAGAACAAAAATAATAAAAAAAAGTATATATATTTGTGATGTATGCAGAATATTTTTAATTTGACGAATAGTTTAAGTCTAAATTTCATACATATCTTAAATACCTTTAATAGACCTGAGAATTTCGAAACCTACATAAAAAAAGTAAAGACAAGAAAGAGTTAAGTTTTTTTTTTTTTTTTTTAATTAAAACCTTTCAAAACTAAAAATTTGGGAAAGAAAAAGAACAATAAAAATTTTAAGCTCACTTTTGATTTCTTTCATTTAAAAAAAAAAAAAAATATTTTTAACATTTTTGGCCTCAAAATTAAATTGAAGTGCGCTCAAATTCATCAAGACAAATTATTCAAAATTTTAGTTTACGTTTAAAATTCATTGTATATTTAAAATTCACTGAAATTATATTTCTGTCTCTCTTTATTTTTTTTTTTTTTTTAATTTCAACTCTTTTTTTTTTCATTCATTTTTAATTTCACTTTTTGTTGTATCTGTTGTATTTGGTTGAAGAGGAAATTTTTTATTTTTCTGCTGTTTTGCAATGTTGTTTTGAATCATTAAATGATTACTAAGTTTTAAATTTCAACATAGCACAATACACGGGCAAACAACGAATATAAAAAAAAGGAGTGGTTTCTACATCTGACAACCCATAATTAACTCTAAAAGGTGGATATAAATTTAACGATTAAACCATCTTGTAATTATTTTAATTCTTCAGAGTGGAAACATAATATATAAAAATAATCACAAAATGAATAAATAAATGAATTATTGTATTCGTAATACACTATAGTATATATATATTAGTTGAACATATTTATGTGAAACATTTAATTTTGGTTCAAGTAAAATTTTACTTATAGTTTCAATTGATTCTTTAGTTATCATGTAGACTGCAACCATATTAATAATTATTTTAGGTTTGATAATCTGTTTATTATTAACCTTCTGCTTCTTTTATACTTTTATTTATATGTTATTTACTGCTAACTCAAATTACAACCACTTTGTGGAGTTTGAAAAATTTATCATTTTCGAATTCTACAATATAGTATTATAGCAATTTAAGTTTCTAAACAATTTTCATCTTTTCTATGCTTCTTTTGTGGTAGCAAAACAACAAATAGTGAAAATTGAAGTCTCGCTAAAAGAATTAGGCTTGACATAAAAATGAGTTAAACGAATCATATTTATATTTGGTTTGAATTATTTTCACTAAACTTATTGCCAAGAAAGTATGTATGTACTTCGAATTATATAAAAAAAATAGCTAATAAAGTTTCAAAATGTTTATGTACTTAATATAATATTTCAAATAAAACTTAACAATATAGATAATAAATTCCTTTGTGTTGATTATTATCTTTTTCATTCCGAAATTTTCCTTATATTAAACAAAATTTTTAAAAGATTTTATTTTAACTAATCCCAAATTAAGATATTATACACGTATTTATTTTTAAATATTAATAATAAATTCAAAAGATTAATAATGGATTAAACAATCAGATGAATTAATTTGATTCAATTCTATATACCATTTAATCTTGAACATGATGTGATTGATCCAAAACCAAGATCTCTCCCTTTATCAGAGTAGAAACATTCATCAAATTAAAAGGACTTATTACTTTTTATCCTAAAAGAAGCCGAAAAATGGAAAAAGAATTAATTTTAGTTAATAAAAATAAGATTACATACAAAAAAAAAAAAACAAAAAGAAACATGAACTAAACCATTTAATAAAAAAAAAAAAATTTATTGAAGCCGGTATCTTTCAACTTTTTGAACTAAAAACTTGAGTTTTTCTTTTCAGTTATTTTTTTTATAATTTTCTCATGGTTGTCAGAAAGATAATCATAAGAATCAAAACTTGAATAAAAGTTTTGTGACATTATATTATTGTTATAACTTTTCTTATAGATACATCTGTAAGTTTTATTTTTTTATTCCCTTTATAAGTTTAAGATGTTATTCATACGAAATTGTAGGTATACAACATAGGATATATCTAAAAAAAAAAAAAAAAAGTATCAAAATGACAATTTAAAATTATAAAGAATTTAATTTAAAATTTACAGAAGTTTCCGGATCAAGGAAAAACTTCTTTGCAAAAATATGCAATTTTGTTTTGATACTCAACTTAACATTAAATTTTAATAAATCAATATATAAATAATTTATGTTTTAAACAAGTTGTAAGATTTTCGTCTTCTTCAAATCTAATTCGAAATTTATTTAATTTATCACAGTATAATCGTTAATAAGAGTTGTTTACATATATGAGTTTTTGATCAAAACAGAAAATCTACAATAAATTTTTTAAATTTTATACATTTTTTCTTAGAAAATTTAATATATTTATTAACAAATATTATTTGTATCTATATATTTCACATATCTAATTTCGAAACAATGTGGCATGTTTTTCGGAAGGTGTTCAAAACAACGTTACATATTTTTAAACAGTTTAAAAGAAAAATAAAATCGATTTGTGCAAAAAAAAAAAAACATGCAAAGTTAAACAAAAAAAAAATTGAAGTAAATATCATTAATCACCTTTCTAAGCATTATTACCTTCTCAATATCGTCCTCGGATTATAAAATTTCGAAATAAAAAAAAAATTGCAGAAATCACAAAAATAAAAAAAACAACACCATCAATTCCTTTTAAACCTGATTGTATTTCCATCAGAGAACCAATTCAAAGTTCAATTTATGTTTAGTTATGTATACATATATATATATATATACTTACTGTATATATATACTCATATATATACATATATTGATCACAAGACTTCATCAACTTAAAAAAAAAAAAATAACCTTTATAATATAAAGTAAAAAACATATAATAGCATAAATAAAAAATCAAAGAAAATTTTGTATCTTATGATATAATGCTGAAGAATTTTGTAGCTATTGTTATTATATATTTTCATCATCATTATCATCGCCAACTATCATTAGTCGTCATCTTCATCTTCATTCCTATTATCATAAAAAATATCAGAAGATGATTGTAAGAGAAAGATCAGATTATCAAATTACATATTATAAACATAACCTGGCGGTAACAAATACCAACTTTAAGGTAAGGAATGTTTAACCTATAGCAAATTAATAAGTGAAGCGAAATACTATCATTCAAAATTTCAGAGTTCATATTCTCATAAAATTCATAAACTGTACGAGAAAAAGATGAAATGAGGTTTATGGCACCGTTTTAATAAATTTAGTTTCAATGCAAAATTTACAAATCTTTTTATATATAACATTTGTTTATTATATACAAAATTTTACATTTATTTATTTATTAAAATTGAAAACAGTAAAAATATTGTTAACAAAAACAATGCGCCAATTTTGAAAATGTTAACTCATTTTCTCATAACAATTGCAATTTTTCTTTAATTTATGAATTGTTTATTATTTACGAAACTAACAAAATAGTTTAGAATGACTAAACGTGTTAACGTGACTTCAATTTTGCTGATTTCAGTGGCTGGACTGACGAATGTGTTTTCAATTTCTCTAATAGTTCAGAAGGTAATCTTATTTTATGCTAGATGTATCGGGAATAATCTATATCGCTTCTCAAATAAGACACTACAAAAGTTGAACATTGAATCTGCTATACTTTGATAATAGATCTCTAACAGATATTAAAAAATACGTAATATGGACCACCGGGTTCTATAAAGCTGCTGATAAATTATCATTAAATACCTACAACAAAAAGGCGAATGAGCTTCGAATAAATTTGCTGCCATTTCTGTTATAGCTAACAAGTAACAACCCCTTTTATTAGCCTCCCTTCATCAATTTTAATAAAATCTCTTTTTTAAGAGATCTTTTTTCAATTTTAATAAAATCTCTTTTTTATCTCTTTTGTTTTTACAATATAAATATAATGTTACAAATAAAAAATTAAGGATTTAAACGTTTTAATTACGACTAATTTTAATTTTAAATTATTATAATAATTATAATAATAATAATAATAATATAATAGCTACTACAGTGGAGCCATCTTTGGTTATATCATGCAAGTAAGGTGTTATATACTGCTGCATGTTGTAATCCACTGATGGCGCTGACTCTGTAGTAAAATAATAATAATATTAATAAGAATATTAATACCAATAATAGTAGCCTCTACAGTGACAGTGGGGTTGCCTTCAATAGTTACCTTATGTAGTACTATATACTACTGCTACATTTTGTAACTGTTGTGACGGCTTTAGTCACTGTTAGCTAAATAGTAATAATAATAGGCGGATTCATTGTTTCCTTACAGTCCCACTCCCAATTCAATGTTTCCGTATCCATTTCCTATCCTTTCCTATCCCTACTCTCTAGCCAATATACTGCGTTCGCAGATAAGGATTTTCATCCCATTATATTGGCTAAAAGGGGGAGGTTGGTTTAGTCAGTAAGAATCTGACACTACCAAGGGGGAAATTTTTGGTGTCTTTGGAAGATTTCCACCTTCCTTTGGAAAAAAAAAAATAGATATAATTTCTAAAAATTTTAAATATAATAATGTACATTTTAGGTTTATTTTTAAATATCTTCAAATTTAAAATTTTTATTGTTAGAGAATTTTAAGACATTTTGAGCTTTTTTGTTTCATCTTTGTTCTAACATTAGATATTTATTTCTAGTAAGATGATACATGTACATTCTCCCTATTTTATAAAATTAATTTGAATTTGTGATAAAATGTGACTTAAATAAGTGTTTTTCTATTTGTCGGATTTGTCTATTTGCATTAAGTATACATTAGTTACTTTGTCTAAATCTTACAACTATTTAGTTTTAGGATTTAATTAAAAAAAAATGATTAGTGATTTATTCACTTCAACACCAATTTATAAAATAGAAATTTGGGCAATGACTGCAACTGCACATATATATATTAATTATATCTAATTCTTAATAAAATGTTGACATTATAGACAAGATTAAATGTATTATTAGGAATATTAGCAGATCTTTTTAGTTTAATAACAATCCTATCTTATTTCCATTTTGAAATACATAAAATTTAATTGTATCGCCTCTTTAAATCATCTTTTACCCTAAGTGTAAAATTATTATTATATCTTTTTTTCTATGTTAACATAATATTCAAAGAGTAATTAGTTTTTTTTTTACATTTATATTCAGTTTGTTATAATCCAACCAATTGCATAAAGTTTTTAAGTTCTTATTTAAAAAATCTACAAAATCGTTCTTTGTTGTAGCTTTAACATTCGCATAAATTAATGTTATTATACATATGATATTATTTATTCATCTATTTATTTATTTATTTAAGCAAAATTCTCATGCAATGTGACAGTAAAATTATGGCTGCCTTCCCCCTTCGTGTATGGCGGGAATAAGATTCATCTTACTTAAATGTGTTGTAAGTACAAAAGCAAGCCTAGCAGAGATCACTTAATTTTTTTTTTAATTTTTACAAATTGGATTAGATAACTATTTGCGAAATAATTTTTTATCCCCTTTGACGTTCTTGGATTGGAAAAATCCTTTAGTGAAACTTAAAATTTAATTAAGCTAATTTGCTAAAAAAAAAAATTCAGGAAATGTCTTAGTCTTTCACGCATAAACTGGATTTATAAAATTTTAATAATATATCTTTTAGAACGCTATAGAGTATAGACTGTAAATAAAATCGAAAATTTGCAACAAAAAAAAATTAATACAAAACCTAAAATTAAAAATGGCAATTTAAAATTAATTTTGAATTAAGACATTTTTCTTTTCTCACGCCTGAGTCATTAATCTTCATCAATGTTCGAGAAATTTAGATTTGTATCTAATATCATTTTTTCTTTTTTTTTACCAAATCCTTTCCAAAGTCATCTAAAATTGCAATCTCTAAGTGATTTTTTAATACTGTGATTTCTTTTGACTTATGTGTATATGCCAAACTTCAAATAAATACTTATGTATGTAGTTATGTATATACATTTATTTATTGTTATTATAATAATCAAAAAATATTTTTAAAATTCCTTTGGGAAACAGAAAACAAAACAAAAAAAAAAATTAGAATAATATAGTTCTGAAATGATTAATTCTTTTGATTAGTTTATTCTTCAAAAAAAAAAAAAAAAAAGTTATTTTAGATTTAAATAAGTGAAATCCCAAACAAGAATACCCAACAACTTTCCGATCTCTTAACGATGTTGCATGATCAACGGGTGATCGAAGTGATCCATCACATATTTGAAGTTATCTCTGTTTTATTATTATTTTTGTTATTGTTATTATTATTGTTTCTAAAACCGAAAACTTTTTAATAAATTTAGAAAAAACAAAACAGAAAAGAAAATAATTTTTTAATTTTAAAATTTGAATTTCTAAATTCTATTGGATCCCAATCAACGCTATAACAAAATTGTTTTTTTTTTAGTTTTTTTTTTTTTTTTTTAATTTATTGTGGTACTTTAATATTGTGTTGTTAATGGATTCCAGTCATTTATTTTTTTTTTCTTTTCTTCGTATTTATTACTATTCCTTTATTTTTGTTTTTTTTTTTTTTAAATATTGTTTTTGTAATTTTTATATATTTTCAACGTTTTAAATATGAAAAAATTGAAAAAAAAAAAAGAAAAAAAAAACTTTTCAATTTAAATGGGGTTCTTTTAAATAATATTAAAGCTAGACTAAACATAACATCAAACATGAAGTATTACACTGCACTATTCAACATGTGTATACATATATGAATAAAATAAATATATCAAAATGTATTCCGTATACAGAACACAAGTCTAATTGTGGATACCATATGGAGTAAATCATGTTTCGCGCCATTTTGTGTTACTTTATAATTATAATGGTAAAACTGATGATCAAAATGATGAAACTTATGAAAATGATGCCTAAGAAATTTCTGATAACTAATAAGAAATTTATAGAGTGTTTTTAATTTTCTTCATATAAGAAAAAACAAAGAAAAATTGAATTCAGCGCCTCTTAATATCATTAAATAAAATTTAAAATTTTTTTTATTTTTGTTTTTTATTTAATGGTACCTATAATATAGAAATTGTTTTTTAATTTTTGTATTCTTATAAATTATAATTTAAAAAAAAATATTGGTTTCATTTATTCTTTCATTGATTTTGTAATCACATTATTGAATTTTTTTTTTTTTATAATGAAATTAAAACACTATTAAATTTCCTTTATATTTTGAAAAATATGTATTATAATTTGCTATTGCTATTATAATTTTATTTTGTTGTGTTGTGTTATAAAATTCAAAAATTGAAATTTATTAACTTAAACTGAAGATTCAGATTTATTCTGCTATTGAAAGTAAAGTATTTTTATAAAACGTTCAATAAAGCACCAACAAAAGAATTAAAAAAAAAAAAAACAAAACAAAAACCAGATGATTACAGTTGACATTTATATTTTTACATTCTTTCGTAATTAAAATTTTCTTTAATCAAATTTTATTGACATAAATATGCACCAACCTGGTTGAGTCCCTATCTATAATCAGAAATATTTAAAAAAAAAAAAAAAACGAAAACACCTTTTTTTTGCCTTCTCTTCTGGTAGTTTTTTCACAGTCCCTCTTTTTCTTATATTTTTTGTGATAGGTACAAATCACAAGAAATAAACATCAAACTTTAAGTGTCATACAGAAATATTACAAATACTTTTATGAATTTTTTTTATCCGCGAAATATTAAAAACCAGACAAAATAAAAAAAAAAAAACGGAAAATTTATTTAGTAAACCTACCGCTATGTTATCACAATTTATTCGCGCGCATACATATATTTAAAATCATTGCAAAAGACTTTATGATGTGGCTGCTTTTTTTTTTCTTTTTTTTCTATAAAATAACAAAAACTGAAACAACAAAGCAACAACAACAAATTCAATGAAAAAAAAATTTAAGAAAAAGAAATGGCGGATTATATGATTTTACTGCTTCATAATCATCATTATCAATATCATTATTATAAGAATTATTATAATCAACAACTTCATCAAAATCATCATCAAAAACATTATACATATATGTCCATATAAAAGAATATAAATAAAAAAGTACACACAAACTAATGTATATAAATGCACGTTCCAAAATAAAGTATTAAAAATGATGATAATAATAATGAAAAAGAGCACAACACAACAAAAACATATTTGCAACAAAAAGCAATAATAGCAAAATATCGATTGAAAATTGCATTTTTCTTTAACATTGCCAGCATCTCTTCATTCACTGCACTGCATAATGCATAAATGTAATACAACTAACAAAATACACATGTATGTATGTATGTAAAGTACATTGTACATACTTGGCTTATCTTATAATATGACCGGTAAATTTTAAGGGGTACTATGAAGGGTAATAATACATATATTTATTATAAAAAAGAAACAACAAAAAATAAAAAAAAAATAAAAGCAAAATAAAAAATTAAAAAGAAAAAAGGCGAGTTCTTGGCTACAAGATATGCGCGAAACACATCACAAAAAAGAAATCAACATAAATACAGACATACTACAGGTCGCCCCATAAAAGTCAATGTTAGGATGATGATGTTGTTGACGAGATTTGTTGTTATTATTTTTTCTTTTTCTTTTAATTTGTTGCAATTTTTTTTTTTTGTTTTTATGTGGAAACAATAATACATGCAAGCATTCTTATGTTTTTATTCTTATTATACGGTAGATTTCTGTTCTTTGTTTTTTTTTTTACTACTTTTTCATGCGTTTTGTTTGGAGCTCATCTCAATAATAATTACAATGGTTTTTTTTTATAAATAGGTATATTTTCAATATAAATAATTGAAGCCAAATTATCACAAAGAAGTCAATTTTTTAACTTATTAAAAGTGCTATTTGTTGAAGGATTTCTTTAAACATTGGTATTATGCACATTATGTTTATTTATATAATTATGTGCATAGTAAATACTTTTTTTTTTTCTTAAATACGAATACAAAAACAAAAGAAAGCATCAATAAAAAACGATCTATTAACAAATAAATTATAAACAGCTGCTAGCTTTTAAACACGGTAACTATTACAAAATTAAAAAAAAAAACAAAATAAATTTACTTTAGATTTCAAAATATGTACCTATAAAGCTTCGAATTTTATTTTTCTTTGGTCTCAATAGGTGTATTGATTCTATAATTTTTTTCACCTTTTCATGCTAAACCAAATTAGAAAAATAATAAATTGTAGGTTATAAATAAAGTAAAATAATTTGCAACCATTTGAGAAATTAAAATGTTATGTTTTATAATTTTCTTATTACTGAAGTAGGAAATAAGTTCAATATTTTAATATTTCAATATTTCTTAATATTGAAGTTACCTAGGTGATTTAATTACTCTGAAAACATACTAAGTACATATTATTCACACACACACACAAATAATTCGACCAAGAAAGCAATAATCATTGTACTTTGTATTAAACCTTTGTATTCTTATTTGTGTATTCTTAGATTATTATATTTTGATATTTTGACTAAGTTTGAAAAGAAATGTATTAAATTATTATTAAATAAAAAATATGAAACAATTATTATTACTTATAATATTTTATTTAATTTGCAGTCCAAGTTATCGTTTTTTTTTATTTTTTTTATTCAATTCATAATTTTTTAGCTTAACATAAAAAAGTAGTGCCTAATTTTCAATTACTTAACATTTAAAAATACATATATGTATATTTTTTTATGTTAATCTATTGAGTATACATAATAATTTTTTTTTTTGTTTTTGTTTTAATACATATTATATAATTCGATTAATTTTATTCAATTTTTATTGTAAATATTTTTGTAAAAAAACAATGCTATGTCTGTTAATTTTAATAAAATCTAAGCCTAACTTAACTTATCTATCCTAACTTATACTTACTTAATTTATTTTAACCTATCCTAAATTATTAATTTACAAACATGTTTTAGTATATTTTTTATGATGTACCTAACCATAAGACTGTTGAGTAAAAAAATATATAACTTAAATAATATAAATTATTATATTTAAAGGCATTCAAAAAATTCTATAGAATTAAAAATAAAAGAAAAGTCATCCCCCAAAGATGACTGTGAAGAAGACATCACAAACAGAATAAAACAACCTAGAATGGCATTGGTATTCAAAGCCTGTATAAAGTCCACACTACTATATGGCAATGGCAAACAAATCGGAAAAACATCAATAAAGTTCAGGTATTTTTAAATGAATGCTTAAGAGCTATCTGCAAAATCTATTGACCGAGAAGAATTAGCAATGAAGAGTTATGGGAAATAATAAAAAAACAACCTGGGCTACTGCAGATAAGAAGGCGGAAATGGCGATGAATTTGTCATACACTAAAAACACCTGCCCAAACAATCGCGCGACAAGCGCTGAAATGGAATTCGCAAGGCAAACGAAGTATCGGAAGATCCCGTATAACAGGGCGCCGAACAATATAAAAAAAAATCCATGATAACGGAAAAACGTGGTCACAAATAAAACAGCTGACAAATAATAGAGTAAGATGAAAAGCGAATGTGGAAGCCATATGCTCCCTAAGGGAGTAAAAGAAGGGAAAAAATAAAATTATTGGAATAATGAAAATAATCATCCAATAATAGACTTTGATGGATACAATATGCTCCTTATAGGATATAAACGAGACCAAACAAAACAATAACGTAAAACAAAAAAATATATACGAAAATTAAGAAAAAGGATTTGAAATTTTATGATAAATATTACAGTTAAAAATGATCAGTGAAAGTTTTATTTTTCAAATAAAATGTTGACGAGAAAAAAAGAAAGAAAAATATTTTAAACTCTTCTTAATGTTCAAATATTAGATTTCCATAGATTAGATTTATTATTCCTAAAGTTATAATTATAGGAGAAATATTTTAGACGAAAATAAGTATAAGAAATGTAAATTTTAACTAAATTTAAGGGAGCTGGGTTCTGGTAATTGATCGATTTTTAATCTATAACAAAAGAAAATCTACATTTTGTTAAATTTGTCTACATTTTTTTAAAGGATTTTAATTCAATCTTCTGAAAAATAAAAGAACAAATAAACCTATAAAACTAAAATGAAAATGATATATTTGTAAACAAAAAATAAGTATAAAAAAAAAACTAGTACTAATGTGGAAGCTCATAGTATTATTTAAAGGAGTGTAATACAAGCTATTATTGCACCAAATTACAAAATTAATCTAGTAGTAGAATACCAGAAGTACTTTTCTTCGGATCAACAAACCTTAAAGACAAATTGATTATTTTTAAATTTAAAAAAAAACATAAACCAAACCTTTTTTCTGAAAAATAATTAAGAAAATTAAAAAAGAATCAAAAAAAAAAAACTCTTCAAATAATCAATACTTAAGGTTTTTTATAACTAAACTACAAGCAACATATGTATAGTATACATAAGATCGGTTAAAAAAATGAAATAAAATTAAAAAATTCCTTAAATCATTGAATCAATTTTTGTCTTAATAATTTGACACTCCTTGATTTAAAAAACAAAAAAAAAAACATATAAAACTCCAATTTTTCAATTAACTTTTTGATCTGCAAAATTAAATTAGTTTGTTGCATTTAATGAAAAATAAAATAACTACAAAAACAAAAACAAAAAAAAAATAAAAAATTGCAACAAATGAAATTGAAATCGAAATTTGTCTTTCTTTGAGAATGTCGGACAAGATTTCTTTGAGTGGACAAGACTGGTACGATGAAAACACGATGAAGGTAAGATAAATTTGTTGTTGTATTAAATATAGAATAATAAAAAATTAAAATGAAAGGAAAAAAAATAAACTAAATATCTATCAGAAATCACCTTAAAGCAAAATAGAGGAAAAAAAACTGCAAGAAATAATTGCTAATCTAATATCGCCTTAACAATTTATTGTTAGCAATAAAAACAAAAAAAAAAAAAAACCACGAGGCGTTCAACTCTTAACTTAAAATAAAAACAACCAATCAGCCAGCCAACTAAAATCTCCTTCACATGATTTTTTGTAGCAAAGTTTAAGTTTTGCATGCATCATGGATATTTTCAACGCTGCTACTACCGCCGCAACAATTTGCCCCTCGATCATTGAAATGAAAAAATAAAATTTTAATTTTATTTCTTTCACAATTACATTATCAAAATGTATATATGTACGATGTACGTATGTATGTATATATGTATTACAACAAGCACTATACATTCATATGTGAAAACTATAATATACTTATATATGTACATATACATTTAATATGTAGAAATATATTCGCAAAACTTCAAAGTCCACCAATTTTTGTAATTATTTTCATAGTTTTTAAACGTTATTATTGGTTTTATTATTGTTGTTCTTCTTATTGTGTTTATTGTTGTAGTTGGTGTTGTTTTATCTGTTGCAGTTTTTAACTACAACGAAAAGTATCTGAATATCTTTTTAACCCCCAAAGGTCTTATATTTGTAAGATTTTTCTTTTCGTTGATTTTGCATATAATTTGACTTTTCTTTCTTTAAGTTTCTTATGTTGAATAAAATAGCAAGTAGTGCAGCAGCAACAGCAGCACAACAGAGTTTATATGAATTAAATTACCCTAAAGCATTTTGTAGAATTTGATTTCACTTTGCTTTCTTGTTTATAGTTTTTGTTTTTATTTTCCTTTATTAAAAAAAAAAAATAAATTAAAGAAAGAAAAAACCAAAACACAGATTAGGGAACTAAGGAAACAGTAAAGGTAAAAACAAAAATACAAAATTAAATTCATGTAAATTTGCATATCGAAGTAATCAAATTGGCGACAAGGAGACTTAATCAACTCTCGGGTAGTAGCATATAAAATACCGACAAACGTCATATAAATGAAAAAAATTGAAATTTATCCCGAATTACTCGCATCTTCTACACCGTCAATGCTAATATGTGCATATATTTTTAATTCTGTGTATTTTTATATATAATAAAACATATATACATATTTTATATATAATTTATATAAATATATGTTATATTATACACATTTATGTAATATACATATGTATATAATATGTATTTAGAAAATTTTACGAGGATTTGAAATTGTTGATTGCAAATAGTTTTTTAAATATATTATGTATGTGGAAAATATTCTTATGATGTAAATATTTATGTAATTACATGGGTTAAGAATAAGTATTATGATTAACTATATATAAAAGTACATTTGATAAAGAATTTATTTGAGTTACTTACCAGGACTACCTAGGAAGACTGAGGAATATAATCGCCGGGATGCATCATTTACATTTCTAGCGTCTGCAGGCGATGACCATTCTCTTCGACACCACCGACCTAAAAAAAAATTAAAAAATAGAAAATTGTATTTACAAATTTTTTAAAAATAAATTTAGCAAAAATATTTTTATTTTTTTTTTTAAAAACAAAATTATAAAGTGAAGAAAAACAAAAACTAAAAATAGGAAAAGAGAATAAAAAAGAAAAAGGAAAAGGACTAATAAAAAATTATTTTTCTTCTAATTTGCATTTATAAAATAATTGAAAATTATAAAATTCAAGTAAACAAATCTAGATTCTTTAAATTTGAGATCTTTAAGAGAATTACTTCTAAAGAAGACAGAGAAACTTTTTGTTTATTATTGAAGTTTTCTTTTGTCCATTACAAAAACTATTTCAATTATTTTAAATTTCATTTGATCTTAAAATAATCAAATCCCTCAAATACAATATAGGCATAAACAAAACTTATTCTGTAAATTTCATACATCATAATATAATACATAATAAAAAGGCGAAAAATTTATTCGGCAATTGAAGAGAAGCCAGAGTTAAAATACATAATACCAATATGGAACCTTTTATTAAAAAGTTATACAAATTGCATGCTTTTAGGTTCAAATGTAATGAGAAAGAATTTTCATAAATTTTTTTATGTTATTTCATGTTTCAAAATTAAATTTATATTATACATATTTAAAAGAATTTCATAAAAAACAAATTAAAATTATTTAAAAAAAAATTATTTATTCATACATACATATACTTATATGTTTTTTTTTTTCATTATGTTTGGAGAAAACAAACATTTTTTTTTGTAATTCCCATAATTTAATTTTTTTTTATTTATTTGTCACAGTTGGATATTTAATTAAGCAAACAAACAAAAAATGCCATAATTAAAAAAAAAAAAAAAACGGACAAACCAACAACAAAGAAAAAAAATTAGAAATTTTTTTCAAAAATTCCAGAATCTGCAATAAAATTTGGGACTTAATACAAAAAAAAAAAAACAAAAAAATTATTATTTTTAATTTTGAACGATTTTAACTACTATTTATGTTATTTTACTGTTTTTTTTTTTTCAGATATTTTTATGCAATTTTTCGCATTTTGTGTTTTTTTTTTTTTGGTGCTGAACAATTTATGACTTTCGAATGCATTTATAATATAAAATTTCATAAATCATACCACAGAAAAATCCAATAAACAAAAAAAAAAAATTATATTAAATTAAATTTGAATAACCACCAAAAAAAGAACCAAAAAAAAAAAAAAATACATAAAATGATTGAGATTAATACTGTGTTTCTTTGCCAAATTAAAGTTTGCTGTTTTATTCGTTCATTTCGTTTTGTTTTATTACTTTTTATGCATTTTGATATTCTTTTGTACCATTTTTTTGTTTTTTTTTTTTGGTTTTAAATTAAAAATTAAAATAAATTGGAAAAAAAATTGAAATTGAATCAAAAACAAAACCAAAAAAATATCATTAAAAAGTAATTTTTTTTTTTATTAATGAAATGAAATATTTTTATTAATAAATTTGATTAAGAATCTCATCAACATCAGTTTAAAAGAAAATGGACGACTACTAAAAAAGAAAAGAGAAAAAAAAATTTCTATTTTATGATGAATGTTAGAGTTAAATGCTTAATTTTTTTTTTTTTTGATACATTTTGTCTATGATTTTTAATACTCGATCCTGAACCTACGGTTAGAACTCTTAAAGCATTTAACTGGAAAATATATTCGTAAAATTAAGGACAGTCGGTGAAAATTTAATTTTCGATCCTGCGAAAAACAAAAAGTATTTTAAACTAAATATTTTAAGATTTTAGCACTTGTGCATCAGGATAAAATGCTACGATTCATAAAATTACAGCTAAGCGAAACATATCAGTGAAAATAAGAAAGAATTTTAATTTTAATTCAATTTAACTGAACCTGGGTTCCACGATAATATTAAGCAAACACAAATGCATATGGAAAATAATTTTGGTAAATTATTAAACGTCGGAAAATTAAAAAAGACAGCTACTAATTATTTTTAATTTAAAAAAAACTATTATATGTCTTATTCTTCTTTTTTATTGCCGATAAACCTAACTTTAAAGATACTATCTATACTAAGATATTTTTTTTAAGATTTCGCAAAAAAATTTAATTCAATGTTAAAAAAATTCTAAACGAGTAGGAAAACATCTATTAAAATTGGAGAGGAGAGAAATCGATTTTAGTACAAAAGGATCAAAAGATAGGTTTTTTAATTTTTTAAAAAAACAGTAAGCGTTTTACAATCCAAAAGTAAGAAAAGATCAAGATTGTATTTATTTAATACAAGACCAGTCCAAAAAGTTTTCTGTAACGGCATCTTTTTGTCAATATTATAAATTTTTATGATCGCCATTTCAAAGAACAATCTTTTATGTTGACTGTCTTAAATTTTCAAATCGATCTGTTAAATAGTTTATTGTAAAACAGTTAACTTTTGTTATTTTCAGATAATGGATAAATTTCAAATTCGTGCTGCAATTCATTATCTTTTTTTGAAAGGTTTATCAGCAACTGATATCCAAAAGGATATGGATATAATACTTTAGGATAATTTACTCCTTATGAAAAAGCTATCAGCAAGATGGGTGCCGCGTTTATTAACATTGCCACAAAAAATAATTCGTTGGACACGTTGTGAGGACCTTTTGGCAATATATTAGCGTAATCCAAATGAGTTCTTACGTCGATTTATAACTGTTGATGAGACTTGGGTCCATTACTATATACCAGAAACAAAAAATCAGTCCAAACAATGTATAGAATCTGGTGGAAGTGCGTCAAACAAAGCAAAAGCAGAAAAATCAGCAGAAAAGATTATGGCAACTGTTTTTTGGAATGCACAAGGTATAATATTCATCGACTATCTTGAAAAGGGAAAATTAATAAATGCTACATATTATTGATCGATTGAATGACGAAATCAAGAAAAAACGACCACATTTAGCAAAGAAAAAGTGCTTTTCCATCAAGACAACGCACCATCACATACATCAGTAAAATTTAATGAATTACGGTATACGAAATTGCTCCACATCCGCCATATAGTCTAGATTTAGCACCAAGTGATTACTTTTTGTCTCCGAATTCAAAAAAATGACTTGCTGGAAAGAGATTCACATCAAATGAAAAGTTTATCGTTGAAACTGAAACATATTTCGAAAGTCTTGAAAAATCGTATGTTTCAGACGGAATTAAAAACCTTGAAAAACTTTTGATAAAGTGTATTGAGTTGGAAGGAGACTATGCTGAAAAATAAAAAAAAATCCAAAAAAACCGGTTTTTTAATATCAATACAGGAAACTTTTCGGACTGCCCTCGTATATATATAAATTTGTATATAGAAAAAAAAAATAAACAAATTAAAATAATTCATGGAGTGACAGTGTCACTACATTGCGATTATCTGTGATGTTTATAGCTTATACTATATAGGTACTAAAAAAAATTAAACTATAGTTTGAATTTTAAACGTTCCAACCCTATTAAGTAATGAAGTGCTAAACAATTACGATAATAAATAGAAATATGGCCGTTCATTTTATTTTTAGTTTTCCTGAATTTGTTATGTATAATAGTCATCTACATATATTTATATTTTTGTTATGATCATATAATATATATTATACATTTTCACAGCATATATATATAAGTACATTATATTAATAATTTATATTAGATTACTTAAAGATTATGTACTTTTACTAGAAGTTTAAAACAAATATTAGCTACCGTATTTTTTTATTTTTTCGTTACAGTCACTTTTTGTTTATTAAAAAACAAAGCTACTAAATTACTGAATCTGAAACGTTTAATTAGCACACAAAATTATAAATCAAAATTGTTAACTTAAATATTATTATGGTATATATGTACACTATTTCCTTTTTATTTGTATCATTATGTAAATTAAATATTAGTTAATTATCATAATGACTAATCAAATATTAGTTAAGACATGCATCAGCAGCAAATAATTTGTACTGGAAATTTTTTTTTTTATTGTAAATAAAAATTAAAAAAATAAATAAATTTGTGAAAATATACAAAATATATTAATACTATGTATATAATACAAAATGATCAAATTTTAAAAATTTGTCACATTTAAGATTTTAGATATATAATAGCTATATTTAGTTTTACTTGAAAATTCGCCTTTATATAAAATTTAATTTTGAAAATGAAATTATTTTACCTTATTTTAAATTACTTTCGGATTTTATTATTCATATTACCTAATTCTTATTGTTATTATTTCTAATTGGAGATTAAATAAAAAAAATAAAAGATGGTTATAAACTTAATAAAAAAAAACTCACTTTAACCAACAATTGGATATATTGTACAAGAAGCCCTTTTAAGTTAGAAAAAAAATAACTGGTATCCCACTTAAGTAAAAATAGACATAAATTTTGATTATATTTAAACAATGATGGAGTAATAAAAAAAATGAATTTTTGCTCTGTAAGGTCTTATCAACCTTTAAAAATTTCCGATTTTTTTTTTTTTTTTTTTTTGTTTTGTATATTCTTATTACCAAATTATTGTCAACTATAAAAATTTATTGCAAATTGCTTATTTACCTTTAACCGAAAACAATGGTTCCTCTTTTTCTTTCATTTTATCTGTATATAGTATTTGGGTTATTCTCCTTCCTAACAAAACCAAATAAATTCATTTCATCCCTCGAAAAATGAAATACAGAATCCATCCTATTATCAACACTAAAACATAACAGATACCAACAAACGAAAAACAAAAAAAAAAAATTGGAAACTGCGGTTTAATTTGAAAAGTTGCAAAGGAAAAATTTAAATCTCTTTTATAAGTTATAAGAAAAATTATTATGAAAGATGGTAAGAAGGATCCCTTCATTGTCATTTTCCCTCAATTTTCATAAATTTTTTTTTTATTTATTCATTGTTTTTTTTTTTTATCCCAGGATCTTTTAATAAAAAATTATGAAAGGAAAAAAAATTAACTTTCGTTCAAAGTTTTTCTATTAGATTTTCTTTCACCACCATTATTGTATATTGTATATGTTTTTTTTTTTTTATGTATATTTTTATTTTTTTTAATATAATTCAAAAAAATTCAACAAAAAAACCGTCATATCATATTCCATTCTCTTCAAATGTAATACAGGAAAAATTATGTAAAATAAAGAAAACAGGGTGAATTTTTCGGTATTTTCCATATAATATTTTCTTGTTACTTTTGTTGAAGGAATAGAATAGCACAGTTTTTAAAAACTCTATTCTGAAACAAAATATAAAAAAAAAAAAAAAACAAAAGAAAACATTTCATATAAAACACAAAATTGGCAATATTCTTTATGCTTATGAGGGGCATAACAACAGCATTAAATGAATAAAAAACAAGTAAGAATAAAAAAAAAATTATAATACAAAGTTTAATATTTAATGTACCATAAAAGTAATAATAATTCATAAAAATGCAATATTACATTCAACCGAATAATAAGGAAACTGTTTTAAAGATATTACCATTTATTCAAAATGAGATTTTCGGGTAACCTGCAGTGACTTATCATATTTTGCTTAAAAACATAACATAAAAGTATTTTTTTACATAATATCGATTTAAAATCAACAACTAAAAGAACGTAGTTACGACATTTTTATTTATAACAAAGAGTTTAGATGGTAAATTGTGGGCAAATCTCAAAGAATATTATTTCATACTATTCATCGATTTTCAAACAAAAAGCGTTTCTTAGGTACATATTTATTATGTCCACTTACTTTAAATAATTTTAAATTATGTATTAAAAAAATTAAACTATGTGCATAGATGTACTTATCTTAAAAATCCTCGAAATTGAAAGTAAAAAATAAGAAGTTTTTATTATTATAGTATAGACTTTAGGTACATCTCGTATAAATTGAATATAAAAACTTGTTTTTTTTTTGTGTAGAAAGTTAAGCTATGAAATACAATATGAGAAGAAATATTTATCTATTCCTATACTAACTTGACAACGGCCCATCATATTTCGTTGTTTTTTTTATCTTTTTCATAAATTCCTTGAAGTCTAGCTACTATACTTCATTTTGAACTAGAAAATAAAAATGCATATTTATACATGTATGTATGTGTATTCATACCTAGATATATATATATGACATTTTATTTTAATATACATTTATATTAACAGTTATGCGAATGAAATAAACCTTTAATAAACATTACATTATACATATATATATATTTTATTTTATGTATAAGAGGGTGTTCTTTCTCTCTTTAATTCTTTATTTTTTTTTATAGAAGAGGTGTATGCAAAAACATTAAAATTCTGAGACAATGGATGGTTATTTTCTGCATTCTTTTATTTTATTTTAACCCAATTGAAATTAATTTTTATTTTAATTCTTTAAAAAAGTTGAAATTATATTAACAGTTCTTTTTCTATTTTTTTTTTTTTGTTTTAATTATGATTATGATGATAAATTGAAATTGACTTTTTCATAATTATTATGAATTTTTCGTACTTTCTGGCTGCCTAATGTTGTTACCTGTAACGTTTTTAGTTTTTTTTTTTTTATCAGAGCTACATACTATGCGTACATTCAACTTAAATTTAGATTTGTTAGATAAAAATAAATATTAAAATGTTTTATTAGCAAGAAATATTTAGTTAGGATCAATTAAATTTGATTGAATTGAATATTCTAAACGTTAATAGAAAATTTGTCACTAATTAAAAAGGAATAGCTTATTTATTATAATTTTTACTACACCTCGTATAATACTTAATACTTTGTTTGATTGCTGAAAAATATCACATGCTTTAGAAAGATTACGGTTTTCAATTAAAGTTTTTTGCATTAAACATTAATTAAACCTATTCTATTATAAATTCTAATTTAATACCTATATATATATTATGTACCTAGGTACCTATTATTTATCGTATTGTTACGCACGTACATAATATATATGTACATATGTAATTTTGTGCTGTTAAATGAGTTTTTGTGTCGCAAAAAAATCAATTACCTAACTCTGCTTTTATTTTGTCATTATTTAAAAAAAAACAATCTAATTAGGTATACAATTTACTAATCATTTAAAACATGATCTTGAATTTTGAATCATGTCTTAGCTATGTAATGTCAATTCAGTGCTTTTGCATTGATTTCTTTAGAGTGATTGCAAACAAATTTTAGCTATAACAAAAACAAAAACCAAAGTACCTATAAATTGTTGCGCTTATAAATTTTTGAATAAACCCAGAAATATATATATCGTACCTACCCACTATCAGTAGAAATGTTTAAAATTCTTCCTATTAACAAAAATTTAAAACAACTATAAAATAAATTGATCAACGTTTCAATAAATAATTTAATAATTAGACATGAAAATTAGATATTAAAAATAAAAATTTGGAACTGGAAGTAGGAGATATTTTATAAATAGGTACCAACATACATAATGTATGTATGTATGTACATGGTATATATGGAAGTATATATAATTACTATTTTATAAAATTAGGCTACATAGTTATGTACATACTAAATATTATGTAATATGTAGCTATTGCATTTGTACCAAAGTTCATTTCTAAATACATATGTATGTATGTACATGCATATGTACAAAATCAAATGTAATCAAATATGATATTGCAAAATAAAAATTCATTCCTACATATAAGTATATAAATTTCTAAATTAAAAAAAAAAAATCCCCCCAAAAAAATAATAATATGGGATAAATCTTTTATTTTTTAATATTAAAATAATAATTTTTCAATTTGTTTATTTATTTCTATCAAGTGAGAGTGCTGCTATAATTTATTGCAGTGTTGAAAATATTAAACATTATGTTGCTATTTATTTTGTTTGGTTTTTTTGTTTCTCTTTTCTTCATTTGTGTAATATATCAAAAGTCAAAATGTCCAAAAATATAACACAGTTATAAAAACTATTCTACATTCACATTGTACTGTGGTCTGTGGAGTGTGGTACTGTATTTCCTATGATGCGAGTGTAGTGCACTTAGGTAGTGGTATAAATGTTGAATTGAAACTGAATACTGATGATTTTTTATTCAAATGTGAATCGAGTAGTAAACTAATACGTAAACAATTAAGCATGTATATGTACCCAATTGTACCAACACAATGCACACATAAATAAAGAATCCATGTGTACGTAATGTTGATAAAAAAAAAAAACAAGTGAAGAAAAATAGAGAGAAATAAAAATAAAAAAAATTTTAAAAAGAATATGGATGTATTTTGATAATTTTTTTTTCATTTGCTATATTGAATGAAATTTTAAATTTGTATTTAAATTTGTATCATAAAAATAAAATGTACTGTTGCCTATGTAGTTGTAGTAAAAATAAAAGCTTTCTGTGTTTTTATTAAAATTGTTTATTTTTTTATTTAAAAGCTTTTTGCTTTGTTAAATTAAGTTAGTTAAGTATTATTAAAATGAGAGTTTAATAATTAATATAATATAGTATTTACTACACGGCTTACGAGAGTCACTCACTTTGAGTTATCACTTTTTTTTTTTGAGTCACCAGTCTGAAACTTATATTAACTAAAAATTTAATCCGACTGACAAAAATATATTAAAAAAGTTAACTGAAATTGACTTTACAACGAAACTCGTTAATTTTTACATCGATTTTGGAATCAAATTTTTGCTAAAATATACATACATAATATACCAACATACTTAAGTATCTTGTAATTGCCGCTAAATAAAGGAAAATACGTTTGACGTTTAGAAATTATACCTACCTACTAAAAATATTTTCAAGTTCGGATTGCAAAAATTTTTTTTATTCCGTTATTGTATTTTCGGTAAAGTTAAAAAAAATATAAAATGTTAAAAATCATTGAAATTGTATTAATAGTGATAGTGTCTCTCAAAAGAAAATTTCTTCTGCAATTAAAAGAAAATGTTTAAGAAAAAATTCTAATCTGTTGAGAGCTAGAAATGACAAATCAAAACAGAAAAGCAATTTAATAGATAATAAATTAATTCGTTTTTAGTTTTGTTAAATATTTTAGAATATACCATACATATATGTATGTAGGTACCAAAATGCCTTTATTTTCATATTCGAACAGTTAAACTAAAATTTAATAAAAAAAAGTTATATAGTCCGTCGCGAAAACATTAAAATAGTCATTTTGTGACTTTTAAGTCTCTTTTCCGTCATTTTGTATCCAATTGCATCCAATTGTATCCAATTTGCATCCAATTTGTGCAATCATGTATGTAACAAAAAACAAAGGCTTCCAATCAAGTAGGTACAATAATATAGAATATTGGACCTTGGGTAAAAAAAAGTTAAGCCAAAGATGTGTATGCACTTAAATAGAACGCACATAAATATGTATACATGTATACTTAAAATAGAAGTATCTATACAAACTATTTTGGAAAATATTTTAGAATTGTATGTACGTATGTACATATCAATAGATGTAAAAGATGTACCTACTAGCTATACCTATACATTATAAGTAAATACATACTTATTATATACATATTATGTACATACATAGGTAAAAATTCTTTAAATCTCTATTTCGCTTTCAATTATAAAGGCATAAACTCAACGGTTTCATTAACTTCAACTATTTAAAAGAAGTATTAGATGATACTGAACTTTTGTATAAAATACACAATATGTAATTGCAACACAAAGGGTGATAAGAAACAATAAAGAAAAAATATTAACAATTAAAACAACGCAGGTCTATCAACTTTAAATAGTTTTTGATTTCGAATTTATTATTATTTGATTTCGTTAAATTCTTTTGTTTCAAAAATTTAAACATGCTTCCATTTGTACATTCAAACATTATAAGTATGTACCTACATATGTAGGTAAATGTGTACATACCATATTGTTTTGATTTTTTAGTGTTTTGAAATTTTTTTTGAATTTAGGTATATTATAAAAGAATATTAATTAATAAAAAAATGACATTCATACATTAAATATTTGATTAATTTCTTCAAATTTAAACCACATATGAAATTAAAAATTTTTTCAATTTATTTTTAAAACATATGTAATTTTACACATTTAGTTCTAAGCATATACCTTCATACATATGTATGTACATAAGTAGATACAGAATGGAAATAATATTTTTGAATTTTCTAATAGGTACCTAATATTAGAAATGTTTGTACCTACTGCATATGTATATAAGTTAGTATAGATATTATGTACATGTTTCGTCTTATAGTAGGTACATTTACTATTTTTTATATTTTAAATACATATTTAATGGAGTTTTGCATTGAGCTCGAAAATTGCCCTCTTTTTCTTCAGTTTTGTAAATAGGTACATAACTATATTTTCTTCTATTCTATTATAATTTCTATCTAACTAACTTTTAACTAAATCTAAAATGATGCATACTTACATATGTGTATGTATGTAAGTATGTGCAACCTTATTAAAAAAAAAATTAAGTTTTTATTCACATTTTGTGCAATCCAAATTAGAAAATAAAAAAAGTTGATAAACATACATACATACATACATATATATATATAACTATGAATGAACATATATATGTACATATTATGTATATAAAACACAAATCTGCACTTAGCACAATAAGAAAAAAATCGCTAAGAGAGTATAAGAAAATTGAGTTTTGACATAAGAAAAAAATTGCAAACTTTTAATGATTCATACATACATAATATAAGAAAATGTATAAATATATTTATAATTCAGTATATAAATATAATAATATATACATTTATAAACTGTAGGTATATCAAATTAAAAAAAATATATATGTATGTATATACATATGTATATATAAAGGAGGAGGGTTTGATTTAAGACCCAACCTGCCATTTCAATATATGTAACAATAAAAAGATTTTGAAAATGAAAGACATGTATGAAACTATTATTTTCTTATATTTTATAATAGGTAAATACTTATATATGTATGTACATATACTTAGTTATAATTTAATATATCTATTTCTATAAAAATACATATTTTTTATGTATAAATATATTAAATGAAAATTAATTTATTAATACATATTATATTGAAATGTATGAATATTAAACAAAATAAATATAGGTATATATAAAATGTACTTATAATGTATAGCTAGATATATATATGGATACATATATGTACAGAACTTAAATAGTACCTATATATGTTATTTTATTATAATACGTCATAAATATCAGTAATTTTAATAATATTAGATAAAATTTATACCTATACCTAATACCTATATAATATGTATGTAGGTACTAAATTAAAATGTTTTGAAAAAAAGTTTTTTTTACAAAACAAAAACAAAGTTTCCTATTATTTAAAGTAAAAGGTTTTCTAAAATGATCAATAAATAATTAACAAAATTTCAATTAACCACTGAGATAAATTTTTGTTTGCTTTTAAAATCGCTTTAATTTTTAGATGTTGGCGATTGATTTTAAATTATACAGAAAAACATAACAATAAATATGTCTTTTTATTTATTATAAAATTATACTAGGCTTTTTTTATAAGAAAATAATAATTCTGTGATTTAATAATATGAAATTGTTGGGAGCGGCCCATAATCCTTGTAAGACAAAATCACGCTTTCCTTATGGAATTCCCGCTTTTTTTAATTTTTCTTTTAGTTTTTATTACTGGAACACATTACAAGTAAAAAAAACCAAATATTTTTTTTATAAATAGTTATAGGTATATACATATATCGAATTCTATTTATAATTTAATTAGAAATTAAAATAATTTGTTAATTAAAAAAAAACAAATGAATACAAACAAAAACTCTTCATAATAAAAAAGGAAATTTTTCATAAACTTCAATATAAAATCAAAAACATTAGAGTCATTAATTTAACTTTAGTATTTGTGCAATTTTTTGAGGTCTTTTATGTAAAATTCTTTCTATTATTTTTAAATTTTTTTTATATTATTTTGTTTACCTATTTTTAATATAAATTGTATTTAAAAATTTCAATTTTGTTTTTATATTGATATCAGTGGTGCATTAAGAGATTTCTGTTCTGAAATATGCTTCTAAAAAAATTATTAAGAAGGATTTTAGAGTTGAATTCAAAATCAAAGTATTTCCCTTTTCCAGAATATTTACATAATACCTATATGTTTATGTGAGATTTTGAATTAGGAGGGATTTTATAATTGGATTTGAAAACAGGGTTATACGTCTTTTACAAAATATTTATTAGTTATATTGTGAGATTCTGAATTAAGGTTTAAAAATTAGAGTTTTTCCTTTTTCCAAAATCGCTTTTATAGTCTTTAATAAATAAAAACAAAACAAATGAAAAAGCGGGATTTTGAAAAAGTGAGATTTTGGGAAATTGGGACTTGCTCAAGCAAGATTAGGGGCCAGACCCGAAATTGTTATAATGTTCTAAACTAAATTTTTATTACTGTTTTAATTTCATATTATTTTTCTAAAAAGAATTAGACTTAGATAGGGTACCATTTATATTTTAAAAATATTCTGAAAATAGAACGTCATATCTTGAGTTTAAAGTTAAAATAATGTAGTACGTATAGAAAGTAAAATAACGCAGAATATACATTTCCAATTTTTGAGTTAAATGCAAGTATTTTTTTTCTTTTCCAAATGAGCGATCGGAGATAATGCAGATCTATATAGATTTTCCAACTAGAATAAATCAACTACAAAAATAAAAGAAAAACAAAAGTATTTGTAGATCTCAATAGTAATTTCTTAGTAATTTAAAAAAAAAAAACATTATTGACCTCCACAAAGTGTTACTTTAAAGAACTTCTGATTAACTTAGTTGTCATTTTATGACTTTTTTCTTATATTTTCTTTTGATTAAAATTTTTTGTTTTATAGTATGTTCTTCAATTTAATTTAATTCTAATTTTACTATACATTGTTTATCATTTCGTTTAATTATAAATTTTATGTTTTTTAAAAAATTTTTTTTTTTAATTATAAGAATTAACGTATAATCCAATCTCATGGGATTGACAGAAATTCAAATTTTCCGTTTTTGATAAGAATTTAATTTTGCAAAAGATTTTTGTGGGTTTTGTCAAGTTTTTGTTCTTGTTTTTAAAAGTAAAGCAAATATTATATGCCTATTGTGTATTAAGTGATTTTTTTTTAAAGATACAAAATAAAATTTAAATTTTCTTTAAATTTCTAAATAATATATACACTGATTCAATTATTATATTATCATTTTAAATGCACAACATTTTAATTTATTGATTTTTTTTTTTAAATATACATATACTTAGACATATTAAGTATATTATAATGTCTATAATATATATATCTGTATATAATATATAGCCATATTTAAAATTATACATATGTATACCTATCTCTTTTTTATGATGAATTCAATTGAATATATTGTGAATTTTTCCCGAAAAGGACATCTATATTATACACATATATACATTATGTATACCTAAGTATAAGAATAAATATTGTATAATATATATAAAATATAAATTTTTAAAAAATTTATTATTGGATATTGGAAGTACAGTGGTTTTATTGGTTTCGATCACTAATTAGGAAATTAATCTGTCAGTTTTGTAACCAAAAACCTCAAAGTATTCTGTTTTTTTTTTTTTTTTTTCCCAAAAAATATAATTGCAAAATATTTATATATGTATATACAAAATAAATATATTTAAATAGATTAATACACAAATATATAATAATAATTTTTGTCAGTATTAACTATTATTATAAAAATTATAATAATATTAAAAACAAAAGAAAAAGAAACTAAAATTACAGAATCACAGAAAAAAATTCTTCAACATTCACATTTTTTTTTTTTTACATACATATTTATGTATTTATAAAATAAATAATTATGCAAAATCGATTTTATAAAAAAAATTTAAATAAAATTATGCTATTAAAATTTTGGGTAACAATTAATAAACCAAGTTTAAAAAAAAAAAAAATATTTTTTATGGGAAAGATATTTTTGTCCGACTACATAAAGATTTATTTTATAATTATTTTTTTTTTTTTATATAAAAATTACCACTCAAGAACAAGTTACTTGTTAAGGATTTATTCTTTTATATAAAGCTATAATAGCAAAAATAAGTTTTCAAGTTTTTTTTTTTAAATTTTAAATTAAATAAATCTTTGCACTTTATTTTGCGCTATGATTATCTGTTATTTTATTTGTATTATGTTGATTTAGAAAACTTGACTTAGTTATTATTGCGAATTAACCAAAATAACTTTGGTTTGACACGTCAATTCAAGTTTATTTTATCATACTTAATTATTCTTAGTATTCCGTCGCATTTTGTAATAGTTAACAGTCGAAAATCGAGATTTTTAAATAAAATAAAAATCAAAAGCGCGGCGGTAAGTTAGCAATATTCAGCATGTATGTTTTTTGTTAGTTCGATATTAACAGTCAGTTTGACAAGTACAGTCAACTAGATATGATTGTTAACTTAAAATTTGTTTGTAGAGCTTTATTAAAATGTATTAGATGCTTTATATTGCGAAATCTGTTTAAGACTTGAAAATGCTTCTTTTGTCAACCAAAACTTCCCAAATTCTTATACTGATTTGCCTCTTTTAACTTAACAATATAGATAAACATTAGAGAAAGTTCATGGAGTTTAAGTTCATATATGTATGAACAGTTTAGGTTCATATATAAATAAATATACTTAAAATTATTTAAATTTAGTTTATATGTTTGAATTAAATTAAATTGAATATATATAATATAATATATACAATAGTTATACAGAGATATGTACATTATATGTAAAAATTTTTGATAGTTTGATATTGTGTATTATGTGCGGCTGTTTGCCAAAGAACAGGGAAAATAACAAAATAAAAGAATTCAAAAAAGTAGAAATGCTATATATTTATTAAATTTGTTTTGGTTAGTCATGCGTTTGACTGTCACGTGACCTCCATAAATCACAAAATTAATGTTACGTAAGATAGTGTGTATGTTACCGCGATATAATCCAACACTTGGAAATTACTCCAAATAATATACATAACTTGATATCAATATGTATTATGACAAATTTATGTATATATTATGTATTTATGCAATATATACTTATGTTTACCAATATTGTAGCAAAATGTAAAAATCATGTTTTGGTTTTTTTTAATAAAAAAAAAACACTTAAAAATCTATTTTTGATTTATACGCTGTTAATTTTCAATTTTCAAAACACCAGAGACCAAATTTTAAATTTCTAAAACAAAAACAAAAACAAGCCCCAGTTTAAACTTTTCTGTACCTGGCCAGGAATTCCAGATGCAAATTTTAAATACGTTCATATAGCCATAATATACATAAGATATATCTAATAAAACATTTTAAATTAATTATCAAATGTCAATTTATGATGACATAACTTTAATTTTTTCCTTTTACAAATAAAGAGAAAAGAAAATATAAAGACCTATGTCCTTAATTATCACTTTTATGTTTAAACAATGCCTAGCCTACCCAGTCCATAATATTAATGACAAAAGTAAATTTTTTGGACTTTTTTTTTTTTGTTTTTGATTAAACCAAAGATACAAAAAAAAAAACATGACGGTATACTATATGTATATCCTTACTGTAATACCTGGAATGACGATCTGTTTGGTTGGCTGGTTTAAGAAAGTAGTACATACAAATCCAACTGAATTGACTGACTGACCAAAGGATTAAATCAATATTCATTAATAATGGTCATGGCTTTTAATTTTTATCTTGTGTTAGTCAAAACTCGTTATATTCCAATAATATCAAAGTACAATTTAAAGATCATTTTCAAGTTTGAAAACACGTTTTTTAAGTTTTTTTTTTTTTTTATTTCTTTTTCCAACTTTTTACATATACAGTCGTAATTTAGCTTAAGGTAATAATTTACAATATAAAAAAATTAAACAAGATATAGTATAAATTTTAGTATTTTGATTGAAGACATGAAAGAAGTTCTTAGATCAGTTTCTAATCAAAAAATTTTATAAAATTCGAGAATAAAAAGTTTTAATAATTTTTTTTAAAAAGCAATTAACTATGCCAATAATGCTTGTATAATAATTGAGCTTAAATAAAATTCCAGATCCATGTCAACCAAAATAAAAAACAGTACATATAAAAAATTACATGAAAAATTCATCTAAACTATTTCCGATTATATGTAAGATACATATTTACATGTAATACAGTGAAGTTCCTATAATTTCCTTCTCTTTTTTGCACCCCATGGGATTAATAAATTTATCGAAAAGCCAGAATTTTAACAGAGCAGAAAAAAAACTTGTGAACAGAATTTATTTAGTTTTTTTATTTTAATTTTAACTTTTTTTGATACTATTTTCATTGAAAAAGGAAGCGATAATGGCGACCGATTACACAAAATGGGAAAATTATGTTTAAAGATTTCCAGTTGTTGTATATTTTATTGTTCTTGTCTTTTTTTTTATTTTGCTTTCCTCTTTATATATTATATTCTAAATAACCACATATTATTTTTTTTCAGTCATATGATCAAGAACCCCAAAAAAGAAGATTAAATACGCGCGCGTATACGCATTTAACTCAATGACCGTCGATCATTGATCGTTTCGTCCGAGTTTATTTCTTTTTCTATAGAACACTAAGAATTGAAAAATGAAAAAAAAAAATATAAGAAATGATATCGAAATCCCTTTTAGCCCTGATAGTTTATTAAAATGGTTCTTTTTTTTTTTTATAAATGATGCACATATATACTTACATAAGTACATATTATGAATATTGTATATATTTAATCGCGTTCTTTGGAATTTCATCAACAATATCATGAGTGAGAGCAATAGAGTTACAATCATAACAAGCAACGAAAAACATAAAGGAACAACGCTGGCGGATCTGACTGACTGGATTTAGCTGGTGCATTGATGCTTGAAGGTTGATCGATTTTAAGTTAATGGAAGTTTTTTATTCTGTTTTTACTTATGTTTCATTTGTTTTTATACTGTTCGTTTTTCGTTATGTGATTTCCAATCTATTAAAGTATTTGGATTTGAATTGATCGGTTTTTTAAATTATTTTTTTGTTTTTCTGTTATTTTTTTCTTCATCCAAGAAAGTAATAACAAGAAAAAAAGTCTAATCCAAAAGCATTGTAAATCTTTAGATATGCTGCATTTGTACGATTCGTAACAAAGCATCATGTTAGGGTGTAGGCTACTTGTTACAAAGAACGCATATTTGTTTATTTTTAAATTTGGCGCGTTGAAAGATGAAACTATTTTTAAAAAAAAGTCTAGAAGTTAAATTAAAACATACATTTTAAGATTATTTTTAATATTATTTTATTTTTTGTTTTAGATTTTCATTTTTGTTTTCTGTTTTGAAAATGTTTTATGTATACTCTGGTATTTTTGAGCTTTCATCTAAGATCTGTTGTTTTAGATTTAGATATATATTATGTAGATGGCGCCCGATCAAATTTTTATAATATTACAAAATAGTACAATATTAAGTTTTGTTGTTTATTTTTTTATCTTCAATTCAAATGTTTTTTATGTATTAAATGAAAACAGAGTTAATTTTTTTTTATTTTTCTGTCTTGGATTAAGAAATTAGACTATTTATAGTTCCGCAAATTGTTGTTGAAAAAAATTTATTGAAAGGAAATTCGATAATTTTCTTTTTGAATCTACTACTATAATATATGTTTTTAGATCTATAACATAAGTTTACAAACGTGTGGAAGGAAAATTGTGTTAAAATTTGAAATTATAATATTATTTAATAATTATAACATTAATTAAAATTAAAGAAAGATTATATTCCGAAAATTAATGATTGATACAATACATGTAGAGGAACGTGAAATTAAAAGAAAAAGTAATCGGAAATTTTCTCTCGTCTAAATGCAGTTTTATTTACCAGTGAAGAAGATATTTTTTTTATTATACTTAAATTGAATGAGGTCAACGTATGATTAAAGATTTATTTATATCCAAGAAACATTTTTTTTTTTTGATTTTGGAAATTTTTGTTTTTTAATTTATTTTTGTAAAATATGATAAATATAAGAATTTTTTTTATCATAATTTTTCTATATTTACTAAAGAACACCTTTTTTTACATGAATGATTAAAAAAATATTCAAATGATTAAAAAAAATTTGATTTTAGACCTTTAATATTTTTTAACCTGTTTAAATTTATCTTTTTTCTTTTTTAATTTGTATCTTTAAATAATTTAAAAGTTCCCAAACAAAGAATTAAAGGTGTACGCATTAAAAAAGATCGATGACCAATTTTAAAACGAAATATTATTTTTTTATTTCTTATTTATAAAAGAAAATAATTTTTTTATAAGATACTCTCATCTAGAAGATATGCATTTGAAAATATCTATATGTTATTATAATTTTTATATACAACTCTTGTGATTCTGAGTTGGAATAAACCCAAGAAACTCAAATGCTAGTATTAACTAAATAAAAAATAAGTATATAGTATTCAAGTTCAAAAGATATATGATTTCAAAGAAATATAAAAGTATATGTATATACAAATCTATATATATATACATATATGTCTAAAGATTTAAAAGGTTATTTAGCCATACAAATATATATAAAATATGTTTCATCTTTCTTTAGCATCTAAAAAAAATTAAAAACAAAAATATATTTAAAAAAATTTAAATAATTTGAAGATGACACAATTTAAATAAATTCAAAAGATTTCTTTACAAGTTCTTCTATTCAAAAAAAATACGTAGTGTTTGGCCCACGCAAATTTCAATTTAAATAATTTTTTGGAAAAAGCCAAAAATAGAAGAAAATCTTTAACAAAAAAGATGTATTTGTCAAAACTAACCTGGAGGAGATTTAAAAAAAAAATTTTTTTTATTCAATTCATTTTAAATTTAACTTATTTAAATTTTGTGAACAAAGAAGAAGAATATTAATTTGATTAATTAGATTTTTAATCTAGCATTAAATGTGTTTATTAAAATAAATTTTAAATAAATTTTAAAAGAGTTTTTTTTGTTTACCTTAGTACATATTTTGTATTATAAAAGAAAGTATAGAGTCAATTTTTTAAATTTAATTTAAGCATTTTTTTTTAAATATTTTATTTTTATAAAAAAATCCAAAAAAAAAATGGGTTCGGTTTTAACAAACATTTGGTGGGTTGTCAGTTTTTTTTTTAAAGAAATAAACTTTATAAACTCTAAAAATGAATTAAATCAGAAAGTTGACAAAAAAAAAAAAAGTAACTACCTATAACAAATATATTTGAGTATTTGACTATTAAATTCAATATTTTGATCTGAAAATAAAAAAAAGTTGTTTTTCAATTGAACGAAAATAGTCATTACAAATTATCATATTGCAAAAAAGGAAGTAGGAAACGAAAAAAATATACTGCCAATAATATCTTATTTTATAAAAATTGTTTTTTTTTTTTTCTAATCAGACATTGAGCAAGTAAATAAGGAAATTATTATTGTCATCTTAAACAAAAATCGAAATTCTTCAAAAATTCTTGAAAAATATTTGGTAACCCATGATGATCCATTTAAAGATCTGAAATACTAAAATATACAATCTCCAAAAAATAAAAATCTTGCAGAAGTAAGTAGGTACGAATATAAAAATATAAAAAATTTCGAAATTAAATGATTTTATTTATTTTGTAACTTATACAATATATAGAAACCAGAAAGGAAGCTGGACAAAAAAAAATTGTTTTTAACATCATTAATATGCGTTGCAAACGTAATTTTAATAAAAATTTATAGTAAGGTTTTAATTTAAAAAAAATTATAATAAAATAACCCTATAAATAAACTGTAAATAACCCTTTTAGATTTTAGACGATCAATTTTTAAAATTAATTGCTAGATTTCTAGATGTCTAGATTTCTTTTTCTAGATATTATCGTGCAGTGTTATAATGTTGTAATGTAACCTAATTATTGCATAATGTTCTAGTAATATCTTTGGAAGCCTTAATGTTATAATTCTATTAAAAATTAGAATAATTATTGTTTCAATGTTATCATTACTACCTATAATTTTAATAAATACTTAGTATTATTAAAATTTATAAATTCAAATACTCCTGTCATTTAAATGCCTTTTACTATACAAAAAAAAAATATATTAAAGATTCATTATTAAAAGAAATTTATTTTTTTCAACATATTTTTATTTATAATAACATTTTTTTTACTTTCATATACCTATATATTGATATACACTTTACTCTCCGTTTAGTTTTGTTTTTAACTCAGTTTTTAACGTTTGTTTGTATGTACAAAAGTAGTTTTTAAAATTAATTTAGTAATTCTCCAAAACAAAAAAAAATATTTGGAAAAAAAATAATATAAAATAAACGAAAACAAAAAACATTATTGTCCAAAAAGAAAAAGAACAAAAAAAAGGAAATTCCTAACCTACAAAAATTTATTTATTACTTTTCTCTCTTTGCATCCCTTTTCCCTTCATTTATTTATTTCAGTTAAAATTAAGCCGTCCATTCATAAAAAATTAAAATAAGAAAAAAAGTTACTTTAAAAATTAGGTCTAGACTGTCATCCATAAAAATACTAAAAAAAACAATATTCGAAATAAAAATATATAAAAAAAAAATAATGATAAAAAAAATTACCGGCAAAAATTGTGTATAAAAAACATGTAAAAAACCCCATTTTGTAAACACCAAAAAAAAAAAAAAATACACAAAACACAATAATGGAAAATTCGAACCAGAAATGTTATGCACATTGAAGGCATAAAATAAAATATTTCATACGAATTATTTTTATTTTTCTTTCATACTTAAATATAAAATAAATATGTACATACATCTATACTTTTTAATATAAATATATTATATGTATCTATAAATTTATATATTTTATTTTAATACTAATATATACTAATCAAATGTCACTATCACAAGTTGAATCTGTCAAAATCAGAGTTATTTATATGCGCCGCGCCGGTATATCAATTCATATATAAGTTCTTTTGATTATTTTTTTTTCTTTTTTTTTTCATTTTTTGAATAATCATCATCATTATCATCATATCATCGTCGTCTTTTATATTAAAAAAAAGACTATAAAAATCCAACCCCCATTTTATAAATTTGCACCCCAAAATAATTTTTTTTTATTTTATATAGCACAACAGGAAAATCATAACAGCAACAACAACCACAGTAATAAAATAAATCACAAAAACAACAAGAAGAATACTCTAAGCAGCAGCAATATCAACAATAACAATAATAATAACAACACAACAACAATAACAAAATATTAGTGAATGATTTAGGAAAAATCTATACATTGAGAATATTTACTAAAATACTGTTATATTTTTCACTACCACCAGATACATTTTGGCATATCATCATAAAATTCATCCACCCAAAAATAAATTCATTGGTCGTTAACCTTGACACTGTATTTTCAGAGCTATCAGCTTTTATTATATTATACACAGTAGTTAAAAAATAAATAAATAGATATGTATGTAAGCATATTTATATAATCATATTTATATATCTCTTTCTAGCACTCTTAGTTATATCACTATCCTTTTCTTTTTCACTCTAAATATGTCTATAGAAACTATACAATAAAAAAACACCACTCAACTTCATTTGCACACAACAATTCCATAAGAATCACCACCGCGCTATTATTCCTTTTAAAAACAGGATATGGGGTGGATGATTCCTTTTTTTAATAGATTACTTTTTCTTTTTTTTTTACTATTCTATACTCTTTTTGGATGTTGAGAAATCCCAAAATATTAAAAATAAAACACAAAATATCTGTGGTATGTGTAGGTTTTCGTTATATTATACCGTTATGATATAAAAATAAATTTTTGTAATAATCATTTAGCATTGGGAAAATGAGAGCCCAGAGGAAAAGAAAATCCTTAGTGGAATGAGAAAAAAAAAACCAAAAAAATGTCAATATTTATACATTGGTTTAAGCGAATGTACGCTTATTTTGGATTAATAAAGGAGAAAGAGAAGTCAAAGAAAATGAAAGCCGTAAAAAAATTGTTTGATTTTTTTTTATTATATTCTTCCCGCTATATTTGTTTTTATTACTCGATCAGCTTAACTTTGTACAAAAAAGACCTAAAAGCAAAACTCGCGGAGAGGTAGAGTAACATCAACAATTCTTTTAAATATAGTATCTCATTCAGGAAGTTCGAATGAAGGCCAAACACAGAAATAAATAGTGGTGGTCTGGTTTCTTTTATTAATATATTTATATATACAAACATTTATGGATGTTCTACATAACTGTATAATATTATATATTAAGGTAATAAAATAAAACCTAAAATGAAACTATAAAATTTGTCTGCGATGAAGAAGAGAATCCTTTTTTATTACTAATAACAATTATTATTATAAAAACAAAGAAAAATAAAAAAAAAGCATAGCAATACGGAAAAACTGAAAGTGTGCCGTTATTTTTAAGAATGCCATGTTTTTTTTTTTTTTTTGTGCTCTTTTACTTGCTATGATTTTTAAGCAGAAAATTAATATTTAAAAAAAAGTAAATGGTAAGATTTTCCCCTATAATATGGATGGTAAGGAAATTTTGTAGAAATTTGTAAATTAATTTTTATTGCCTATAAACAGTTACTATTAAAATTCAATGTTTTTATTGAAACTGTTTATTTTTTTAGAAAATGTCGAAGGTTAAAAGATTTAAATTAAAAAAAAGAATATCATCTTTTATTTTATATCAGAAATTTTAGTTATATACGTACATTGAATTTGTAATGAAATTTAATTACACCATTAACTATTTGTACCCATATATGAAAACGTACATACATACTTAGGTACTAGAATATTTCAACAAGTTTTTTTATTATGATTAAAACATGGTTTAGGTTTGAATAAATTTTTAAATTTATATAGCAAAGAGTTAATATATTAGTTTTAAAGAAGATAAACCTTAAATATAACACTGAATAACGAAAACTCCAAACTTTTAATAAGAAGTCAGAATTTTATAACAAACTATCTTTTTCTCTTCATTTTCTCTTCAAATATTTAAACTGTGATTTGAATTTAAAGTTAAGATATCGAATCTTCTCTCACTAATTATTTTGTAATAAACTCTCATGTTATTAAATCATTTTTGTAATTTTTGTATATTAGAGAATTCAAATTGATTGAAATGAAATTTAATTTTAATTAATTATTTCCAAATGATAGATACAATATATATTTTTCGAATATCATATAGACAACAAAATTTAATAAGCAACCCCGATTTAGTATTTTTCATTATTAAATTATTTGTCTGTATCTTAATAAATATGATTTTCTAGTAAATTTGTTATTTAAACGATATTGCATTACTTGTAAGGTTTATGTTCAAGTACAATTATTTTGAAAAATAAAACGTCTGCAATCTTTTTTATTCTTTTTCGTTTCCATCTTTTTATTTATTTTCGTTCTGTTGTTAATTTCTCTGACTAAAAGTTTTTCATAGAAAATTAGAAAAAAAAAAAAAGGATACTAAAACTAAAAAGAAAATGAATATAACAGAATGATATAGAAAAGAATTTCCTTTTATTGGAAAACATAATGAAAATTCTTTTCCAACTTTGTGATATGCTGTCACAACGGTGCACCAACATTAACATGCACATATACATTTTTATTTTATTAAAAAAAAAAAATAAATAAAAGAAAATTCTAATGGAAAAAAATGTAGAAAAACGATTTTTTTTTTTTATTTCATGGAAAAAAGGAAATAAGGTAATATATCTATAGATATATATTTTTTTCATTTGTTTCTTTGTAAAACAATATTTATTATAAAAATAATAGAAAGAGGAAGTTAGAGTTGATATGTACCCATATAAATTTATTATATATAAATATGATTAGTTTATAATTATTGCTTTAATGGATCTTTTACTTTTATATATTATGTACATTATTTTTTTTATATATATAGATTTATTGTTAATATATGTATAGATATAAATAGGTAGAGATATAAGTACTATATATGTACCTTTTATTTCCGTTTAAAAAAATTGTCAAAATGTATTTTGTTTTTCCATTAAAAATATTTTTTTAATTAGTTAAAGATTGTGTATATTATTTTCAATTTAAATAAATCTTATTTTTTATTGAAATTTTAACTTTAAACTTAAATACTATAATATAATATTATATGTAAGTACAATATTCGAAGTAATTTTAAATTTAATATTAAATAGATTTTTATAGATATTGGTATAATATATTTTTTGCTGTGAAATGTACATATTAAGATTTAAAAAAAAAATTAATTTCTATAGTTAATAAGAATTAATAAAATTTGAGTATAGCAATTTATTAAAAATAATAAGAAATAAGAAATGTATGATTTAAAAAGATATAAATATTTTTGAGTTTTTTGCCAAAAAAATTGTACAATTAAAATATAATCATAGGTTTTATAAAATCATTAATCACAAAAAAAAACGAAAATATATCCATCCAATTTCTGCTTAAATGAAGACATCGAAAGTTAATTTCACCAGTTATCTTAATATCTAAATTACGCTTTTTAGATTTTTTTTTTATTTATAAGAAAAAGCAAACTATGTTTTTAATCTTTTTTCAGTTCACATTTCACAAAAAATAAAAGGAGAAGACTTAAATTAAAACATTTTTTTTTTTTTCAATTTCAAAAGAGATCATATTGCATTATTCTTTAAAAATCCTCTTTTGGCGCACGTATTATACATAGTAAATGGAGTCGCCCTAATTCATAATTTTATTTGATTTGCCATCTCTTTTATATTTTTTATTTCTTTTTCATTATATATATATGTATGTATTTTATTTTTTTAAGTTTTCACTTAGAACACAGATGTTTTAAAATGAAAATGTGAAAAAGTAGAAACAGAAAGAATTAAAAAATTAAAAAAAAGTTATAGACATACAAAACCGATATAGACACAAAAATTTCTTCATATTTGAATACCTTCACCAGCTATATTAACATACACACAAACATTCTTATATTATCAAACCTAAAAAATTGTTTTATTTATTTATATATATATAGAACAATTTTCCCTTGATCCTTTCAACCCCTTTTTGAATATCCTTAGAGCATAAGACCCATTTTATTATATGTATGAGTGTATATAAAATTAATGTAAGAAAAAATTAAAAACAAAAAAAAAAAAATAAAACTTTCAAAATGATGATGAAAAAAAAAACATATAATAAAAAGTGTCTGGCTTGATAGTGCTTTACTTTTTTTTATTAAAACCTATACATAAAAGGGATTTCTATATAGCTTTTTTTTTTTTAATAAAATTTAGTCTTACATAAATATAGTTATATGCTTATAATATATGACAACAAAAAAAAAACATAAAAAGAAAATAAAATTTTTCATTACAGTTTGTCATATATAAAACGTTCAGCAGGGATTCTTCAATTCATATATATAAGGAGTTGAATGTTGTTGAAAATGATCTATAGAATCTTGTCAGCTCTAGCTTTAGCTATACGATAAGGTTTAGGTTATATATACATAAGATTTTCTAAATTTTCTACACTTTTTTTTTATATTTTGTTTTTTAATTTTCAATAGCACATACATACATGTACAAGTTTAAATATTAGTTGTTTTTCTACAATGAAATATTTTTTGAAGAAAATGTTTTTTTTTTGTTTCTTTAGCGTCCTTTATTTGCTGTTTTGTTGTTTTTTTTTTTTTTTAATTTCAAACTAAATATGGAAGTATACAATAAAAATAATAAAAAAACAAAAGTAAATGTCGACAACAATGACGACGACGACAACGATATAGACGAAAAATTTTGTTTTTCTATTTTATAAAGTTGTTGTATTGTTTCTAATAATTTTTTTTTTAATGTTTTGCGAATTGTATGTACTTATAATTTTGAATGTGAATAGGTATAGCGCAGTAAAGAATGATTTTTAAAGGACATTAGAATACATAAGATAACAACAATAACAGTAATATAATATAAGTTCTTATAATATATGTACATACATTATAGCAACAAAAAAATTATCAACGAACCGATATATAAAGTTGTAGCGGATAAGCAACGAAAGACAATTTTTCTTTCAACAAAGGTTTGAAATGAGAAGTTTTCAAATCAAATTGAGATAAATGTTATATATATGTCATATATATGTATATATCAGTTATTATTCATATAGGTATTACTGTAAATATGAACTTTAGAAAAATAAATTGGATGATATATACATAGAAAAAAATGGAAAAAAAAAGTTTTGGATAAGGAGTAGCAGTTTGAAGAAAAATAAATACAATTTCCCTCAGCTGTGTATTAGATTTTTTATACTTTTTTTTTTAAATGTTGTTCTTGTTTCTTAATTTTTTTTTAGTTGTTTGATTTTTCCTTTTACACTCCTGCCGCTGTTGTTTAAGACGAAGAATACGATAACGACAACGACGGATGGATTTTTCCTTTTTTCTCATTTCCTTCTTTCTTTTTATTTTTTTGTGTTTTTATATTTTTTTAAATGGGGTGCTTTGATACGATTGGTTTCTATATAGCGCAGACGCTTAAAATCATCGAATCCTAGTAATAAGATGAATTGAATTGTTTTGTGTGCTTGTGTATAGAAAAATATTTATTTGGTTTTTTTTTCTAATTTAAAAAAGGAATCAGAAGAATTTTTTTTTTGTTTACCAAAGAAGTGAATTTCAAATGAAGAAATTTAAGAAACATAAAAAATTAAAAAAAAAAGAAAGATGAATATAGAAATGTACTTTATATATTATTTTATTAGGAGTATTGCTACCTAGCACTGTATATTTAACGTAAAAAAAATAGAAAAAAAAAACATATACGTATATAGCGGGTCTTTCTTAAAGATCTAATTTTTTCCTTTTTTTATTCTATATGTACTGTCGCAATGGAAAAAGAAAAAGAAAGGTATAAATATATATTTTTTCTCCGATATGTTGTTATTTTTTCTATTTTTCAAAAAAAAAAAAAATGACGGAATGTAGAAAATTTTTCGAATATATATAAACACATATTCAGAACCTTATGTACTTCCATATAGAAAAATATAATTTTATCAAAAAATAAAATAAAAGGAAATTTTAATCTACAAAAAGGAAAATTGTATAATGAAAACATGAAATTAAAAGATTGAAATAAAATAAAAGTTGTGTAAACAGAATAAAATATTAAATAGATTATATTTTAGGATTTTTATTTTGTTATAAATTTTATATATAATTTTCTTTTATATATGTTTTAGTATACATAATGTATCTCTTCTAAAAAAGATACATCTATGTAATTAAAAAACAAAAATAAATATTTTCAAAATAAAGAGTATAACTAAGATAGAAATAGAGCGACAGGCAAAATATCTACATAAATTTTATTTTTGAAAACTCCAATTAAAAAAACAAACACATATTGTTGTGCATAAATAAAGTTATACATAATAAAGAATAAAAAAATTTGTACATAATAAAAAAAAATGGTTGTTAATTTATTAAAAGTTATTAAATAATTAAACGCATGAAGTATTTATGTATGCATATGAAATCGAAATTAAACTGTTATATCATTTAATATTATACAAAGGAATTTAAGAAATGAATGATTACTAAATAAACTTAATTTGATAACTATACTTTTCTCCTTCTTTTGTTTTTCGGTATTCCATAATTATGTCGTTGAAATAAAATAATAAATTTTAACTAATTTTTTAAATCTCGGAATGTATTTTTTGCTTTATAAATACAGTGAAGATTTTTAATACAATTTTTATACTTCTACTTAAATTTGCAACAGTAAATCCACCCTGATCTACATATAACGTCGTTCGATTTTGAAACTCTTTAATTATTATTCATGATTAAATTGATTTTATGAAATAATGCACAAGAACTTTAATACAACTTTTTTATAAACGGCAATTAAAATTTATTTTTAAAATACATGAACAGCCGTCACATAAAATGAACACTCAAATAGACACTAAAAAAAAAAACAAAATAACCATTAGACCCACATTGTTTTCTTCCAATGCAGGGCGCATTTGATAGAAAGTGATAATGTTCACTATAATATTAACCTCTTTGTTGAATAAAATAACATTAATATTATTTTTTTTATTACTTTTATAATTTATTTAACAATCAATTTTATATTCAATTCATATAATAATTTTTAAACAAATTATTAAAATAGCGCACTTATTAAACTATAATTTAGAAAATAACTATTGTGAAGATAAAAAAAAGAACAATTTAAACTAACTGCTGTAAAAATAATCTTTAATTTTTTAATTTTTATTTATAGTTTTGGTTTTTTTTTTTTTTTAATTTTCAGATCACGTCACCTAATTTGGGTATGACAAAATTGTTTTTTTAAGTGTTTTTTGTCTTTTTTATATATTTACGTGCTTTGTTTTTTATTACATTTTTTTTTCTCTATATCTAATATGTATTGTGGGTAATTTTTGAAAGGAGTACATAATTTAATTGTTTTTTTTTTTTGTTTTTTTTTTGTTTATTTCTTGAACTTTGTGCAGGGCTTAATAATGGTCTGTGTGTGGTATCTTCGATTCTATATGAATAAAAATATTAAAAACAAACAAAACGAAACAAATTCAGACGAATTTCAATTAAAATGTTTTTTTTTTTATATTTTTTAAAAATTTTAATGTTGCCTCTTGAAAACAATAATATAAAAAATATTACAACTCCTTTAGTAGATAAACTTCTTACATTACTAAGGTAATTAACATGAAAAAAAAATTTGATTGTTATCCAAAAAAAAAACTTATAATAAATAGCTGATTAAAAATTTATTTATATTTCGTAAGATTTAGCAAACATGAAACGTAATAAGAGTTTGTTTCTTTGATCTAAAATGTTATCAAAAACATCGATGTTAGATAGATATTTTTGAATGATATATTATCTTATCATATATCTAGTAATACAAATGATCGTAAAAGATTTTGTAACAACATATGTATTTAGATAAAATAATTAAATTTGAACAACAGCATGAACATTTATGTTCAAATCACAATCAAAATTCATATTTAATGTGAATAAAATAACAAGCACAAAGCAGTTATCATAATTTTATATATTAATATTTATTTTGTTTAAAATTTTTTGGATAAATAAATTTATAAATGGCCTAAAATTCTAAAAACAAAATACACAAGTCATAAAATGAATTCATTAATTTCAAAATCTTAAATATATATATACATAGGTATATAATATATACATGCATATTAAATCTTGGTACCACTTTTTTATTTAAATACATACATATACATATATGTTTTATGCCTAAAAATCATATTAAAAAATATTATTATATTACAGTATCTTAAAATTGTTATGTTTTTGCTTTTCTTTAGTTGAAAAGTCATAAAAATATTGCTAAACATATTCTCGTATTTTCGTACCACAATTTTAAAAACATATAAAAAATCAAAAAACAAAAAGGAAAATAGCAATAAAAAACCAAAATAATCATTCATTCATTCATTTATTCATTCATTCGTCTTGCAAGTTTTATAGACTCCTAAAATACTCTTAATATACTTGAAATTGAATTGTAACAATCACAAACAAACATTTTATAATCATACATTGGATCTATGAATTGGTTTAGTAGTGATGGCAATCAATATGCAACAAGCGCGAACTCAGAAGCTTATTATTATACATATATACATATATATATATGTATACGACACAGTTTTCAATTCCATGATCTAGCCGCCTAACCAAATCAAACACTACCAACCACACTTTACTTTCAAATAACTCACTCACTTACCCATACACTCTTTCAGTTTTTCATTTTTTAACAGCTCGTTTTTAATAAGCGACAATTCATTTAACCCATCAAAGTCATAAAAATTTTTTATAGCCATTTAGAAAACATAATTTTCTTACCAACAAAAATTCATAAACAAAAGAACAAAAAATATATTTATATACATACATAAAAACGTAAAAAAAAAAACATAAATAAATAATAAAAATATCTTATAAGACGACCACGAGACAAAACAAATCCGAATTAAGAATCCCTGAATATTTCTCTTTTTGTTTTGAGGGGAACCATCACCTATAATATGTAGGTACGTGAATTTTATGAGGACACCATGTAATGCCGACTATAAAAATATTTTTATCACTTTTTAGATTAAAATAATTTTATTGTTTGACTAAATATATTTCGATCTCAATAAATCTGTATTTTTTGTCCTTTTCTAGTTGTACTGTTATCTCTTTTTCTTTTATTGTCTATTTAAATATGAAAAAAAAATTGATTTCAATGCGCGGGATTAAAATTTTATTTATTAAAAAGAATGTATGTTTGCTTTACTCACAACTTACAATAATAACAGGCCATAACCTGTATACACACGTATTAAATTTCGTACTATTTCTAAAATATGGCTTTATGTCTATTCAAGTCAGCCATATGACGTTATATCTGATTCAAATAAAACTACTTTACAAGAAAACCTATTAAACTTAATTAACTAATTCTACTTAATACTTTCTAATTATTTTTTATAGATATTATAACATCAAAAAATTTAATATTGTAGTGGCTACAGCCCCAAACCCCCTTCTTCTTAATTAAGAATCTTGCATATATTTATCTATATAAAATATTCTGGAAAAAGGAAATACGCTGTAACGAACTATAAAATATCTCTTAATTACTTTTTTAAATACATGTTGAAACAACAAACCACTTAAAACCCAAACAATTTATTCGAACCCCGATTTTACATTCAAAAATTGGAGGTAATTGTTTATAACCATTAGTTTACAAAACTTTAATTATGGCTTTATGACTCAAATTTTTTTTTATGAAAATCTGGCTTTACCCTTTCAAATAAGATCGAAGATATTCCCAATACAATATGGCTTTATGACTCATTTGGATGGGTCATAAAGCCATATTCATGAAATTGAAATGCCGTGCCGACGGTGCCGTGTCATAGCCCCACAGGTCATAAGCCCATAATGAGATTATGTCACATCATGGTGGGTTAACACCATAATGTAATTATCCAACACAATTATGGTGTTATAACCCAACGGTTACATTTATTTTCCTTATTTTCTGGCCAACCGCGAGTACGCGGCCTTATATTGCCGCACGCTCCACGCAATAGAAAAAATAAAAGATCACATTTTATCATTACCAAAATAAGTTAAAATCTATGTGGGGTGAAATAAGACCCAAGGGATTAAAGTTCATGGACTAAATAATGCCCTAATTTTTTATCCATGGACTTTATGACAACTCAATACATTTATATTTTATAATATAAAATTTTTATTTGTAAAGTATCTCAAAAAAATCGCATATAACAAACAATGCGATTATGCGACAATGTTTTATAACAAATTTCTTAAAAGTTTTTTGCCAACTTTATAAAACTAAAATGTAAAATAATTTTGCATTTACCTTTTTTGTTTTCAGAGACAGTTCCTAATTCAGTTTGTTTTGTTATGTTTTTTACATTTAAAAAATAAAAATCCATTAAAAAAAATAACGAAAAGCGTTTTCAATTTACCTACTTAGATTTTTTTAAGTGAGTCATAATCCCATCAAAATCCCTTGTGGTGTTATGACTCACTTACGATGGAACACAAAACCATATCTAAATTATGGTGTTATAATGCACTATATGTGAGTTATAAGGCCATAAATATTAAAAATAATATGGGATTATGACTAAGAAATTTATGGGCTTATGTCCCATCATCATAACCTACGATAACGCCATAATTGTTATAAACCACCATGGTGGGACATGCCCCTATTAGGGACTTCTAGCCTGTGGGAGTATGACACGGCACCCAATTATACATTTATAATCCTACGAAAAAATATAGGAGGCATCCATCCTAAATCTAGGAATATAGCAAAAACGATAGGAAATGCTAAAAAAATATATTAATAAATTAATAATAAGGGAATATATAAAACAATTAATATTAAGAAAAAATTAGAAAATCTAGAGCAGAAAACTTGCGGCTAAACAAATGTTTCAGTATCTGTTATTGGTCATGGCCTGTTCATTATGTAGGTTGTGATGGAAGCATAAATATTCACAAACATGATATATGTAATATAACATAGTTATTATTTAAAAACAATTGAAATCAAGGTACTTAATTAAACATTAGAATCAAATATGTACGCTTTTGTTCTGAAAACGTTGAGTACTGAAACTGATCCGCTCTTTTTTTTTAAAGATATGGTCTAAAATATTTAACAATTTTCTTTTTAAATTCGCTAAAAATTTTTTTAAATCCAGTAATAAATGTTGGGCTATTAAAATTATTTTATAAAATTATTATATTAATTATTACTGTACATTATAATATAAAATGATTACTCTTATATTGTCTATTCTTTTTTTTTAGGTAAAGTACTATAATCGCGAAAATATGTCGATATTTCGACATTGTGTTATTTATTATAGAGTTAACATTATTTTACTGTGAGAAATATGAGAATGTTAGCTATATTGACTTTTATATTTTTATCCTTAGTTAGTAGTCTAGCGATTATATTTCATGCGAATACACCGTACACCACCACCACTTGATGAACTCGGACATGATTACATGATAAATGTAGCGGAATCCAGCTATGGTATCAAATATAATAATGAAGATATATTCATTAATAATTCACTAAGAAAATAAAAATATAAAAAAAAATTGAGTTGGATTATCTGTATAGAAATGTTTAGTTAAGCCTTAATCTTCGTAAGAAAAGTAAGGAGGAAAAAGAAAAAATTAGAAAATCTAGAGCAGAAAACTTGTGGCTGACTTTTAAATAAATTCAATTTAAAATTAAAAAAAATTAAAAAAATTAAAACTATTTAAAATAAACAAATAAGTAGAATTGAGTAAAAAGAGGTGGTATTAATAATTTCTGTTTAAAATTCAGATTTTTTTTTAAATCAATAAAAGAAAAGTAATTTTGTCATCGTTTAACTCTCCCTCACTTTTTATGAATTTTTATATATTATTTTTTAATTATTTTCAAAATTTTGTATTAAACCCGGATAGAGTTCGTACAAATTCTAAAACACTGATTCTTATTTAAAAAAGCAATTTTTTTTTTGTTTTTAAAAAACTGGAATCATGAGGAGAATTTAATTTGATTTTCATTGAAAATTTTAAAACTAAAGTCAAAAATTTTAGTAAACTGAAAGCATTAAACTTAGTATTAAATAATTGGTTTTGAAAACAAAAAATTCTTTGTTTATTTAAATCACGTACTCTTAATTCGATTTTTTCATTTTCTTTTAGAATTGTAATACTGTCTATGTTATCAAATAAAAAAAAACGCGACCTGAAAAATTTTGATTAACGTTTGGGATCTCTCTGAAGCTGTAAATAACCAATTCTGAAACTAAATTTGGTTTTATGTTCAGGTTCGGCTACCAAAAGTAATGTCTTAAATATTAAATAAAAACAAAAATATCAGATTAAAAAAAAAAAAATTTAATTTTGTTGCTATTGTTATTTTAATAATACTAATTTAAGCCCTAAATTGTGAGCTATATAACCTAGGCGTGTCAAGATGTTTAATTTTTTATAAATAATGAATAAGGTTTTTATACTTAATCAGTTTTACTTGTGCACCTGATTACAGTTTTAAAAGTTAAAATTTTTTTTATAGGATCATCAGTTTTTTGTGTTAATTACACAAAACCAAAAGAAAAATTATATTATTCAGATCATAAATTTTTTTTTTCTATATATTAATTTAAAATTAAATAAATTTAATTAAAATATGTATGAAAATTAAAAGAATATCACTCGATTTCTTGCACATTCTTTAATCATTTTCGGCAGTATCAAATTCCAATTATTTTGCATCAACCGACCATTATTTCTTTTCGCTTTTTTTGTAGTTTTATTATTAACACATCATTTTGCATTTAATGGTAACAAATTTTACATCTTATGCAATTTTGATCTTTTATAATTTACTTATATGGACGTAGAATTTTGCATAAAATGTTTGCCATGTGTATCAGATTTTACGCCTGATGGAGTGTGTGTCGAACAAAAAACTGTCAGAAAATTCGAAAAATTCGGTTTACTTGAAAAAGAAAGGACAGTTTTTTAAACACTTTGAAAAAATTTTTAGTAAGCGTGACTAAATTTTTTAAGTTCTCTTTTTCGCATTCATCAATAAAGTATTGAGGTATTTTTTTTTTTTTTATATGTAATATGAAGTATTTAGGCTTATGACTTATGATAATTGAAGCAAAAAATTTACGGAGCAAAAAATAATCGTGCATTAAGTATAAAAGAACCGAAAGAAGACCTGTGAATTTAAATAAGATTATTCATATAATAATTTGAAGCCTTATTAAACATGTCATATAATATTTAAAAATATTCTATATTTAAATCAACATATCTACTTACATTCACAAATACCACAATTAATACAGTGGTTAATAAAAATTTAAAGATGGTTTAAAAGTATAGATAAATATACAAATAATACCACTTACCTTTTAGAAATTTAAATTAATTTCCAAGAAAAATTTAATTAAACAAAATATATTTTTAATTTACCATTTTTTTTAAAATGAAATAACTGTTCTAACGCTTAGACGTAGTAAAATTGATCAGAAAAATTGTGATTATTTAAAAAAGGAGAATTTTTATGTTCTGCGTAATAATCTTTTTCATCCCAATTTTCAAATAATTTTCTTTTCTAATACACAAATCAATTGATATCCGTTTCTACAAGCAATAAAAATGATAATTGTTTCTTCCGCCTTCTTCAAAATATAACATTTCTTTAATATCCTCCCTTACATATTTATAAATGTTTTTAAAGGTGCAAAAAGACAAAATAGAAACATGAAACTTTAAAAGTAAAAAAAAGGGAAATTAAAATTGAGGGATGAAAAAATAAAGCAATTTTTAAGCTTCATATTTTTTCTTCGTTCAGAATTAAGCACACAAAAAGTGAAAAAGTTGATCGCAAAAAAAAGTCAAATGAGGCGTATTTAGTGGGTGGTTTAGCATCAATTTCATACACAAAATTATAAAGGTAAAAAACAGTTAATCGAAATTAAGTATTTCTGAACACGCTTCTCTTTAACTTACTAATAATTCAACTAAGAATTCCTACACCCATCTTGGTATTTCGAAGTATCATGAATTAAGTATATATTTTCCAAGCATAATAAGTTTGGGGTACATAAAAGTAAAAAAAAAAAAAAGGTAACATCGTAATTCATCGTAATTCGATAATCGTAATAATATTTAGAAAGAAAAACTTTTTCAAAAAACAGAAATAAGAAAAAAAAAAAATTAACAAGTGGTATACAGCACCACCTTTTGTTTGGTATTTAAAGTAACTAAAACCTTAAAGCAACTAAAATATATTCATATTGAATATTGAAGCTACAGTAGCCCTATTATTTTTTAATATAAATTCATAATCATAAGATAAAAAATTTCTGAAAATAAGGTGTTGTTTTGCCAGTATTGGTTTTGCTTTTTTGGTTAATGGAATTTACTCTTCTAGAAATAAAATAAAAAAAAAAAAAATGTAAGTACATAAAATAGTGAAATGAAGCCAATCGATGTATTTATGGATAAGGTGTGATGATGTGTGACTTTCCTTTTTTGAACGTTTATACCCTGTTCTCATAAATATTATATTTTGTTCATTTTTAATCATATCAAACAATTTTCCATTTGAAATTTAAAAAAAGTGGAAAAAAAAAACGGTTTTACATTCTTACTTTTCAAAATTTTACGTTCTGTTTTAATCTTTTAATAATTTAATACCTTCAAGATTCATATTTCTATTTACTTTGGTATTGAAATATAATATAACAATAGCACTATTAATGTTATTTTTGTTATATTGTAATATATCGAGTTTATTTTGAGTTTAAGAAAAATAAGGGACGAAAGAAATATAAATCGAGATTTTCAATATGGTGCAGCCTTAAGGATGCTAAATATGTTTATTTTTTTATTTTATGATGACTTATTTTTCGGTAAAATCTATAAATAGTGAACTTTTTTTTTTTTAATTTTCTATATAACATAATGTAATATTTATTTACTTGTGTAATAATTTATATTACATTTTTTTAATCGTAATATTTTTTTTTTAAATTATTGAATTTTTAAAGAATATAATTATTAGAAGACCTACCTTGAATACCAACTGGTATTCTGATTTGTGAATTAATAAAAATTTGATTTTCAATCAATTTTAAAAGTTATTTTAAAATAAACGTTAGTTTGAATTGCCATAAAATGACTGGTTATAGACTCTTTTTTAAGATTCTTGTTTTCAATCATTTCTTGATTTCATTTATTCTAAAGTATTTACATATATATGACAACAGCGACCTAATTTTAATTTTGTTTTTTCTTAATTAACTATTCCTTCTTCTTAAACTTCTTCTAATAGATCAAATAGAAAAAAAAAAAACAAGTTTTACTAATTTTTACTGGAATTTTTTTTAAAGAAATGAAATAAAATATGAAATTTTATGAAGGAATGCTGAAAATATTTTATATTATTGTATAAAATGATTGTTGTATTATTAAGAAACTAATTTTTTTGTCTTATTTATATTAGAAATTGAAGTTTACAAAAACATTAGTGTAAGAATTACTTTCTTATAGTTATTATTATTTATATATGAATGTATTTTGTCCTTTACCTACATATTTTTTAAATAGAAATTATGTATATCACTATATAGAAGTACAATTTTGAATTTATTATAAGAGAGAATGATAAAAATAATAAATATACAAAAATATACAATTTGAAAAGATAAGACAAACAAACAAAGAGAAACTTTTTAACCAAGAATGTAAACCAATTTGCCTTAATAGTAACAATTTTTAGGAAATGAAGTAAAATTCGTTATGTATTCAGATCACAAAATTTAATATTATATAGGATGAACCCTTATTTAGTCTACTAATGTACACGATTGAATAACTTTTTTTCTTTAATTTTTTGGCAGGAAATATAATTTTTCACAAAACAAAAAAAAAAGAAAATAAAAAAATAAATAAATAACAGTAAAAAAAGGGCAAAAGTAGTAGATTTACAAGATTATTCATTTTTTCAGTCAATTTTCTTATTCTATTTTCGTTTTGACATAAACTTTTAAAGTTGTAAAAATTTTTAAATGGTATTTAAAAATTATTATTTGAGCATTTTAAATTTATTAGAAAATAAAAATTTAATTAATTTAAATCATTTTTTCTCCAATTTTTCTATTTTTCCCTGAATATCCTGTAAACATTAAAATATTTGTTTTAAGTTGTAAGCGTACTGAGCAATTAAAGAAAAGTTCAGAATATAGGTAAATTATTTATAGCCTTCTTCTCACTAACTTATAAAGTTTATGTTATTGTATTTAAAAATAAATATATCCCTTTTCATATACAATATATAAAACACATGTATTCTATATATGTATTCGGATATAATATCATTATGTGCGAGTTTATTTATATATCTTATTACTTTTGATTGAAGTTTTTTCATTACCCAAACTCTTTATAAAATAATTCGGTGGCATAAACAATATAAAAAAAGAAAAAAAAAAAAAAAACGAACAATTGTAAAAAACTGAATTAATTTGAATACAAGCACCTAAAACGATTGAAATTTACAAAAACACTTTTTTAATACTTTTATTCCAAACTCATTCAATTAAACTTTACTGTTGAAGTTCAGAAAAAATATTTTTATTTAAAGATCCTTTAATTTTTTTCTTAAAATTTAAACGTCTATTAAATTTATTTTTATTACCCGATCCACATAAATGCATTATCCCATATTTAAGCAATAATAAAAAAAAAAAAAACATACAAAAACTGCAATTGCTATTTTGTTTTTGCAATTTCTTCGAACTCGAATACTGTAACTCTGTTGTACAAAATACACTGCATCGCATTGTATACCACTATAACTAAAGAATAACAACTTAGATTAGAATGGCGCGATACGCCGCCGAAGTCATTTTTTTTTTTTTGTTTTTGAATTGAAACGATTGCATTTTGTCTTATTGTCGAATATATTTTAAGATGCAATTTGCATCTGTTTTGCATACAAACAGTAGTAACAACAACCGATGATAACTCCTTTTGTCGGTAAAATTAAAAAAAAAAAAAAACAATACAGTAACTGCAGAAAAAATAAAAACAACGAAATATGGCAGAAAAAACTCAAATCTCTGCAATAATCATGATAATTTAAACAATAACAACAAAAAATTGTTAAAAAATGAAATAATAATATAATGAAAATCAAATTGAAATGAAAAAGAACTTTATATATTATGCATATATTTATATATGTATATAATAAAATATATATATGTATATTAAATGAGTTTTTAAAGACCAGTAAGTGAATCTAATTTTTCCTTTTTTCATAAGAACCCGATTTTATGTTGGGAAGAATAAGAGAAATAAGTAATAAAAAAATAGCAGTGAATCATTTTCGAACAAAGAAAATATTTTTCTCATTGATTACAAAAAAAAAAAAGTTTAACTACTGAATTTTGCATAAAAACAAGGATAGATCTTATTGAACTTCGACATTTTTTTTTTTCAATATTAAAATAACTGATATTTAATCGAAATTAAAATGATCTAATGCTGCGCGTCCTTTTGAGATTTATGTAGAATACATTTATATATACGTTTAAATATAACTTTACCAAATACAAATCCCGGCAAGAGGCGCCAAAATGAAGCGGCGCTAGAATAGAATAACTTTTTACTCTTAATCGCGTCAAATTATAATATAATTGTCACCAAATTTTAAAAATGAAAGAAATATTGATATGGAAACGAAGAAATATTAATAATGGAAATATTTCTATAAAATTTTGGTAAATCCTTGAAAATAAATTGTAATTTTGCTTTCCTTAACTTGACAGAGCAGTAAACAATTATGATGGCAATGGACCTTAAAGGTATGGTATCTGTTAACCATCATTAATTACTAATCAATAATCATCTTTCGAACTGATACAGATGGAAAAATAGACTTATTGTAAACGAACTTCTGAATTGTTAGGTTTTATTTCAGTATGCTTATCACTTTTCATGTAAATAGATACTTATTATAATACTAAAGTCGTCTTACAAAGTTTTTTCTTTAAATTATCAAATTAATTCAATTTCCCCTTAAATTTAAAGTTATTGAATATGTATATTGCAAAAATTCTACAAGTCACACCAATTTTACAAAAACTAAATTTTACATATATCTATTTAAGTGTTTCATCTCACAAGATACTATGGAGTTGTGTGAATCTTTATTAAAATCCATTAATGTTTTTTAGCACGTTTATAAGCCCGTTTCATTTCAGATATGGGCCATAAAAATGTTCTATTACAATTCGTGTATCAGGCTCCAAAGTGGCTAAATTTAATATTTATTTAAAAAATAAATATATACTTATAGAATACATAACATGTATATAGTTGCATGTGTGAATGAGAAAAAGGAACAAAAATAACAATTAGTAATAATTATAAAAAATTTACTTTTAAAACGGATTGCAAATCACTTTTTTGACGCAACGCTGTCTAGTTCTTTTATTTTTGAAAAAAAAAAAAAGGTTACATGTTTATAAAAAAAAAAGGAACTCTCCTATATATTCGAATGAAGAATAATAAAAAGAAATGTTAATAATGGTTATAACCAGGTACTACGAGTAATCAATTCATGATGAAAATGATGATGCATTCTCTGGAAAAAAAATATATAGCTATATAAATTTAAAAAAAAACTATTAGAGTTTAATTATTGCATTTAATTTCTTTAATTTAAAACATTATACTTTTGTTATTTCATCTTCAGATTTTTATTGTTATTATTGTAGAAAAATTTTAATTTTATTTAAGTATAATTTTTTTTTACATTCTAAGTAACATTTAACAATTCATTTTTCATTAAAGTGGATATTAAAAATTAATTATGAAGAAAATTGATAGAAACTATCATTATTTATAGCATTATAAGCAAAATATAAAATGTATCCAATGTGTAAATGATGTACAAAATACGAAGTGTTATATTTTAAAATTATTACTCTAAGCCCAGTTATAATAATAAGAGATTTTTTTTTCTTTAAAAAGGTTTTGAAATGTGAACACTTTTTTTTATATTATGTACTTTATTAGATTAAACACGTTCTAAAAATTTCTACCTTTTTAAATCGTCCCATATCAATTTTCCTTTTTTTTTTTTTGTTTTTATTATAGTTAATTTGGAATAAGTTGTATTTAAAATTCCATATACAATGTATGAATGTATGTTATATTATGATTAAAAATATTTAAAAATGTTAGAGCATCCCATTTATTTTTTTTTTTAAATAACATCAGCATTAAAAAAAGTTATGCCAGAAAAAAGCCAGAACAGTAAGAAGGCGTCATTGATCACGTATGAATGGTTACATTCCAGTAGCTAAACATTCATTGCCACCGAAAATCTTAAAACAACTGCTTGCTTCACTTAGATTATTTTAAAACATTTCATCTATATTCATATATATCATATATGTACATATATTATATTGCTTTGACTGAATTATGTATATTGCAACTATCACAGTACAGATTACTGTACAACATATATTGCGAATGGTACATCTTGAACACATCAAAACAAAATCAAAATAATTAATATTTAAAGATAGTAAAAGTCTGATATGACTCGATTAAAAGTTAATAAATTAATGCGAAAAAAAAATTAATGACAGAAAATAACTGAAAAAAAAATTTAGTTTCCAATGAAATTTTGTAACTCTAAAGTTTAAATGTAACGTATTTTAGAATTTTGACTATTTATATCGAATTATATTAACTTACTAAATTATATTTTGATATTTTTTTTGACAGATTCGTCTATTATTAAAATAATTTTTAGCTCGTCAATATATAAGTATTTTAATCTTTAATAGATATTAACTGTACAAATTTTAAGACAAGTGTATCTCTTTTAAGGTTCTCACATTTTGATGATCTAAAAATGAAAATTTATTTTAATTTTCTGTTATTATTAATAATTCAAACACGTTTTAGTGACTGTCTGTCCACCTTTTTTTCCATTTTTTAACAATTTTTTTTTTTTTTTTGATTTTTTAATAAAGTTGCGTGTCTTTGATTGTGTTGTTATTTTAATTTGTGTTTTTTAAAAATTAGTATTTTAATTTATTATTCATCATTCATATGAATATTTGTAAGAAATTCATTTATTTTCAAATATACGGACTTGTTTCACGACTTTCGGTATTCGATATTAATGATAATAATGATGATGATGTCTTATAGTCTAAATTTTTTTTTTTTTTTTTTTATAGAATTCAAAACAAATCAACAACATATCTTGTTTGTTGGAAATGAATGATAACAAACTGTCTACAACTACCGACCAAAAAAAAATTCTGATTTAAAACACTGAAGCTTATAAATTTGATTACCACGTCGATCAGATTTTGATTATTTTTGACATCCGATGATGATAAAAAGAATGATGGAAATAAATTTGTAATGGTTTAGTTGGATTTTTTATTGTTTTACTTGATGTATAGGAATAGGTGTAATGGAACCTGAATCGAATTTTTTTTATTGCTTACATATTAATATACTTACGTACATTTTTTAATGAATTTGTGTTATGAGAAATAAACGAAAAATAAATAATAAAGGTTAGGAGACAATTTATATAAGTATATGTATATAAGTTTTTGAATTTTTAAGTTTATGAGTTTAAACGTGGTGGAAAAATAATTGATATTTCATCAAGAGTGATCCATTTCCTTTAAAATATTAAAAATGGGTGGACAGGCCAGTCAATTTAGTACTAAATTTAATCTTAAAGTAATCAGCTACTGTGATTTTGATTTGAAAGTTTGATTAAAAATGTTATAGTGGCTTTAAATTTAGAAATATGAAAAGTTTGTTTTATAAATTGTATTAAAGCTGAATTAAAGTGTAGTATAAATTTATTCTTAGATAGGTGTTTTTTTAACGAGTGGAATATAAATCAAAATTTCGAACTTAATAAATGTCAGTAATGATACATACAAGAGATTTACGAAACATAAATTAAATTATATAATATATTAAATCGATAACATATTTGTTTCATTAATCGAAGTTAATTTTATTTGTGCTTTATTTATTTCAGTATTATAACATTTGTTACACACATACAGTTATAAAAAAAATTAAACGATCTTCTATTTGATTAATATCTCATACATACGAATCTTATATCAACTTCGTCTCTTTTCTTCATTTTTTGTAATTTTTTGTTAACTATTAATTTATTTTTTAATAATCACTTCTTATTACTTTTTCTCTTAAATACCTATACATACTTGATTCTAAAAAATATTGAAATAATTCATTTTATGATATTTTAATTTTTATAAGATACATACATACTTTGATTTAATAATCGAATATTAAAAATGTGACAAAAATAACTTAAAAATACCTATATGGATTTTTATTTGTGAAAAGATCAGAAATTTTTAGTACAAAATTCTGATTTTTGTTTAGATTAATGTTAGGATTGGTTTTTTAAAGTGCTTACAACAGATTTTTATAAAAACTATATTAACTATTCTCGTGTGAAACTTAAAAAACAAATAGGTATATTTTCTAATAAAATAAATAATAACAAAAAAATTTGCAAATGAATTAAAAAAGAAATCAATATGTTGTGACCACTGCACCTCTACGTACTTACATATATATACTACATATATAAAATTATCATTAATTTAAAAAAAATTAACTTGAACTTAAATATTATTACATATTTTAAATGTTGTTGTCATTGATTAAATTATAAATAGTGTACCCGTTTTTATTCATACAGTTTTATTACAGAATTTTAACATATGTTTTTTTACAAAAGTTTTAAAAAGCATATATGTATGTACATTGTACATAAAGTGATTAAATTAAAAAAAAATAAAAATATTACTCCTATTTATTACGTTTTTAACTGTGTTGGAAAATTGCTTTGTTCTATTATTATAAAAGTATAACTCTTGTTAAATAAATTTCATATTTTCCTGTTGAAAACTTCTTTAAAAATAAACCCTTAAATACCAAAAACCAAAAAAGAAATCGTTAAAAATAATTTATAATAAATAGTATAATAAATTATCCTTGATTTTTTTTGTTCATTTTTTTTTAACACATAAACACCATTGTACCACCGCAGTAGATAAATTACCTTGGAACTCCGAAATGACCTTGAAAAAATTTCACTAACTTTAAATAATATATTATAGGTAGGTACATATCCATATAAGAATATTTATATATAAAGATTTACAGATATGTATGAATGTGTGTATGGGGAACATAAAACATTGCCCTTTAGGTTTTAGATTTGTTGTGTACCTACTTATTACTTTAAAAAAAAAAACTTTAACATTTACACATGCATATACATATATACATCTGGCATATATTGTAAATGTTACAAACAACTTTATATTTATATACGTAACACAATTTTATATTTATTTATACGTTCGTTCATAAACAAAAACAAAAAAACTAACAATAATTTTCATATAAATTCGAATATTGCACACACAATTAATGTATAAAAAAAAAAAAAATAAATAAATAAAAAAAAAAGCCAGAAGAGGCCCCCATTAATTTTAAAAGTCGCCGACTTGTTTGACAGTTCTGACAGACTATTATTTAAAGCACATTCACTCTTTTTTTGTTACTTTTTGTTTTTCAATTTGTATACTAATCTATAACGGTAATCGGTATAAGTAATATACTAACACAAATGCATAAAATATATATTATATGTATGTATGAAGTATGTGGGTGTGTTTGTTTGATTTATTTTTTTAAAGTTATTATTAATAATAACTCAATAATATAAGGTCGACATTTTTTGGTTAAAATTGGATTTAGTTTTTGTTGTAAAAACTTTAAAACAATTCATTGTTGAATGTTAAACAACTTACTAAAATTTTAATTTTATATCAAAAAAGTATTATGGACTAATTAAAATTCATTCAACAATAATTAGAATAAAATATTAAAAGTGTCAAAGTAAAGATTGTTTTGATTAATCCAATTTTGAATAAAAGTAAATGCATCCAGTATTGATTAGTATTTAATACTAATTGTAATTAGTTATTCTTTATTAAACGACTTACGGCATCTGGAAATGGAAAATAAAATATACTAACAAAAGTAACAACAAAAAAAATTTAAATGAGCATAGTTAGGATATAGTACATACATACATACATGCATGCATATTAAGTTTCTTCTGATAGGGCAGTCCGTAAGTAGCTGGTGTTTCAGGCGAAAGGTTTTGGATTAAAACTCCGCTCAGATAAATAAATACATATATGTACATACATACTACATAAAATATAGTAATATACCTAATTTAAGAAAATTAATAATATATACATATGTATGTAATTATAACTTGTACCGCAATTACACCTTAAAGTTTGATTATTTTCTCATCACATTTCATGTGGTGGATGAACCAAAATAAATATTATGTCTTATCTTAAAACTGTTTTGTTCTATTTAAAATGAAAAATATAACGAACTTCCAACTAAGTTCAACATTGTTTGTACTTTTAGTATCCTCGTGTAAAATTCCCTTTTAATTTTAATTTTTCATCTAAACAAAAAAAAATTATTTTTTTTTTGTGAAAATAATCATGATAGTGATGACAATGATTCTACAGAAATGTCAAGAGCTGTCAAAAATTATGTAATATGTTTGAAATTTCAAAATAAAAAAAAAAGAGCAGACATACATAATTCCAAAAGGTTAATTCAATATTTTTGTTATTTTTAAGGAGTTTTTTTTAATGACCTAGGTACAAGAAACGCAAAGAAAAGGATGAAAATTTTGCTGTTTCATTCTGGATTGTATTAAGAATAACAAAATATTACATACTCACGTTACGATCTAACATATATGTATGTATGTAAATAATAACGTTCGTACCTATATTTATACGTTAAAAAAAGCGCAAACTTTCATAATTTATTTGTATTTGTGTTGTCTGGAAATTTTCTTCTATTTTTTGTTATTCTTTTTTTGTCTTGGGCAGACATGAATTATTGTCAGGTTTACATTTTGATAAATTAAGTTCGTTGGAAACATTTCTTTTTTTCTATCTCTTTCTTTCTCTTTTCGCTTTTATTATAACAAAATAAAAAAAAAATCAGCAGTGTAAGTAATAACTGTGATAAAAGTAAAAAAAATATATATAAGTGAGTTTTTGAATTATTTCATTCGTTACTGACCTACATTTAATTCTGACATTTTTTTGTTTTGGATACTCTGAACACTATGTTTGTAATGCTACTATATTATACTGTGTGGTTTTTGTAGTGAAATACTGACACTTGAAACACAAAGTAACCAGTTGTTTTATTATTCTTGATGATGTATATTTTGACAATAAATAATAGTAATTAGATGATTAATGGTTGAAAGGCAGTACTAGTAGTATTATGTAGTAACCAACACAGCACATTTTAAGTTTTTTTTTTTATAGTTAAAAACAAGATGATTTACACTAAAATAAGAAAATAAATTGTTATGATGAAAACTCCTGGAGATATACATATTATGTATATATCTATACATTTATGAATGAAATTTAAGTATGAATTCATACACACACATAAGTATAAATAGTTTATTGGACAAAAATTTATGAATGAAATAGAATATGGTACATTAAAATTAGGTTGGTGGCATATTTTGATTATACTGATTAATGCTTTAAAAATTGAATACAGCTATCTAAAAGATATATATCAGAATACTCTTTACATACATATTTTAAATAAAATAGCCAAAATTTTGTTTATTATATTCAATCTCTTTTACGTTTTAATTTGATTTATCTAAATGTTCTGTAAAAAGACCCAAAATCGCCATAAAATAAACAAATCAAATTAATAATTTAACATTTTAAATTAAAATCAAGCACATTTTTTTTTTCTTTTTTTATATCCCCATTGCAACAAGTTCAATAAACTTTTATCTAAATTCAAAAAAAGGACTAAGTTAAAATAATTTTCCATAATGATAATAAAAAAATCTAAACACTTAAAACAATATTTGAGCTTTTTCAATTCTCTATGTCATATTTTTTATGAGAATGAGCCTTCAAAATGTCAACACAAATTTATGTCAATTTGTGGGTTCTATTTTTATATTTTGTTTACTATTTTTACCATTGCTCTTAATAGTCAATAAATTATAATACATAATATGTATAATATGTAGGTACAAAAGTTTTGTTATTTCACGGCTATAAATTTTTTTGTTAAACAATATAATGTATATAAATATATATTTACACATATTTACTGACACAAATAAATTATAAACTTATAAATTTTTCTTTCATTTTATTTCTTTTGATGACGTCACATATTAATAATTTAATTAAATACATATCTATGTGTATATAAAATTGTTTCAAGTTATGTATTTAATGGAATTTGATAAAAGTGGTAATGTATGTTTTAAATATGACAAAACAAATTAATACATTTATAATTTAATAAAATCAGCTGATTGTCACAAAAAAAAATGATTAAAATATAGTTATATGATGGAATGTGGAAATACATTTTTTTATTATTTGGAATAGAAAGAAAAATTCAATACCATCGAATATTACGGTGGTACATTTAAATTAATATTAAAAAGAATTACATTAATATTTTTTATTTTTCAAATTTTAAAAGTTTATATCCATATACCTGAACATTAATAAATATAGATCGTCGTTCTTTAAATGGCCATAGAGACGTAGAGCGATATGCCGAAATTAATAGAGTTAAAAGCATTTACTTAATTAAATTTTTTTAGGAATAAAAAGAACAGAATTAGATGTGTACAGTTATTTACTAAAGGATAAATTGACAATCAAAATCTGTGCAATGTACACATCTACCTGTAACTTCATTATAGGCTTTTTTTTTAAATTAGAGCATAAATCTACTGAAAGTACGCTCAAAGTCCTATGTGTTACTTTTGGATTACAAAATCAGTTGTCCCTCTTCCGGAATATGTGTTTACATATATGTATATGTATATAAATATGAATATGTGTGAGCCTCAATTAGGAGTGATTTTAGCGTATAACCCTGATTTTGCAACAAACTCTATAAAATACTTCCAAATTATTTTTTATATGCATATTATTGCAACATTATCAAATTTTAAATAGTGGGGACTTCTGCCACCGAACCCTCGCAAAATAAATGATTGAAACCCCCATTTTTAATTTGTTTTTAATGCTCTCACGATTTAAATGTTGTTGTTTGTTGTTGTTTAAATGTTTTTAATGTTGAATGTTAATATGTATGTTAAAAAAATAACTAGAGAGTATTTTAGAGTTGGTTTCAAAATCAAGGGTTATATCAACGCTTTTTCAATCCTTCTAATTCAAAAGTTTTTAATTGAAAAATAAAGCCTTAAACCCTTATTGTCCAATACGCTTATTTCTATCCTTATTTCGTATTTGAATCTAAAATAAAACTTTAAAGGCTTTATAGCTCCTTACCATAAAATTCATCCTAATTCAGAATATTATATATATATTTTTTGGATTCATAAAACAAAATTACTTTCTTCAGATTTTTGATTGCGGAATTCATTTTTATTTCCATGGCCATTAAAAAAAGGCTAGAAATCCCATTGGAACTTCTGTCCTTAACACTGTCATAAAAGTGCCACGGATCTCTTGATTTATTGAATTGAGTCAAATGTCCCATTGGGATTTCTAACCATGGGAATTCTGACATGCCACCGTTCAAAATAAACAAAATTCAAATATGTTTCAGGAAAATCACCGTTCAGGATAAACAAAGTTCAAGCTAGTTTTATCAACAAAATGTTTAATTTTCTTTTTAGAATTAATTTATTAGAGAAGCTTTTGATTTACTTTTTGTTGAAAATGATAAAGAAAATTATTCTGAAAATAATAGTGTAAAAATAATTAAAAAGCTAAAGAAGTAGTGTCAAGCTTTTCTGATAGAGAACTTTTAAATCCCACTCCCGTATAAATACCAAGGTTTTTAAAATTTTGTGTAAGGAAATACACTTAATTTATTTATAAAAACTATTTTGACATTTCTCTATTAAACAAAAGTCAAAATTTATCTGTCTATGCTCAGTTTACTTGTTCTGAACACGTAGAAAGCGATCTAAGCATACTCTGATTTATTAAAAAAACATAAACTAAAGGCTCTGAACGCTTAGGTTTTAAAAAAAAATTTTTATTTTACCAGATCATGCTTTGCTCTAATTTAAAAAAAAACGCCCTATATAAGTGTACACATATTACATATGTACATATTTATATATATATAAGTTAATTATATTTAAATAATTTATAATTACAATTTATTTTTATTTAAAAAAAAGTAAAAAACCTATTTGTAATAATTCATTTTATTGAGTTTAGTTTTACTTATTACTGAAACTATTATTGAAAAAGTATGAATATCATTCTATCATAATAAAAATGAATCTTTGTGCACCTACCAAAAATTTATTTTCCCCCTTTTTGAATCTTAAAATGAAAACCTCATCAAGCTTTCAATTTTCATTTTATATAACAATTTCTACTTTATTCTGTTTTTATTTTCATATCCCCTTGAAAATTAAATTTTATTATAACCAATCTAATATATGTATATGTATATACACAATCATATGTTAAATGGCGAAGATAAATTGGTATGCGCGTATATTATAGCTCAGAAAAAAAACTGTGTATTATACATTTTGGTCTGCATTTATAGTGCCACCATTTCTGTCAATTAATACTCACCATACAAAACTTCAATATAATATTATGCATTTAAATATGTTATAAAAATAACAAAAAATAACACAATAATATTTAATTTCTAGTCGACCTTTGCTTATATGACAACGCTTTTACAGCTTTATATTGTTAAAATAGATTTTAATTGACATTTAACAGGGTCTAGTTAGTATTATTATATATAACAAACTATATATTTATACAGGGTGTTTCACGATAAATTATACATAGAGCAAAGGTTAGTAAGAGGTATCAAAACAAACAAACAAATCTATGGGAGAGAAGAGAGTTTTCTAACGGTTTTCAACATAACAGGTGTTCAAAGTTTTTCATATATTTACATATATATGTTTAAGAATAAAATTATATCTTTTTCTTGTTTAAGATTGGAAGTTAATTTAAGATTTTTTGTCTTAAAACTTATGGTAATAGGTACACCCCGTATATATGTATAAAATAAAATATTTATGTACCTATATACATATTGTATCTATTTGTATATACATATTTTGTATATTGTGAAAACAATTAAGCTGGTGGACATATTGGGAGGCCAATCAATTTATACCAAAAAATAAAAGCAAAATACAAAAATATTTCAATATTTTTGTACAAGTTTATACAAATTTTTTATTTATGATTATTAACTATCTAAGTACATTCAATATTTCGAACCTCAAACATAATTTTAAAATCTCTCTTATATAGAGATGACTAAATAGTAAGTCTTTTTTTTTCGTTCAATTTATTATGACACTATGAGGAAATGTGACCCACAGCTGCTTCTTCTTTTACCAGTTTCATTATACATACAATTATACACTATACATATTATTGTAAATACGTATATTCATATGTACATATATGTTTATGGATATATATAAATATAGATATATGTATATATATACTTATAATAACGTAGTATATTCAAGTCCATATGTATTATGTATAAATCTAAATCGAATAAGAAAAGTCAAAATTAATTTTTAAAATGTTTCAAATGAATGTAAATTGAAAAATTATTTATTTCTTTCTTTTAAATTATTTAAAAATAAAATAAAAAAAAAAACAAAAACAAAACACAAAGCAAAAATATTTTTTTGATTGAAGTATTGCTTCAATATGGGCCTTTTTAGATCCTAAATGCATTCATCTTATTAATTTTTTTTTTTATGTTTTAATACTTACAATCAAATCTAAGCCTCTATGATCATCATATCAGCGTCATCGCATTATTATAAACGTTCAGTATTTTGTATACAAATTGTCTGTGATTTTAATTTAATACAAATATTTTAGTTTACGTATACTTAAGAAATTTTTATATGAAACTTTCAAAACTTTTATTTATTTTGCTATTAAAAACCAAAATTATTCAAAATAAATTTCAAGAAACTATATTGACATATTAATTATTTTAACGATTTTTTTCAAATATGTATTCTAAATCAGAAACTGCATTTATTCAACCATCTTTAAGATAAGTATTTTAAATATATGAGTTTAATTTTATATACATTAGTACATCGGTTCTTAAACTGTGGTCCGGGGACCATTAGTGGGCCGCGCACTCTTTTTAAGTGGTCCGCGAAGAAAAAAATGTTGAATGTAAAAAAAATACTAAATATGTTGTTAAAATTAGTTTCAATGTTAGTAATGAAAAAAAATTATTTTGATTTTCTTCCTTGAATAATTATTTTTAAAAAATCATTAAATTTGAATAAAATCTAGTAGCCCGATCATTATATAATATATAACTGACTAGGGGCCCTGTAACTCTGTGTCCTTCACCCTGTGTACGTAATTTCAAAGTGACAGTTTATAAATTTACATCATATAGTATGTATGTATACCCTTTATAAATATTTAAATTTAACGGTTTTAAAAAAATATTCAAAATAAAATATTCAAACCAAAGCAATCTATGAAAGTAAAATTAATTCGGTGGTCCGCAGATTTCAGATTTTTTAATCCGTGGTCCGCGAAGTATAAAGTTTAAGAACCGCTGCATTAGTACATCTATGTATATGAATTTCATTCCGTACGTTCACGACATAATATGTATTATATAATATGTATATATAAAATATGTATACGAATATACGATGTAATGAATTTATTCCACGAGTTTACTCATATATATATATATATATAAATTTCATTCCACATGCATAATATATATACACAAATATATTTTATTAATATATATATATATATATATACATTTATATATATATATATATATAGCTATATAATGAATTTATTCCACGCTGTTGAACTTAATTTTAACCACTTGACGCTGGTTAAAGTGATGGTGTAGTAATTGTTTTAAATAGTTTTTTTATTTTCACTTTTGAATTTTTATTTTTCACTTGATTTTCAACTATGTATAATATGTTTCTTAAAATTGAGGCCAGTGTAAAATAAATAAACAAACATTATACTGTAGAGTTTAGATTCAATTGATTTTAATTTCAAAAATATACGAGCAATAAGTAAAATAAAATAAAAATAAAAAAATATCGACAATTGAATGCAATTTAAAGGATGGAAAAAACGAACAAAACAAAATAAAGCTCAAATTGATCTAATAAATGGTCATCATTAATAATATACCATTAAATAAAAATAGATAATTTTGAAAATAAATTAATCTAACTCAAGCACAAACACTTCTAAAAAAAGAGTTATATTATTATTATGTATTATTAACTTTCAAACTTCAGACAGATCAGTTCACTTTTACAATTTGATATTTTTAATTAACAGTAGGTATTTTAGGCGGAAAAATCAAGTATGTATTTCTAAATTTTCAAATTGTAGGGATGGAAACAAAATTATAAAATAAAAAATTAAAATCTATTTCTAATATCTAACACAAAAATTTTTACAAAAAGAAAAATTCAACTGTTAGTAATTTGAAATTTGACTTACCGTTACCATTGTAGGTTAGTTCTGAGTCATTGCTTTGTGATGATAAGAACTTACCATCTGAAATAAAAAGAAAAAAAATGTCAACAAAATTAAAAATTTCAATGAAATGAATTTTAACAAAAATTCAAATAAATCTTTTATAGAAAAAAAACAAAAACTATTTATTTTTGATGTTATGCATAAAATTAAGGGAAAATATTTCTTAAAATATAATATTTATTAACAACATGTATACGTATTTTAAGATTTAAAAATATCCAATTACTTAAATGTATTTTTTTTTTAAATTAGACGTCTGTGACCTTTTACAATAAAACAAAAACAGCAAAAACATCTTTTTTTAATCTGTTGTTCGTTAATACTTTTTTTATATTATACATCAGTGACAATAAAATATTAAATGCCAAAAAAAGTTAAGTTCTTTATTTTGTTGCGTTTCAAAAAATCATCAAAACAGAATAGAAACCTTTAAAGTGATAAGTTTAAAACCAAGAATATGGACAAAATATTTTTTGTATAGTTCAACAAACAATCACCCAATTTAAAATATGTTAAAAAAAATTTTTTTTTACGAGGAACGGTTGAAAACATTTAAATTCTTAGTGGACCTGGAATACTCTGGGAGTTCAATACTCTAGATAGTAATGAACTTTAAATAAACAAAATGAACTCCTTACAACCAAAATTTAGGATGGACTTTTAATACCTACAAGTATACAATTTAGTGTTCTAAATATGGATATAAGAAGGATGTTTATGTAATAAGGTTTTGAGAAAAATTTAGGAACTAAAGAAGATAAAGGAGAAAATTTGGAAGAGATATTTGAAAGTTAGTTAAACATTTAAAAATCAGCATTAACTTAGCTGATTTGAATGTTAGTTAATATTCAAAAATATTCTATGTACTATGGACTACTGCAAAGTAAAAAGTAGCTTTTAGTAAAGTTTATGTTGAAGAATTTGGAAAAATCCAAAAATATGTTGCAAAATGTGTTGCAAATTTCAAGATATATTGTAATAAATACTGATGATTTATTTCTTTAACACTTAACGCTTTTTTCTTAAAATTATAAAAAAAATATCTAAACATCAAATTATTTACATTAGTAGAGAATTAGGTGCCAACTTTAACTCATTCTAATAACGTTGAATGGACAAAGATTGAAATATATCTACAATAAATGATTTGTTCCAATTTTTATTATAAGTTTTGTTATTTGTAAGATTGAAATACAAAACAATCACAAAAAAATTTATCAACCTGTTTTTTTTTGTTTTTTTGTTTCTTTTTAGACATAATATTTGCCTTCATATTTCTTCAAAATTCTTTCCATTTCGTCTGATACATCTTAAATCATTAAATCAAAAAAACAAAAAAAAAAATATTAAATAAAAAACTGCTTAATAAAACTGCTTTTTTTTTTGATAACCAAAAAACCACAAATTTAAAGAGAATAAGATTATCAAAAATCCAGATGGATCTTAAAAAAAAAAAAAAAGTTTTTTTCCAAAGAAAAATAATACCACAAAATTTATCAAAATTCGATAAGATTTAAAAAATAAAATTATATAAAAAAAAAAAAAGATTCAAAAATATTTAAAAGTTAAAAAATAAAGATATGTTGCCTTTTTTTGTTATTATTAAATTTTGGAAGATGAAATCATGGAAATCATCAATGTTCAACATCGTCTCATTATATACATAACTCTTACCTGAACTTATATTAATTATGTATATGTATATACAAATGTATATATGGATGTATATAAATTATAGATACGTATATTAAAATGATAACGTTTTATTGTTGTATATAGTAAAGAAAAAAAAAAAAAATAAATAAAGAAATTGTTTGGTTGCAACAATTATAACAAAGAATTGAAAATGAAACCATAGCAAAATAACAAAACAACGAAAATCAAAATAATATTAAATAATAAAGAAACAGGTTACAAAAGTAGTAGATTGAAAGATTTAATAATCATCGATCATTATTCTACGAAATTAAGCCAAATAATACTAAGCACTTTTTTTTTTTTTTTTTCTTGTTATTCTAACAATGAAGATTTGATGTTTAAGATATGATTTGAATGTTTTTTTTTCTTTTTTTCTTTTTTTTTCAATTCGATTTCAAATTTAATTTCAAATTCGTTGTAAATTTTAAAAAGTACAAAAAAAAAAAAAAATAAATAAATAATGTAAGACACTAAATTAACTGACTAGATAACTGATCTAAAAAGATTTGCTGTCAAAAGATTTTAAATAAAATTTAAACAATAAAAGAAATTGAAAAACTTTTAAAAAATACAACTGTTTGTTAATTAGTATTAAAATTTTAAATATTAAATATAGTAATTACCGTGATTTTAAATAAATTAACATATCGATTAGAGGGGTTAGCGAAAAATGTTCGTTTCTTCTTTCTCTCCTTTTTATCAAATCATTTTTAAAATGTCGTTTTTTAAACAATTTCGTTTTTCAATATTGCAAGAAAATGGAGGCAATACATACGTATATGGTTAGCGATTAGATATTTCAAGGATAACTTTTTATAAATAGAACTGTGTTAGGTATTTTTGAAAAATTAGTTTATTTTGTTACCGAAAGATTTTAAAAAATTAAAAATTAAACGTTAATAAAGTTCATCAAAAAAATCTATAACTCAGTAACTTTTTAAAGTTTGAAGAGCTGCAAAAATCCCCGGTTATCTAATAAGAAAGGATAATTAATAGATAAATTCAATTAAATAGATACAAAATCAATTGTGAGTCAATAGATACAAAATCAAAATCAGAAATGAGTTAAAGTATAATATTGAAGATTATTTAGTAAATTTAGATTTCAAAAATTGAAGATTCTTTGTTGAAAACTCATATGGCGCTATAAACTTATACATTCTAGGCCAAAAGATTTCTCAATTATGCTCGACTATTTATAACTCGGAAAAATAAAAAAATAAATAAAAAAAACATATTTCACGGAAAATCAAGATTCAATTTGAATCGCAAGTGAAAGAATGTCGAATGACTTTGATAATTTTTAAGTATATTTTGAAATGTTTACGAAGGAGAATTAAGATAAAAAAGAAAAATAATTTATTTAAAACTCAAAAAGTGTTTGACATTTTAGTTCCCATTTATTTAAATGATAATAGCATTAATAGTCTATAATATCCATTTTGATAATGATCTTATATTTTTTTTTAATTTCTCTTTGAAAGTGTCTAAAATAGTATGAAAAAAAAACACTTATTAATTTTTCTCTAAAATGTTGTTTTTAGACAATAAAAATTAAAATAATTTTTAATGATTAGATCATTTTTTTTAAATAAAGGTTGACAAAATATTTTTAAAAAATTTTAACGGTGTAGGTACAATTTAATAATATTAATTTTTTATTTGGACAAATGGCCAACTAATAAAATGCCAAACTATTACAGTAACAATTAAATATGAAACTATAAAATATCAGAATTTTAGTAGAATATTATTTTAATAAATATAATTATTAAATGATTTCGAAAGGTAAATAAATACTAATTATATAATTATATACAAATATTTTGAATAATCGCATAATAAAACAAGATATAGACTAGTATGTATGTAAAATTAAAGGTTTTTAAAAGCGGATATTTCTAAAAAGACAATGAAAATAGTTTAATATTGGCCTACTATTTGTTTATATGCTTATTCTAAAATATCATTTTTCTTCCTCACCAAATTTCAACATTTCAATGATAAATTTAAATAAGTATATAGATACTAAATTCCAAAATAATTTTTATATCAATTTCTAAAGTTTAAAAAATTTCGTGCTATTAAGTTGCAAAAATATTAAGCAGAACTTGAGATATAATCATTTGAAAATAGGGCTCTTTTCTAATTTGAGGGATGTAGTTTCGTACTGAATTACGCCAAAAAAAAAAAAAATTATAAAAAATTTAATTAACTTAATTTTTAATTTAACTATCCATGGTTAAAATTTTTTTGCTCCAAATTAACGGTCCAAATTAAACGTTTTGTAAGTAATCGGACGAGCAGACAGACTAAAACTCAGTTTCTTTTCAGAACACTTGAAGCCCTTCTTAGTTAATTGTATAAATAATTCACTTCAAACACATGTTTTTCCTAATTGTCTGAAAATAGCTATAATGCCAATATTTAAAAGTGGGATACCTACTGATTGTTCGAATTATCGCCCGATCTCTGTCTTATCTGCCATATCCAAAATTTTTGAATAAATTGTTAAAATTAGACTAAATAATCAAAAATCCCTTTATAATCAAAATTCCCATATTGAGTGTAAATCAAATTGGCTTTGAGGAAAAATCTAATACTACAGCTGCTTGTTTTTTTTTTTATTTCAAAAAACACCGACAATGGAAAAATTGTTAGTTGTGTCTTTCTCGATATTAAGGAAGCATTCGATTGTGTTGATCACGATATTCTACTTTTAAAATTATCAAAACTAAATTTTACTGCAGACCACTTAAATTTCTTTAAATTATATCTGCAAAATCGGAAACAAATAGTAAGGGTAAACAGTTTCAGTCAAGAGCAAACGATTACAAGGATAGTGCTGCAAGGATAAATTCTAGGACCATCGATTTTCGAATTATATATTGACGATATTATACTGTTTTGAATCTAAACGGCAACTTTCAGATATTTGCCGATGATGCGGTTCTAAAATACGCTGAGAACTCCGAAGAAATTATTCGCACATCTATTCAACATGAGCTTCAATTAATAGAAGAATGGTTAACCAAACATCGGCTTCTTTTAAACCTAATCAAAACTAAGATATTAATGTTTGAAAATAAGTTATACAATATTGAAAATTCTTTCCAGTACAACAATGTTAAGGTATAGAAATTGTAAAAAAATTTAATTACCTAGGTTTAATAATTGACAGCAAATGGCTGATGAAGCCATTTTCACAATTTATTCCGCTTATATTAATGTTATCTTATACCTATATGGAGCCGAGCTTCCCAAAATTATTTAAACAAATTAGACATAATGCACAAGAAATGCGTAAAACTAGCCCTAGAATTACCCATTTTACATCCGACCGATCGTTTATATACTGAAAAATATATAAGCCTAAAAAATATTATTTCAGTTAAGCTTCTTAAAACTGTCTTCAAAATTATTAACAACTAATTAAACATAATTTTATCTTAAATAGAAATCTAGTGTATGCACAGCCACAATACTTGAAACAAATCAAATTTTTACCTCTCACTTTTTAGAACAAATAATCAAAAAAACAATTGTTTATACAATTGTCTGAAAGCTTACAAGTTACAACGAGTTACCAGAAGAAATAAAGTTGATTACAGATCATAAAGTATTTAAATTTAAAATTAGACTAACCTTACTTTCTAACTAAAATGTAATTATAGTAAGTCACTAACAGATAATACTAATTAACTAACAAATTAATGTAACATAAGTCCGAGAACATACTTATTTGCAAATCTTGTAATGAAAAAATAATAAAAAAAAAACTATATTCAAAATTTAATTGGTAAAAGATAATGTAATTAATTGTTAATTTTGTAGGGTTTATGTTTGTTGGATTTGTGTTTTATAAATGTTGCTAGCTCGCTCCACAAAAAAGAAAAGATGCTAGTTAGTGTTCGTTGAAAAAAAGCGATAACTAGACATAGAAAATGATTAAGAGAGATTTTTAAAAAAAATGTAAAAGTACTAAGTTTGTGTTAAATTATCGATAATAAAAAGATTGGAAAATATTAAGATAATTGTTTGATTTAAATTGGGAGAATTGCTTGAGATAAAGTCGATTATAATTTAATTTTTAAATTTATTTTTTTTATATTTAACTTTTTGACTTTTTTTCTCTTTTTAAATTGAATTATTAAATCTTATAACTTAAAATAATAGGACCATACAGCACTCTGCTATGGTCACAAACAAAATTGTACTTTAAAATTTAATATTATAACATTACTTATTAATTGGACATTTAATAAACAAAATTAAAAAATTATGTAGGTATGAATAGTTTTGAAATGATGTTTCATGTTTTGATTTGATTTCAAAATGATATGATTTTTAGGCGGGGGGAAATAAAGCCTAGAGCAATAAGACTTAATAGGCCTTATTTCACATTTGAGTTGAAAAATAAGGCTTAATTCGTAAAATTTCGCGGTAGATCTTATTTCTCATTTCAAAGAGAATTAAAGCCTATAGGTCTTATTTCACTTTAGAAATATTATATTATTATTATATTATTCCAATTACAAATTTGTAGCTGACTGTAAAATCTGAATATTTTTAACAGGTTTCAAACAATTTTCTATATTCTGGTCAACCCTGTCTTTCGACAGGTAGTGTCGCGCCCTCCCTTTCGAGCCACTATTCGCCTCTCTCTTAGCCGATCCCTTCAGAACTCTTTTCACGCTTCCCTTGAAGGAATTGGAACTGCTATCTCTGCTACCGCGCTCGTGCACAACAACGGCGCCGGGAACGCGGGCGCGGACGAACCGGCGCGGGGATAGCAGCCCTTATTCCTTCAAAACAATTTTTTTTTGTTTTTCATAAAAATTTCTAAATTTTCACAAAATTTATTATTATATTTCAGAAAGAAAGAGTCAAAATTTAATACTTTTGTATGGTAAGCTGAAAAATTATTTTTTTCCCCCATGATTTCAAAAATTCTTTGTAATTAGGAGAGATTTTAGAGTTGGCTTTGAAATCAGAGTTAAATATCAGCTTTTTCCAAATTATTTATAAATATTCAGAAAAAGCTGCGTAATGATTTTGTAACCAACTATAAAATTCCTTCTGTTTTAGAGTCCCGCATACTTACGTATATTCATATTTCCAAAAAAGATGCAATCCAGATTTTTTAACCAACTCTAATAACTGAACTAAGTTCAACAAAATTATAACATTAAAAAGTGAAATAAGTTTGAATGTTGAATTTAAACGAAATTTTTTAATTTTTAACTTGTCGAACTTATTTCATTATGAAGAAACACTGACTACTGACGCACGCACTTACACAGTGAAATGTGCCAAAAAAAAACAGTAAACATTTTATTACTTAAATAAGCTGCTGGAATATATGAGAATTAAATTATGAAAGAAAAATATTAAAAAATGTTATTATTGGAATAATAAATTACAAGTAGGCTTTAATTCCATTATTTTAAAAAAATAATTAGGCCTTATTTCACTTTGGAATGAGAAATAAAGTTTAAATCGCCTTATTTCACTTTCGAATTAGGCTTTCTTTCTCATTTGAAAGTGAAATAAGGCCTATTAGGCTTTATTGCTCTAAGTCTTATTTCCCCCCGCTGATTTTTATTCTAATTTAATTTAATATTTTAAAATAATTAACTACCCATATAATTTTAGTTTTGTACCATTATTTTAATAAAAGTTATTAACTAGTGTTACCTGATGTTACTGTTATTAGTTTTGATTAATTATTGTTTTTCATAACGAGTTTTGTTTTGGAAAAAAATGAGTTTTTTTTATTTCAAAGATTTGTTGTGCGGGCACAATAATTTAGAGATAATTAGTAGAAATAAATATAAAATATGTAAAATTTAAATTTTTAATTTTATATTTAATTTCGTTTTAGATTAAAGTTAATAAAATATTTACAAATATTATATTTTATAAAAGAATAAGAACATTTTAGAAAATAAGTCTAAATTAAGAATTTACAATATTTAAACTTAAAATTCGTTTACAAAAACACTCAACTAAGAAAATTAGCAATCAATTAAAAACAATTTTCAGAAATCTAAAAACAAGTTTAAATTTAAAAATAATTTTAATAAGTAACAGAGATAACCTCTAAAAATAATTTGCAATCAAATAATAAATAAATTTTTCAGTTTTATCATAAAAATTATTTCTAAAATATTGTATATCTGAAGAAAGAAAAACGATCTATTCAAACAAAAAGGAGAAAACTGAAGACGAATAAATTTAAATATATACATTTTTTTCTTTAATCTTAATTTTAACCCAATCAGACAATGTCTGACTCTACTAAAATAATTACAATTGTACAATTAAATTGTTCTTTTTATATGTAACAAGACGACAAAACAAGTGCAAAATATTTAATTCTTTGTCCAGACATCTTCTTTACATAATATATACAAAATTAATTAAAATATGTATAATGTTTGTATATGAATATAATATGAATGGTAAAAAAAAAATATAAAAATAAAAAGGTTAAAAATTCAACAAATAATATGCAAAATATTGTGAATAGCGCCATCACTATTTAGATTATTCTGACTCTATAGTTCTGACGTTGTTTGCTTAATTTTTTTTTTTTTTTCAGACTCAACTATAATAACGCATATTTATATCGCTTTAACATTTTATATAAAATTATAGAAAAACCTAAGATACTAAAAAAAAAAAGAAAAAAAACTAATAACAGGCAATAAAGCAAAATAAAAAAATAAAAAATTTTAAGATGCAAAATAATGTAAACTACGAGTATAAATAATCCACTTTGCATACCACTTAAAACAATTTAAATTATCTGAAAAATTTCTATTTAAAGCCACAAAAAGTAAAAAATAGGAAAATAAAATAAAAAATTTTAGAACAAATCTTAAACAAAACTGACGAAAGAAGCTTGAAATGAGGCTGCAAACGTTGTATAAAATGAATCTTGTGAGTTTTTTTTTAGTCAATTTATTCTTCTTCAAGCGTTTTTTTTTTTTTTTTTTTTTTTAATTGTGTTGTTTAAAACTTATAAATGTGACGCTGATGTTTTCAAGCTTAGAATCTTATGCAATGAATTATATTTTTTATTTTATAATATATACCTATGTATATAATGTACCGATGTATAATAATATAATAGATAACATAACATTGCAATGTGTCGTCCTCATGACACTCAGATATTTTTCTGTCCAATAATTAATATCTTAACTGCCATTCTGAAACGTTATTAAAAAAAAAAAAAAAAAACTATATCTTAAAGTATATTTTTTTTTATTTTGTTTTTCAACGTTCTATCATTTAAAATTGGAAATTGGAATCGAATCTAGTAAAAGAGCATAGTTTGTAATTATTATAAATTTATCAGTTAGAATTTTAAGAAAAGATGTCATTTTAAAAATTTTTTTTTTATTTTTTCATTTGTGGTCCTTTTGTTTATTGTATATATGTATGTATAATACTATTTCCTCTCGGCTTTTATACATGCATTTTTAGATTTTGTAAATTTTACAAAAAAAAAATAATTTTTTTTTTTTATATTAAATTAAATTAAAATGATTTTTAATAGACTTTTCAATGAAGTTATGTTTAAAAAAAAGTAGAAAAAAAAAATCTTAAAACACCTGAATACCATTTCCAACCCCAAAAAATTATCATAAGATACAAAAAAGAAAATTCTTTCAAAATTAATAAAAATAAATGTCACTCGTTAATTTTTATCAAGAACTTTAATGCATTTTGTTGTTTTTGAATTTTATTAATTTTTTCATTTTGTTTTTTCTAAATAATATTTTTTTTTTTTTTGGAAAGTGTCAAGATATGTTTCTAACGTGTGGAAACGCAACAAAAAAAAGTTGGAAAAGTTATTTTAGCAAAACAAAATGAAAAAATTGTTTCAATTTCATTAGAAACAATGATAACAAAAAAAAAAAAAAAAGAAATAAATAAATAATAAAACTTCTAAAGTAAGAAATGAAATGGTTGTTACGCAACAACTTATTATATACAATATGAAATGAACATTTCAAAATTCTTTCAATTTTGTTTTTATATTTTTGGTTATATTTTTTAGTTTAGTTTCTATAATTTAGAATAAACTTTTGAAACAATTATAAAATTAACTTACATAATTTAAAATTCACCTGCTCTAAGATTGCTTTAATATTGTTTTAATCGAATGATTAAAAAGAATAAAAAAAATAAATTTATTATTTATTAAGAAACTCTAATGGTAACTTTGTACTTTAGATAATAAAAAACGTGTATATGTATACATACTCACAATATAAAGTAAAAATCCTTGAAAATTAATTATTATTAAATTTTCAACATTTTCTAATATTAAATTTTACCAATGAATGATAAAAGTATATTTAATATATATACATACATATAAATACACAATGGCAGTTATCCCCATGTCTTAAATTCAAAATTTTGTGCTTTAAATTGCAAGAACAGTTCATTGCGTGCAGAATTGCAATAATTTGTAATTAAAAAATAAAAAAAAAGAAGAAGAAGCGTCAAAAAGTATTATTCGAAAAGTCAATAAAGAAACACGAGTATAAACATTTTACTCGTCAATAAATTCTTAAATTTTGAAGGAATTTCGAAATTAAATTTTTTTAACTTATAAAATAACTATAATTGAAACTGTCTTAGTGTTCTTTTCGTTAAAATATCCTTTTCACTTTTTGTCTATTTCATTTCGTTTTTTTTTTTTTTTATTTATTTAACAAATATACTCCCCTGAGGAACATTGTTTTGGGCAAATTATTTAGTTGTGTTTTCCTCAAAATAATAACAGAAAAAAAAAAGGAAAATATGTTGTTTTTTATTTTTTTCTTTTTTGTTTCTTCATTTCTATCTTAAGTATAGGTATATATTTTGTTGCTCAATATTTTCTAATTTCGTAAAAACCCCTATTGAATACAATTTCACTTGTAATTTTTATACATACACATTTTTTGTACACAAATTTGTTTAGTTATATATTATATTTCTTTATATATATTTTTTTTTAATTTTAAAAGTGAGTATTTACAAAATAAAATAAAAATGAAAATAATAAAACTTGTATTATCCTTAATTTATATTACATAAGATTTTCCACAACAAATAAAGAAAAAAAAAAACTTCTTTACTTTTTTCTTCTTTTAAAAACAAAGCCTCCTGTTGCTTTATTTTTAATAAAATATCCAAAAAAAATAGAGACACAAACGTAAAAACAAAAACCAAAGTATCTTATAAATGGTTTTAGTAAGGGGATAGGGTTCGTATTTTATGTGTTTATGGTCCAAAAAATAAAAAAAAAAATAAAATAAGCTAACAGTAGTCCAAAAGAAACAAAAAACTTTAATAAAAGTGGTGGGTGAAAAATTGAAGAGACACAAAAGTAAAGTCCAGAGATTGTAAAAACCAAAAAAAAAGTGAAAGTTTAACTGAAAAAAAAAACAAGTAAATATGAAAAAAAAAATATATAAAAATTTAGTTAGAAGGTCCTTAAATTGCCCATTTTAGTTTGTTAAAAAGTAATTTAATGTTTATAAAAGTTTTTTTTTGGTCTTATTGAATTTTCTTTATTTTGTTTTTAAGATTTAATGAATAAATGAAATCATCCTTAGATACAATGTTTATACATAGAGTTAATATTTTTTTTATATTATTAGTATTAGTTGTACGCATAAATATATTTAAGCGAGATGATATCCTTTTTGAAAGTAGTAATTTAGTATTAAGCTTAATTATTTTTAGCTTTAATATAATTTACTTTTTTAATTAATTTTTAAGGGCAAGTGTTAATTATCATTTTACTTTATTTAAAAAGGATAGTATTTCATAACAACAGAATATATATTATATATTATAGAAAAAACTCAGCTTTTAATTTTAATGTTTTAGAAGATAACATTTATTTAAAATAACTTACTAAAAGTATTAAAAAAAATAAAATGAAATATTTTTTAAGGTTTTATATTAACAACCTGTAGATTGAATCAAAAATAATATTTTTTCTCTTTTTTATATGCGCATTAACCAAAAACTTTTGAAAAACAATTCAAAATCATAATAAGATCTTGCCATTCCATAATAATAAAAATTCAATTTGTAATATCCTTGTATAGCATTTATAATCCACTACATTCAATTTCTTGTCATAACAAAACTTTTAATACAAAAACTTTAAAATATTCATATCTATAACAGAAAAAAAAAACATAAAAAAACTTATGTACCATTACATAACATTATTATAAAAGTACTTTTTTTGGTTATAATATAGTTATAATAAACATAAAAATAATACCAAAATCGCTAATAATAATGGGATTCAAAGGACAACTTGAACAAAATCATTTAAAAATGGAAAAACGCAAATAACAATATATAACGGTATTTGATACGCAAATAGAAAGTATACTATTTAGTCAAACAGAAAAAATTCTAATGTGCGTTACAATCCTTGTTATGCATTGCTCTATAACCATGATTTGAATATTAGTATAAGAATCTTAAAATTCCATACAAAAAAGGAACATGAATATCTACAGATATTTTTCTTAATACAATTGAATCTCTGAAAAAAAAATCATTTTTTTTTATGGAGCAGAATACAGGATTTTCTGACTACACATATAAAACTTATGATAATGATGATGATGGAGAACATAAGGATTGGTGCGTTGTTGTTGTTCGTTAATGCTGTGCAGGAAAATAAATAAACATAAAATTGAATTTCCCTATTTGCATATTTTCAACTGTTTTGTAGAGAAACTAAAGGGAATTTCTTGGGTTTTATCCCAAGAGGGCATAAAATGTCGAAAATTGGAAATTTGGGGTTTCGTTTTTTTTTTTTTTGTGTTTTGTTCATCGTTATTTAAATAAAATATAATTTTATTTGGGTTTTTTGCGTTTTACTAAGCTCTTATTTTGTTTGTGTTTTGTTTAAAAACTGAGATTTGAATATACGTTTATTTTTCTGTTTTTGGTTAGCCTAAAAGAGAAAAAGAAGTATTTTAAATTTAATTGTAATTCTTCTTTTTGATTTAAATTTTCGTAACTAATAGAATTATTTAAAAAAAACTTGCTTATTAGATACACCCAATCCATCCGTCCGCCTGTTTTTTTACTGAACTGCTACACCGTTTAAGATAAAACAATAAAATTTTAACCAATGATATGTTAATTTTTCTTAAGTAAATTAATTTTGTGAATTATTATTTATTTTAAAATTTATATATATTTCAGTTTCTGCTTAATGTTTGTCCAATCTAAAAATGCTAAAAATCCTATTCACCAAAGAAAAAATCTCACTCACAAAAGTATTTTGGTTTTGCTTTTGCAAATCATTTAATTAAAGTATAAAAAACAAATCACTAACATATATAGAATAATTCTTGTAAAAATTAATTACTAAGTTTGTTAAACTATAGAAGGATTATATTAAAAAATAAAATTATTTTTATTGTACAATAAAGAATTTATTCCATATTTTAAATCAGTTTTATAGTCAAATAACATTGAATTTGCGATTTCAGTAAGTAGCACAAATAATTACTTTTGTGTTATACTGCTTCCCAATAATATAATAAACAAGACAGTATGTAAAACCAAAGATTTTTAAAGGCACTTTTCAAAAAGACAATATTATGAACAGTTTAGTTTTAGCTCTCTTTCTTAATATTACTATATAAGTATGTACCTACATTTTTAAAATTTTTTTTTTTAAATTATATATAATTAAGAAAAACTGCTAAAACATGTAAAAATATACCTATGTTAAACTTACGAATTTTCAATATCTTAATAGCTCTTAAATATGAAGAAGGACAAAAGTTTTTTCTGAGGAAATTTTAGATTATTCTCTTATTCCAAAAAAAATTCCTCCTATCAAAATTTCAAGATTCAGACTAATGGCGTTTCCAAAAACTAGAAATTAAACTTTTGCAAAATTTTAGTTTCACATAACGGTAAATTTAAATATATTCCAAAAAAAATTATGTAGTTTTTATGTAAATTAACAAAGATAAATAAATTTCCTATCGTTTGACATTAATTTTCAATTGTAAAATATTCAGCAGAATTTGAGATTGAAAAATATGGCTTTTTCCCACTTTGATGGAGTATAGTTTCGAAACGCAAAGATTTTTTGAAAAATATGTTAATAAAAAATATTCAATAAGAGAAATAAACATGAAAATAAAAGGTTAGATAATGGGTCAAATGCATAAAACTGAGCTGAAACTCAAACCTCACTTTTTCAAACAAAAATACGAGTTCAAGCGTAGTTTTTGTTCGATAAAGCGAGATTTAATTTTAAGTTCAGTTTTATGCATTCGACCAAATGTCAGGAAAATTCACGTGCTTTTGCACATCATTATTTAACTAATTAGTTACACATATTAAAATCACTTTGCAATAAATACGCATTAATTTTTTGTTCAGAATTTTATTTAATAACTTCTCATTTAATGCGAAATGAATATATGTATGTATATTTCAAAGTGATGCATAAATTATCAAAGAAGTTAAATGTAGCATTAAAAAGGAAACCTAATATAATAAAAAAATTTAAATGAATTTTAGGATTTTTTTAATTTTATTTCTAAACTCATAAACATCAATAAGTGAAAAACATTTAGCGGCGTTCAGAAAAAATCAAAAAGAACTCAATTCCATTTCAATAAATGATCAAGAAAAACGGAAACAGACAGTATCATCTTTGTTCTTTTTCAATTTTTTTCCACTTTTTTTTTTTAAATATTCTTAATGATATATTCTATTAATTCGCGGCAGGTAACACCGCAAATATTCATAAAAAGATAAAAATAAGGACATATAGTGCTGGTTGTATTATGAAAACTAAAAAATTTAAGAAAAAATACAACCCTCACAATAATTATTTCACATATGTTTTGAATTATTATAGTGCATGTACATGTACGTCCATAGAAAATTTAATTTTATTCAAAATGTTTCTATGAAAAGGATTTTCAAGTTCAAAAAAAAATATAAAGTTCTTTTAATATTCAATCCATTCAATTTTTAATATTTTTTAGATCTTTTATGTTTAGATCATACAATGTAGTTTGATTGCCGCCACCGACCCATAACTATTATTAAATAAGGCTTTTGCAAATCGCGTTAACGTATTTGTTGTTAAATACCATGACCAGATACAGTGTAGCATGTATATTTATTTTTAACCGCACCAGCAGATACAATGCAAAAACAAAATTTTCAGAATAAAAAAAAAAATACATAAAAATACAATTTTGAGTACCTTTCATATCATTCAATATATTTATTACAAGTAAATTAGTTTCAACATCGTTTTTAGATTCTTCGCTCTTTGCACCAAAGATCACCTTGACAGCCATGCGTAATATTCAACAACAGAATCGTTTTCTTGATAATTTTTTTTTTTTGTTTTGTTCTTTCTGTTTTTGTTGTTATTGATTCTTGATTCCAGCAGTCAGGAAAAAAAAGAAGAATTTATTTCTATTTCGTTTTGATAGGCTTTAAAATTTATGTCAGCACTCAAAGTTTAAAATCTGTTAAAAATGTTTTATCAATAAAAGGGTTAAAATTAATTTTATCAGAGAACTTTGAAGTTTTAATTATGAATTGACTTTTATGCGAAGATAAATTTCTCTTTTAACAACGAAAAATAAAAAAATATTCATTAACTGATTGCAACGTAACACATTTGTTATTTACTAACATAACTTATTCTCTTAAATTTTTGCTAAACTTTATTTGTAAGTTTGCACCATTGCAGTACATATATACGTACAAACATACTTTATAATCTTAAAATATTGAAAAATCTTCACAAAAAATTAAATTTTTTGTTGTATTTCTTGGTTAGCCTTCATTTAAAATTCAATACAATGCAACAAAAGTAACAAATGCAACAAAATTTATAAAAAAAAAAACAAAAAAAACATAATTTTCTTGTTAAAGCCGTTCTTCACGATGTTGACTGTTTAATTCTAAACAAAAAAAAAAACAACAGCTTCTCAACTGATGATGTTGATGACCGACTCATTGGGTTTTCACCTTTTGGACATTGGCACTGGTTCCATTGACATTATTGTTGATAAGGGATTTACTTGATTCTTGTTTCTTTTTACAATAATTTTTTTTTTTAAATTTCTCTTTTTCTTCTTATATTTCAGATTATAAGCAATTTGTCTTTGTTTTTGTTTTTATTGAAATTATATAAAAAGATAAACTTCAAAACGAATTTCTTAAAAAATACTAAGTTTTGTAAGAAAACTATGGCCGACATTTGTATTGATTTCCAGCTCACATAGTCATTTTCTGTTATTTACTATGTGACAAAATTTAATAAAACGAGGAAGAGCGTAGAGTTGACTGTGCCAACTCTAGGATACCCGTATGAACATAATACTTGTTCTTGAAGTTGTCTTGTGTATGTATGAATACTTTACTTGTATACAAACTAAAAAAAAATAAAAGGAAGCAAAATAAAAAAGAACTAGGATATTATATCACTTTATATATGTATTATATAACTATATTAAGTTTGGAATATAACGGTAATAGTAAAGACACAAAAAAAAAACTAAAAGTAAATAAATATTTTTAAAGTTTTTTTTACTCCTTCGAAGGAACAACATATATTTTATAAGGGGCCTCGGTGGCCAGTGGGTAAGAGCGTATAAAACGCTGTAAACACCGAGGCAGTGTGGGTTCAAATCCCACACACGTCGTAAGAGTTATTCCCCTTTACGACATTTACAGCCACGCCTGTAAAGGAAAGGCTGTGTAATTTCCTGTTCACATTTATGTAGCAGAGAAATGCACTAAAAAAAAAAATTTTTTTTATAATTTAAGTATACCTACTTAATGTATTTAAACATTCTTCTACTGAAATAACGGTATAAATATATTCAATACAATACTATGCGTTTTATAGGATTTTTTATATGAAGTTTAAACACAGTTATTTATGCTAAATGTTAATACATATTAAAGAAATTGGTATAAGTAACAAATAAAATACATGTATTTTTTTTGACATGACACTTAAAGATTTGAATACATAAATTACTTGCTATTTTTATCTTTTCTATACTTGCTATTCTATACTTGTTCTTGAAATTGTCTTGAATTTTGTTCAAATTGTTGTTATGAAACAACCACACTTAACAGAAAGAATCTATTGCCAGAAAATTTGATCATCTTTTATAAGATTTTATATGTCTAGGTTACTAAATTAACCTAGTTATGCAAACTGCCTGAATCTGCTGTTCTAGCACAATAAAATTTTGCAAAAGTTGTTGCCATACGACTTGACATCTTTTCATAAAATTTTAAGTTTTACAGAAATTGTTTGTATGCAACTTGACATTTTTTCATAAAATTTGCAGCTCCCTAGCTTCAATAGAGTTTGAGTTATTTTCATATAGAGAAAGAAGTTGTATACGAGCTACTCGAACTCGCCGGCTGAACTTGTTGGATTTAAGTGACGAGACGTGGCAAAATTTTCAGAATCCTATTTTTTGAGTTATCGTACGGACTGACAGACGAACAGATGGCTTAACCGACTCAAATTTAGATTCTGATCTGATCTATACTGATCCGCCTATATCTGATTTGGCTCCTTTAATATGTACACAAACGTAATGGTAAATTTATTATACCCTTGAACTAGGTGCATACGGCTATAAAGATGCTTTTATCAACCAATTTTAAAATTTAATTTTTATAAGAAACATGTATGGAAACTGGAATAGAGAAATCAGGTATCCATATATTGGATGGGTTTTTTTAGACAACATTCTATATATTATATATATATGTATATAAGAAAAACTATTACAAAATATGTAGAAAATTTTTAACCGCAATTTTAACTTTCCCAAACGAAGAATATAGTAAAAATAAAAATAAATTTATTTAAGAAATTCTGAATTTTGTTTACAACTTTTTTTTTCTGTTCCATTATTTTGTTATTTACTTGATTAGGTTAGTTTTCATCAAAAATGTAATCATAATCTCAACTCACTCTAAATATTTTAATTTTAAATTTAATTTATTTTTTAGGATAAGAAACGAAGGATAAACAAAACTATATATGTATACATTTTACATAATATACCTATAGTTTTGTAAATGAAAATAAATAATTTATAATAATTTTTTTTTAAATCTAATCTTAATTATTTAAAGTAGAAAAATAAATTAACATTTAAAAAACTTTTGAATTAAAAAAAGCTGTAAATAAATTTAATAAATATCGGCCTATGAATTAAATTAACTGAATTGCTTTTAAGAAATCTCTCTATACATATATAATCAAAATTGAACAGAAATAAGTATATAAATAGATTTGCTTGTTCAATTTTATAAAACCGTCCATCAATAACTGGATTTTAATTTAAATATAATTAAAAAACAGAACATAATTCTAATACTATGAAAAATTATTTTGTAATTTTAAATAATTACACAAAAAAAAAAAAAAAATTCAAACTTTATGCAAGCAATTATTTTATAATTTATTCAAAATATAGAAACTATTTTTTTTTTTTTCTTAATTGATTAAAAATTTCCCACATAATTACATAATATACGTTTCATTTTTTTTATACTTATTCTTATTTTTATGATAAAAAAAAAAAAAGATACAATTTTTATTGACAGTGCTGACCATAAAAATAAAAGAGTAAAAGAATCAATAAATATTCTAACAAATATTTTAATTCTTTAAAAATTAATTAGATTAAATATAAAGTTCTAACTTTTATTATCTATCAAATTATTATTTATATGTATATGTATGTAAGAAAAAATTTAGTTAATACGAATTAAAATATTATTTTATTCTAACAATAAGGTTTCGTTATTTGATTTTCTGTTTTCTTAGCTTTTTAATACAAATATTTACATTTCATTAAATCTCTTTTTGTTTTTAAATGCTACAACTGTATGAAGTAACATATGTATGTTAATATAAAGTAAAAAAAATTTAATTAGAATTTATTATTATTAATTGTACTTAATTGATATTTTCTTGTATACTTATGTTAAGGTTAACTTATTTAATTTAAGTTTAGTTTTTGAAACCACTAAAACACAGTTCTTTCAAACTACTAAAACACAGTTGACATTTAAATAAGTCTGAAATAATAAGAATATTTTTTCTATACTAAAATATACATATGTATGTTCATATAATTAGAGTATAGATATAGAGTTTATGGTCATGTTTCCTTATTCACTAAATTTTTATAATTATTTTATACTGTACATGTAGTATATATTCTATACAGGCAAATTAAATTTTCTAAAATTTTTATGAATCTAACAAATGATTTCATAGTTTATTTAAATTGGAATAAAATACACAAAAATTTTTTTCTGACATTGAAACATTCAATTATCTTTATATATTGTATATACATATGAATAATATCTAAGCATAGTATCCATGTGTAAAAAAGGGAATAAACCTTAAATTATTACTTATGAATAGTTTTTACGCACTATGTAATTATTATTAAATTTACTCAAAAAAAAAAAAAAAAAAAATAAACGAAATAAAAAACAAAAAAAAAAAAAAATTAAACACGAATTCTTCACATTAACGAAGATTATGATGACATACTTAGTGTTTGGTAAGGACACCCTCATATTTAGGCACAATAAAAAAAAAAAAATAACAAAACCTCAACAAAAATATAATTTTTTTATAATGACCAAATCAACAAAAAACCAAAACAAAAAACTAAAATAAAAAAAATATATCCAAAAAACCTGTGTAAACACATCATATTACCAAATTGACACAAAAAACACTCCAAACCCTGGCCGAACAAAAAAAAAAAAATAATCACACAGCCCTGACAAAATACGAAACAAAAAAAAATAAAAGAAGACATGTAATAAATGTAATAATAACCAAAAGTGAGTAAATTTTGTCACTAATGATTGTCTATTACTTTCTTATACACCCAAGCATTAATTTTTTTTCTTTTTGTGTTTGCCTATTAATAGTCACTGGTCACAGGTAACACCCCAATAATTTTTAATAAAATTCACCTCACGATTTCATTTAATTGAGGCAAAGGCGAAAGTAATGAAAAGCATAAAAAGCAACTAAAAATATGAATACTTTAGTGTATACATGGGAAAAAAAATAAAAGGAAACAAAATAAAAAAGAACTAGGATTATATCACTTTATATGTGTATTATATAACTATATTAAGTTTGGCAGTAAAATTGGAATATAACGGTATTAGCAAAGACACAAAAAAAAAACTAAAAATAAATAAATATTATTAAAGTTTTTCTTACTCCTTCGTACGAACAACATTTTTTTATAATTTAAGTATGCTTAATGTATTTAAGCATTCTTCTACTTTTTAGTATAAATATATTCAATACAATACTATGCGTTTTATAGGATTTTTTTATTACACATTTCCGTCTTGTGTACGTAGTTTAAGTCACAGTAATTTATGCTAAATGTTAATATTAAAGAAATTGGACCATAAACGTAGTGGCCCAAACTCAGTATAAGTAACCAATAAAATATATGTATTTTATTAACCATGACACTTAAAGATTTGCATACATAAATTACTTGCTATTTATCTTTTCCGATTATTCAGTTTAAAATGTTTGTACAAATTTCTAAATGCACTTATACTTGATATTTCAAACTGTCATAATTTAACGTTGTACTTTTCTAATCATACGGTAAATAACGTTAGTAAATCAGAGACATGCGCTATACGTACTCTAATTAAGTAGAAAGTTTTTAGTGTTTTATAAAAATTGATAGTAAAATCGATTTAGTTGTTCCAGTTTAAATCAATTTTGTTCTTCCAATTCAAATTCAAAATAACAGCTTTCTTTAAGTCTTCCAATAAAATCTTTTTTAACATATTAAATTTTCTTAATTCTACATTAATCCAATTGTAAAAATTAAATAATTCTAGCTTTTTAAGTTCATTTTATATATTATACTTTTTAAATATTTTTTTTTTCATTTTGTAATTTATAGCAGAAAAGTTTTACCGCCGCTAAACATATGATACTATCGTTTAATCAACAATAATTGAAATCACACTTTCATACATATATATTGTATAATAATATAATGAGATTAATGTTAAATCTGTAAATGTAAACAACTTTACCAAAACTAAGCAAACTTTGTGAGATACATTTTTGCCAACTCTTAACCCGCATCTCGTTAATAGAAAAACATTTTACAATAAAATAATTTCCGCAGTTTGAACGGTTTTAATTTTAATTTATTATTATTAAATGGTAAGATCTACGGCAAAAATCATGATAATAAATTAAAGCTAAGATTTAAGCAATTGTTGAACCCAGATAGAAAATTTTAGAATTCTTAATAGTTAGTTCCCTAACCCATATATCTTTTTTTTTTATCTATTCCACAACTACAATCATATCAATTTAATTATTTCAAATCAATAGGAATTCAAACCTTATGAATTTTGAGAATTCGACCTTAATACTGTTTTGAAAAGGAAATAAAGTCGAAACTGAAAAAAAAATAAAATCGAATGCCGATTTGTTTTTTTTCTATATGCTCAATAGCCCTGGTGAAACAGTTTCGACAATATTTCTGGTTACCTTAAATGTATTCTTGATATATTTTTTATATAGAGATCCAATTAGCTAAGGGTACAAGAAACAATATAATTTTAGACTTCTGCGTATCTTAACGCATTTGCTGCCAACTACGAGTTATCTCGTAATTCATTCCGCATCGATACAGCCATTTAAGAAATAACTTGTAGTAAAACTTATGTTAACAAATATTATAGTTTCGATATGGTCTTTGACATTAAATTTCTTCTCTCATTTCGGCACAGAAAATTGAGTGAATAACCGATTTTAAAAAAAAAGTTAAATGCGGAAAATCATTTTGAAATACTTTTTATGTGTTTTTTATTATATCGCCAATATTATTGCATTTCTTTTCATATAGAATTGGATTGATATCAGATGGGTCATTGATATCCCATGGGTCAGATTTATGAAAACGATCATGACAGCGAATGTATTAATTTTACAATTATGCATTTTAAATTTAAATTTAACTAACGACTAACATTTATATTTGTATCAAATTTTGCATCGTGATAGATATGACACTTAAATTATTGTTTTTCATAAATTGATTTATGTTTAAACTTTAAATTAAACTTATTTCTCTCCTCTCATATATTTTTAATTAGCTTATGTGGCGCAAAACTTGTAAAAGTTTGAAAGTACATAATTGGAAAAAACATTCCTAAGAAAATTAGAAATCTTCAATATCAAAAGATAATAATATGAAATTAATATTTTGTTACTTAATATAAGTGATTTTTAATCAAAGTCATGCTGTGCATTTCTTGCCTTGAATCTATTCTACATCTATAGATTCGTTCAATAAATTTATAGTAAAACCACTTTTTGAATTGATTTGTCAATCAAAATGCACACTTGTATACATCTATCTATATATGTATTCATTACAAATGTATATGTAAAAGTTTCAATATTAAACTTAATGTAAATTGATTACCAACATTCCAATGCAATAACTAGCTTAATACCACATAGGTATCATAGTATTTTGAGCAAAAATTAATTCATTTTAAGTTATTGCTAATAGTTTGGTGTCAGTGAAGTCATTGAAACGCAAAATAAAATTTAAGGAAACTCATAAAAAAATTATTTTTATATTTTAAAGAATTGCATTTGAAGATTTTGTCGGGACAATATTGAAAATTGCAGTAGTTTTTTTTACGTTACAACAAAAAAAGCTTACAAAAAGAAATAAAGGTTAAGAAAAATGGCTAGATTTTAAAGTATGTACGTATAGTAATGCAATTTGAAGACTTCAGCTTTTGTAGTTTTTTAAGTTTTTATATATTTTACACAATAATTTCAATTAGCTGGAATAGTAATGCGGAAGAAGTCATTTGAACTTGCAAAGTTCAGCTCACTATAGGTTTAATTAAATAGGCGTTAGTATCAGTTGCTTTTTTCCTTTTTTCCATTTTAATTAAATTTTCATTAGTAATACAAATTAATTTATATACCATAAAAATATGAATTTATATATATATATATATATATATATATTAAACTATACCTATATGTAATTGTGTTTACATAATATATATATATATATCAGCTATACATAAGTATATGCAAATATTATGAAAAGATTAATTGAAAAATCATGTTTAGTTTTAAGTAACATTTATTTTATGCGATTTTATGGCTGTTTTAAATTGAAAAAAAAAAAAAACAAAAACAAAAAATGTGGAAAATGAATTAAGTCGTTAAAGAAAATTCAATTTGGAAACAACTATTAAATATAAATAAAAATATTTCTGTTCTTGTCATTGAAGTCCATTTTTTATTCAACTATGAATAACTTTTTTTATTATATTTTTACAATATATTTTTTTTTGTTTTAGACATATTTGGGCAATCAATTTTTCAATTACTTGTTTAAAGATTTCTTAAGACATAAAATACAACAAATATATTATGAAATTTTATTTGAAGCGAAATATAAAAAAAAAAATTTAGAAAACGAATTTATAAGGTAAATTTATTTCAACTTTCAGAAAGTTAAGTTTTATTTATTCTAAATTAAAGTGAATCTTAAGCGTTTTAAGAACTATTTTTGAATATTATAAAAAATACGAATTTATTAATTTTTATAGTTTAATCCGGTTCATAATATTTCTATGCAAGAGCTAAAATTAATTCAAAGTTACCTTTTTTTTTTCTTTTTATTTATCATAATATAATTTAATACTTAATTTAACAGCTTTTCAGTTTTATTTGTAATCTTAAAAATAAAAAATTAGAATCGTAAAATATTAATAGGTCCAACACTCTTTCTTACTCAAATATGTTGGTTAATTGTCAAAACAAATCAGTTCAAAAATTTTAAAACTTTTTCACCAAAACTTCTAAAAAACAGAAAGGTATTTAAAACTGACAATATATCTTAATTAAAAAAGTTAAATCACATTTACTACAAAATTTTTACTCAAATTGTATTATCTATAAAATTCAATTTAATTTACATTTCATAAAATATTCATCAAAATTTAATTAAATTAACACTTAATATAAAAAATGAGAAAAAAAAAAGGAAAAAATTAAAAAAAAAACTGTATACAAATAACAACATTCAAGAATTGTGAGAGTTTTTATACTACAACAAAATAACTTTATTGAACCCATTTACATATTCTGTAAATTTTAATACTTAACTTTGTTAATGGACGCGTACTCACTTCTATATAGATATAAAAGAAGAAATATTTAAGTTTCAATGCCTCCATTAGAATGGTCAGATGAATAACAAAATTTACAATTTTGTTTTTTTTTTTCACTCATTCTTTTTTAATTTTATTTTATTAAATGCATATAGCCTGAAATGCTGAATGTATTTAACTAATACAAATCCTACCCTTTACTTTGTTTTTAATTCTTATATATGATTTTTAAGACACAGTTTTTTGGTTCGACTAATTTAAATTCGCATTTTTAATTAAAAATTTTTTTTTTTTTTTTATTGTTTCTTTTTCATCCCGTTACTTTCTTTCTCTATCCTCCAAAAACTGACGTGCTTAATGTTGTAGAGAATCATTAGCTAATTAAGTCTCGTTTATATATACATACATTAAAGAAAACAAAAATGGAAAACTGGCAGACTTTTAACATTGTGAATTTATTACAAAAAAAAAAAAAAAACTTGCATTTCATGTCATTCGTTCCCTCATAATAATGACACATTAACTTGCAAGGAATTTTACCGTTTCTTTTATTATTAAATTTTGGTAGGTTTAGTCCCCAAATTCTGTTTGTTACATTGATTCTGTTCCCTATCATTTTTAATCAGTCAAAGTTTTGTAGCGAACAAGTGAGTTTGGTTCACTCCAGTGGGTTCTATAATTTTATGTCCAAAGTATTCTGACTTTTATTTCATAATTTTTTTTTTACTCTTTTTTGTTTTTGTTTATAATCAACGTTATTTTGGAAGAACAGTTTTCATTAACTGTTCAAGTTTTAACATTCTTTTTTTCAGTCGTTCATTATACCATTATATTATTTGGTCTTGTGTTGCTTATTGTTTTCGTTTTTGCTATAATTTTTAAATTCATTTATTCTTCTGTCGGTAGAAAAATCCAAGTAAATTTTTTTACTTATTATTATTCTGTGCAAAAATATTTCAAGTTTGATAAAAAAAAAAATTATAAGAAGTTATCAAAACCTTAACTTTGGTTTCGGCTTTATTAAAATCTAAACAAAAAAGTCTCGTTTATGATTCGTTTTTTTATTTTGTCTTTTTTAAAAATGAAAATTTATTCTAAAAAAAAAATAAAATCAACTTATTGAAAATTCACTGGGATATTCACATTCAGTTTATAGTTAGGAAAAAAAAAAACCAAAAAACTTTACAAGAAAATTAAAACAAAAAAATTAAAACGTTATGTTCTAAACAATTTCAATATTTAACAGAAAAAAAGTTTTAAACTGCATGATTTAGACGTGATATGAAAGACGTCCGGTTATAATGAAAATATTTGCACTGTTTTGGAAAATTTTTTGGGTGCGGATGTGAGTCGATTTCTGACAAATAAAAGACAAAAAATGTGACCATTTCTTAACATTTTCTTTTACATTCAAAGCCACAAATTTTATCTTAATTTTTTCTACTGATTTTTCAACGCGCATTTATTTCAGTTTTGTCTCAAAGAACAGAAACGAAATAAATTGTGTGCAACAAAACAATTTCTCATTTACACCTTTTGGAATTAGTTAACATATCGCAGGTTTGGTTGTAGATTGGTGTTTTGCAGAATTTAAACGTGCAAATGTAAAAAAAAAAATTCATTAGGAATTTAGCAAGAAAATTCAAATTTTTATTACAACTTGGTTTTGTCAAAAAGTTATTTTTTTGCAATTTTCTTTTTTGTGGCCAGATTTTAATTCTGAATTTGTTTTCTATGTTGAACATCCAAATTTAGCATCTTTATACAATGTTTTTATAGCACTATGAAAAATCTTCGTAAAAATGTTAAGAACTCATGGATAATTTATTGAATTTTTTGTTAAAACTGAGTTTTTTTTTTTTTGCTTGCTAATTGTTCAACTGTTAGTCTTTTAGGTGTACTTCTGCACCTTTGGTATATATTGGAACAAGAGGAAATGTAAGCTGGACCAACAAATTATATTTTAGATAATAGATAAAGGAAGTGATAATATAATGGAAAACCACTCTTATTGATATAATTTACCTCAATATATTCTGATTTCATTACTACCTACCTACATGAGACATTACTATTGATTATTATAGAGCATTTTAAACTATATAATTCAAAAAATGTTTGTAATATAGCCTTTATAAATTTTATAACTCCTTGCAACTTTTTTAATTTTCATAAATCTTTTGTAACTTTTATTTAATTTACTTTCTAAAATTAGTGAAATAATTAAATCACTTTTAAGTATATACTTATCATTCAAATAAGTTAAAACTTTCAAGTGTATTATAAACTTTATACTATATAAAAGTTAATGAAATTTACAAAATTTCCTATAGGTACCAACTATAAATTTTGAAAAAACTATACTCACTATAAATAAATTTTCTTTTCTATTATTAATGATAATGACTTGGATAAAAAATTCATTTATAAAATATAAAAGCGCAATAATGAAGAAACTATGTTGTGTTCTGTTTCTGATAATATGACGGCCGGATGCAATAATATGATTGAAATGATAGTGGGTATCAACTATCAGTCTTTTATATTTCATAAATTAAAATTATTTTTTGTAGTATCAAGTATAATGAATTATCTTATGATTATAGAAAAGAAAATTAATTTAATAATGCAAAAAGTTAATTTTAAACATTTTTAATTGCATTTTTCGAGTTATAAAGTACATATAATAAGAATTGTTTGTTTATATTCGAGTAATTGAATATTTAATTATCAAAATTAAGATATTTATTTAACCATGAACTAAAAGGTAATAGAAGTGTATGATTAGATTTTAACACGTTTCTTTCAAAGTTGTTGTACATTAGATAAGGAGAAATTTACTATTTAAAAATCCATTAAATAATTGTTTTTCTATTTCTTATACTCCTGCTATATTTTTCGAAATTTGTTTTCTAAAATAGCATAGGAAATTGTAAAACGTATATATTGACTACAAATATTATGAATCTATTAAAAAATCATAAAAACTAAATTAGAGTCATAATGTCAAATATATATTATAGATATTATAGAAAAAATTAGCGGTTTTTTTCATGAAATTCAATCATTTAAAAAAATTTATCTATACTACTGAAGAGAAAATATCAATGATAAAAGCAGACGCTAAAAATCAATAAACAAAAAAAAAAAAAAAACGAAGCAAAAATTATATCAGAAGACAAACAGAAAAATATTTTATTTTCTTTTTTACGTTTATTAGTTTTTAGTGGTTTAAACTAAACCATTTTTGTTTTATAATCTCTACATAGAATTATTCTTCTTTATTAAATTATCTGCACTCTTAGTTTCGGAGATCATTAATAAAATATACCACCCACTAAGATAAATTCTACATTTTTTATTTTTTTTTAATTACTTATGTCTCTTGCATTCAATTAATTTTTGAGGTGTATGAAACTCAACATTTGGTTTTTGTATAAATCTAATAAATATATAATACTAATATTTAGTATATGTACTACAACTTGAACCTTTAAATTTAATTTTAACATAATTTTTTTAATCAAATAAGAACGTTAATAATGAATCATAGATGAGAAATAAGGTTTGTGTCACGTGACTTAACTGGTATAAATATGAAAAAATTTTAATATTTCAATGAAATTTGAAAATTTAACTATACATATTTATAATTCGAACATTTATTAACGACTATTTACACTTACATTTAAACCATTTAATATAACATTCTTGTTTGTAATTTATTGTAGATTTTATTTATTATACCCAAAACCTTACCCCAGAAGAACTCTTTTTTTATTTCAGCTTTAATTATGATTCGTCACGAATATATTATGATGATTGATTTCAAATATGATTTCAAATATTGCTTTTATAATTATAAATAATAATTTAAATAACGACGATCAGAGTGTTATAGTTTATAATCCATATAAAATAAAATTAATTTTTCATGCCAATCTTAAAGCCAATCTAATTGAAAAAATCATTTTCATTTCATACACAAATTAATTTTAAATTGTATAAAGATCCATAGATTCAGATTTTCTGTAGTTTACTTTCAACACAAGAATGTTCACATAAATAATAAAATCAAATGTAATTTTTTCTGTTTTTCTTTTTGGTTTTTTTTTTATTTTTTTGTTTTCGACATAAAATCTAATTCTTAATTCCATTGCACTATTAAATAATTAAAAATCTTTTATTTCAGAATTTAAAAATTGCAAATTGTATTCTTTTATTTCAGCATGAAAATTTACGTGTAGTTTTAATTATTTTTACCACCCTAAAAATTCGATGAATCTTAAATGGATCCATTTGTGGCCTAATAATTTTACAATTACTATTACAAATTATCTAGTTATAGAAAGTGCAATTAAAATTTTTTTTTTTTATATTCATTGGATTGGATTTAGACCTACCGCATTTATAACAACTTGTGTCTTGTCTGTCTGTAAAATTTTTATAAGAATAAAAAATAAACAAGAGAAGAAATTAAAAATCCTTTGAAGTCAAAAAAAAAAAAAAACATTTTATTGTAAAAATTTGTTTTGTTTACTTTACAAAAATCATTTAATTTCGGTCCAACAGGTGTCATTGTATTGATTATTTTCAACGAAGCTTTGAAATTTAATAAATATTTTAAAAATGCATTTTTTTTTTCTATTTTTTTTAGTATAGTATAGGTATAAGTATATTTCTGTTAATTGATTTAATTCTAGTGATTATATTTGGAAATTAGTCTTTCTTTTAACCTTTACCGATTAGAGTGAAAATTGATAGCAAAAATATATTTTGCAACTTCATCTAATGGTCAGCTATAACTTAAAAATTTGAAGAAAATAGTAATACGAAATATAAAGAATGGCGTCAAATCAGAAATTTGTTACAATAGAACTCTATATTTGTAAAACAAAATAGAAAAATAGTCACATTCTAAGTAAAACCATAAAAGCATTAGTAATTGACAAAATAAAGTCATATTCGAAAGACTGTTTCTCAAATCTTCAAAATATATTAATCAAATATGAACAGGTATATTATGGTAATGTTGTTAAATTGAAAACCAAGTTTAAATTCCATTTATTTTGGAGCTACATTCATTTAAAATTCGAGAAGGCTTATTTTTCTCAAGTTCTGCTGAATATTTTAAAAAAATTTAAAAACGTTATCAACATAGTGCCTTTGGTGGTTGTAGATTTTAAAAACAAGTCATAATAAATTAGCTCATAATTTTATGTAATTATAACGTTAGATAATAACACTTCTCACTTGTTTTGTTTGAGGTTGGCCAAAAATCCCTATAGACAAAATCCAAAAAACAAAATCGCCAAAAACAAAACCCTCAGACAAAATCTTCAAAAATAAAATCCACAGAGGCAAAATCCCCAAAAATAAAATCCAGCATCTTGCATATAAACATATACGTATATAAATATTGTGGACCAAGAGAGTACCCTGATTTTTAATCCAATTATTTTATCTATTATTGGTTTTACATTATTGATAAAATATTTTATTGAATACCTTGTAATATATGTGTATATTATATACTTTTACTATATACTAAAACTTATATAAAAGTATATAAATACTAAAGTAGTATATAAATACTAAAACTTTACTAAAGTATATTATATACTTTTTTTTTTTTTAAAAGAATGTTCTATCTTTTTTTTTACTTTGTTTTTTATTTATATTTTGAATTTTAATTTAATTGAACTTTTAAATGAAAAATGAAATAAATACACTCAGACCCCGATTTACATCTTTTCAATTTAAAACTTTTCGATTTACATATTCAGTCTACTTGACGTAATTTTCTTTTATTTTACGCTCTTTTTTCCATTTACACCCAATTTCAATTTCTTAAAGTTAAAGACTACTTTATGAATTTTCATTTCGATTTAGACCTCTTTTTTTACACCATCATTTCAGGAACCCGTACTGGTCGTAAATGGGGGTCAAACAATTTGTGTAACAAATAAATTTCAACTAAAATTATATTAATTATATAAAGTCAGACAACGAAAGCTAGGGCCGAAAGCAAACTAAATATGTATGCATACAATTCCATTGTGCACTTTATTATTAAAATTTTGAAATAAAGAGAAAAAAATGAAAAAAAAAACTCTAAAATCATAAATATATAGATGCAAGGATACATCTATTATTTAATAAATATAATATATGGTATAGATATTTTAACAACTAGGTATTACAAATTGTGCGGGCTGCCGTTTCCAAACCCCTTTTAAACATATTATTGAAACTCAAATTTTGTTGAAACCCGGACCAAATTGAAAAACCCTCTGTATAAAACAAAATTATTCTTTTTTGCGATTTTAGTTTTGAAGATATTGTTCGTATCCCATTTGAAACATTTAAAACGTTATAAATTGTCTGAAATTTGTCTGAAATTAAGGTAAAATTCAATCAAAAAATAATATCTTCGACATAATAAAAAAAATGAATGTAACTGCTTATTTTAATACTTATTAGGACTATAATAATCTAATTAAGAATCTGCAGCTATTCCGAGTCCTTACATTTATATGAATTTAAAACTGACCGAAAGATGACCTTCCAATTTTAAGAGCTTGCCAAAAAATATAAAAATATTGATTTTTGAAGGTATAAATCTTAAACTTTTTTACGCCGTTACATTTTGTTAATATACATACATATATCTACGTACATATGTATTATATTATTGTAGTAAATATATAGTTAGGGTATGGCAAAAAAAAATTGTTGTTTAAAAATAATATAAATTTGCAATTAAAAAAAATTAAAAAAAAATATGTTTAGCAAGAAATTTTAACGAGACAAAACAATTTATTTTCATGATTATGTTTTTATATTCTGCAATGATTTACAATTTTTCACTTAAACCTAAAATTATTAAACATGGAATCTATTGAAGGCATACAATTTAGCTCCATAACAACAAAATTTAACAAAATTTTCAAATTTAGCTCCATAACAAATGCGGGAAAAAATTGGTCTACAAAATTATTTTGCAATACAATTAAACTATAATTAATATTTAATGGCTTTATCTTCAACGGTTTAGAAGTTGTGTAAACAGATGGACAGACAGACTATTACGAAAACTGAAACTAATAGGCAAATTTTTCTAAATTTTTTTAAGAATATGCTATAAAAATTAATGGGTGGCGCTATGAAATGCGACACTTACCAAATAATTAAAGTGAAAAAATAACAAAAAATAATATATTTGAAATAAAACAATTGTTATTTAATATCTAAATGTCATGATTTCATTAAAACAATTTAATATAATTACTGTTATGGCAAGTTGTGATATTTCATTTTAGATTTTTATTTAGTGATTTAGACATTCTTTACAAATTAATTTAATTTTTTTTAATACATATGAATATATATTTTAAACATTTGAAACGTTTATAAGTACATATATACATATATAACATATTTACATGTTTGAGTCTTATTTATGATATTACTTTTTTACATACAAACACACAAAAACGTATAAATATGTATATGTATTTACAAATGTGCTTAAGTAACAAAATAGACCGTTATAGTGAAAAATTGTTAAAAATAAAATAAAGTTAAAACGGTTTATCTCTTATTTAGATGGCGTGTGACTATAATTTAAAAAATACTTGTAGGGAAATTTTCGCTGTTTTTTTTTTTTTAATAAATTGCAAGAGTTGCTGACTTTTTTATAGTTGTACGACAAACAAAGTGAAAAATAAAAGTATAAAACAAAACACTAAATATTACAAATAAATATGTCCAGTAAAATTACGATACGTATTTTTTTTTTATGTTTTTTATTTAATTATTTTTAAAATTAATGATTTGAAATAAACTCTGTGCCGTCATAAATATCGCTTCGAAATAGCAGAATCGAGTTAAAAAAGTTAACTTTTTTAATCCTACTAGTGAGGAGAATGACAAATGTCAAAGTCTTATGAAGTATAACTATTGTTTTTTTTTTATTTCAAATTAAAATAAATAAGTAAACGATATCGTTCAATTGCACTCATAATACTTTTTAATATTTATTTTTTATTAGAAAACTCCATTATTTGTTTGAAATAAATAAATGTTCTAATCTAATTTTGACAGTTCAAATTCATATTTAACTCTAGTCGTTTGGAAATGGTAAAGTAAATTTAACTCTGCATGTGAATGTGGTAGCTAATCCTATATAAACGTATAAACTCTACTCAGAGTAAGAAACGAAACGCACTCCATCTGAAATAAAATGTTAGCAAAAAAAAATTTTCATATTGATAAACGAGAAAAAAAATAAAAGAAACCGATTAACTCCTAATGTAAAGTCATTTTGATACAGAAACTTTTTACTTAAAATGGGACTTAGCTAAAATGAAATCAGAAAAAAAAAAATCTATTTTTAAATATGTATTAAGTATAATATAGTATATTTATTTCAATAAAAAAATTATTATAATTTAATTTAATGAGATCTGGAAGATATGAGATTGTTTAACAAATTACAAATTAAATAATTAATAAATGTAGGTAGGTACTTAATAGAAAATGTTTTAAAAATAATTAAACTATCAAGAAATCAGAGTTGTCTTATTTTAAAATTGATATTTTCATCTTGAAAATTTTACCATATCTTCACAAAATATTGATTTTTAATAAAACCTGTACATAATATGTCACTTAACTAAATATATTATTGCCATAATATAAAATCTATAGAGTATAGGTACTTACATATATATTAGTAGATAGTTATGTATAGAAAGAGTTACATTTATTTAAAAATATCAAAGCTTATACCTATTTCTTTATTTTTATATTAATACAAAAAACTGTTCGTTTTGTATAGCTTAGCTTATTTCAAACTAAAAAATCTAAGATCTCAAAATGGATGCACTTTAAGAAAATTTCTACTTTCTATTACATTACTGTCATAATATGTACTTACATATATACAAATTTAAAAAAATGCATCTTAAATATATGTATGAGACTTTATATATTATGTTCATCTGAATAAACTTTTACCAAAAATAGCATCAAATAAAATATAGTAAAATAATAAAAAGAAAACAAGAAATGACAAAGTTTCTTTTCATACTCTTTATCTTTTTGACAGTTTTCCCATCGCAAAATATACGTTTATTTTTAGTTTCTATATTCAAATACTTTTATTTTTTTTTAATTTATGTTCATTTCCTGAAAAATGAAATATCTTAAAGAATCTATCTGAAGAAATTTTATTTTGTATTTGTATAATATACACAAATATACACAAACATATAAAATGTTACATAGCGAACTTATATCTATATAAATTGTGAAAAAATATTAGGTAAGTACATATATATATATATATATTTTTTTTTTTAGTTTTAATTTTTCTTCCAGCAGTTGTTTTTGTTGCAATATACATTAGGGAACAACTATTTTATGTATATAGATGTATATATGTATAATAATAGTAACAAACAATAGCAAATTTGAAAAAAGATTTTATTTTATACAAATAGGTACTTAGTTCAAAAAAAAATATTAAAAATTTTCCGATATAAAGTTTTCTTTCACATACATATTAAAGTACATGAATGTATTAGAACGACAAATAAAAAGAATGACAGTTTTTAAGATGCAAAAACTTTATTAAAGCTTTTCTTCTATGCATCTACATAGTACATAGTATATAAATTAATATTTGAAGTGCTTTTTTATTTAATGGAATACATTTTAACTAAAAAAAACTAAAAAATTATTCATGCATTTCAAACAAAAGTCAAAGTAATTTAAATTTCGCAAATGTAGCTACTTGTGATAAAAAAATTATTTTAAAGTAATTAAAGCGTTCATTTAAAGAAAAATATTAAAAAAAGTTATTCTGGTTTATGTTAAAATTTTTTTTTATCCTTTTCCATCCTATAAAAACACAAGGCATCCACTAAAATGCATATTATTCGTATTAAACTTAGCTTCAGTTTCTTGAATAATTAATTTTACCCAGCCGTTGATTACTCAACAGTAACTATATATTGTATAAGAATATTATTTTTGGGCGTCATCTTTTATGCTATACATTGATTATTTTTATATATTACGATATGAATCATCCATCTGACCGTAGTTTCAATCCCGGACCTTTTAATTGAAAACCCAGCCACTTAACAATTATGTCATAGTTCAGATTTAAAAAATTCTATAAATTATGGTAATTTCTTTAGGTGTATTTTATTTTATTTTTATTTACACTCTTATTATTTACCACAAATATTTTTAGACTCTTATGAAAACCTTGTAGTTCTAAATTTTGTTTTTATAATCAACAAATTAAAAATGTGTCGAGCAGAACAAAAATCGTTTATTTCACATTTTGCAGTAAAATGCTTAGCCCTTTTTTAAAACATTTTTATTTCACTCTAATTGTAAAAATTAAAGTTTAAAATGATTTTTAAAATTTTTAGAAAAATTATTTTGGCAATGATTTGTTTTCACTCCAAACCTTTGCATTTATGTAATTTAATATTTTTCTTTGGTATTTATAAATATACAATGTAAATATACAATGTAAATATCTATATATGTACATATATATACATAGGCATATATATTTTTTTTATTTTAATTTAAGAAAGTATTAAACTTTTCCACTAATTTTGTGTTTTTGTTTTTGTGTCGTTCAAAACTTTTCATTCTTAACTTTTATTTCTCGTTATAATTTTCTTTCTCATCATTCTTTTTTTCTTTTTTCTCTTTCACTCTTCTTTATTATTTTAAATAATTTTAAAAAGTTCTGTTGTAATTGTATTAAAATACGTATAATATTATGTATGTATAATAAGTTCATTTAAAATATAGTTTAAAAAAATAAGTATACATTATAAAAAAAAGGAAAAAAAAATTCCTCAAATTTTCATCACTTCTTTTTTGGTTTGTTACTCAATATTTTCCCTCTTTTTAAGTATTTTTGTATAGCTTTTTAACGTTTTACAGTAATAATAGTTCCAGGATTTACAGAATAATATAATTTTTCTAACCTTAACTAATACATAAATCAAATAATTGTAATTTTTGTTTGTATGGATTTTTGTTTTGTATTTAAGTAATACAAACAAGTAATTAAAACAACAATTATAAAAACTATGTATATTGCATAATACTAAAAAACACTTTGATTACTTACATCTTAGAAAAATTGAGTTTAAATTAACCTTTTTTTCAGACAAGTTTTTTAACCATCATCTTGAAAAATAACAAGAACTTAAATTATGATAAAAAGTTAATCGGGCTTATTATGGGAGAAAAAGTATTGAAGCATAATATTTACATTACATATTTATGTATCTATATATTATATTATATAACGAGGAAGAGTACAGTAAAGTAGACTGTGTCAACTCTGGGATTCTCGTATGAACGTAATATATACTGGTTTTATCTATATAATATATAGATACTTGATCATCTTTTACAAAGTTTCAGATGTTTTAGTACCGATGCTAAGTACCGTGATATATTTATGTTAATTTTTGATTTGTATGACAGTTAACCGGACCTGTTGCATCAGAACAACCAAATTTTACAGAAGTTATTACCCTAAAACTTTATCTGCCCTAACTTTTATCGTCTTTTGTAAGATTTCAGATGCATAGTTTCATTAAGTTCCAAGATGTGCAAGTTACCTGAACCTATGCTGCTCTAGCACAACCAAATTTTACAGAAGTTGTTAGTATACAATTCGACATTTTTCCACGAAACTTCGGATACCTAGCTTCAATAGACTCGGAGTTATTTTCATTTAAAAAGAGAAGTTGTATGGCAGCTACCCGAACCTGTTGCACCAGTATAACCGAACTTTACAGAAGTTATTGCCATAAAACTTGATCATCATTTCTAAGATTTCAGATGCCTAGCTTCATTAAGTTCCAAGAGGTGCAAGAAGCCTGAAACGGCTGCTCTAGACCAACCAAATTTTATCAATTTTTTTTTAAGTTTAGATTGTAAAATTTCCATCTACATAAAATGTTATAAAATTGTATGTACCTATTTGATGGCGCCACGAAATGAATTCATGTGCCATAATGGCAATACATTGTCTTCTTCTAAAGAAATGAGTACAGTTTTTGCTAAATGACATTTTCTTAACAAAACTTACTAGGATGAACATATTAGAACAATAAAGCATTTAAAATTGTTGGGGTCGACGACGATAAATTATTCAAACCGTAATTTTGTAACTCCAAATATTACTCATAATTATTTTCATTAATATTTAAGTAATTATTATTCTTTTCATAAAAATAAAGAAGTGGTTTTAATGTAGCATATTTATAACGACTTTTATTTATTATAACTTTTCAATATTATTTTATATAAAATTAAGATTTTTAAAAATTTACACATTTGTTAATTCTACTATATAGATTTAATTCAACGTTATGGTTTTATTTTCCATTTAATTTCAAATTAAAAATATATCCGATTTTTTTTGCGTATATCGCTATATTTCGCCATTAAATATATGAAATAAGACTATTAAGTCCTTATTGCGCATGGTTATATTTCACGGTCCCGTATTTGTAATATTTTCATTTAGTATTTGTCTTGTTTGTTCATTTTATATCATGAAAACACTCTATTCTAGAATATGACAAAGAAATAAATAAAATAAAGCTTTCATTTAAGAAAATATCCCTCTGGTAAATATTAAAAATTTGCACAAATTAGCACACACTGTTTTAAAAAAAAAATAATCTAAAGATAAAGAAAAAAATTATAAATTCATAAGGTTTATCTTAATTACTTGAAGATATTAAAATACAATTTTCTCTTTATTCTTGGATAAATATGTATATATATGTTTGTATATATTTATGAATGTATAAAAGAATCAATAATTAAAAAATTTAAAACAAAGAACATCTGAATTTGATTTTTAATTTTTTAAATTAACCATTTTTAAGTTGTATGTATTGTGAAAATCTTTAATTTATATCTTTTAACTTATGTTGTTCTTGTTACTATATATGTATAAATAGAAAATCCTTGGAACCGAAAAATAGTATTCAATAGAAAATCACTGTTACAATTTTTCTTTTAAAAAATTATGTGTTACAATATAAGTGCCTTACCTCTGTAGGTAAAGTATAAAGTTAAAATGCTATTTTGAACGGTTATTCGAATAAAACGGAATGCAACCCCATACAAAAATTAAAAGACGAATTGTTTAATAAAAGAAATTTCATCTTTGAAAATTTAATTAAGCCTAATTTCATAATTATATAACTTGATTTTTTTCTAAATGTTAATTTCATCTTTTTTATTTTTTAATAACGCAGAAAAAGAAACTTTAGAATAAATACACTTTAAATTGATATTTCTAACTTATTAATGTCAGTATATAAGTATTGTATATGGACTTTTTAAACAAAACAATTAAAAAATAGTTGAAAAAAATTTAATAATTTATAATGCATTTTCTCATTATTGCTAAGTGTTTAATTAAATAATGTTAATTAAGAAAGGTTTTTCTTAAGAATATTTACATATATACTCTATATTTATTTGGTATTTTAAAGTAACCCTCTTATAATATATTAAAGATTTTTGATATCCTTTTTAATTATGATAATTCCCTTGGTAATACGACATTCTATCTAGAATACATTGTTTTCAATCATTTATAACACATGTGAATAAATTATATTTTTAATGGATATTTTTTCTTTACTTGTAGCATAATATAACAAAATTATATTATTAAATTGTGGTATAATATTTTAAGCAAATTAATTTAACAGTGACTATCTGGGGAAACTTCTAAGTTTATTTCAACATTGAAAATATCAAACTGCATAACCATTTTAGATATTTGAAAATGTTATCTTTATTGATTTTACGACTCTAACATAAATAAACTATATATATACAAGAAATATATACATACATATAAATGTATATATATGTATTTTTATTATAAAATAACTAAATTTTACAAATAAATGTTTTGACCGAAGATCCGTCCGAAGATAGTTCGTTGTACAAAGAGATTAAGTTTGAACTGCATTTTCAATACAAACTTCACTTTAACAATTAGTGAGAGAATCTTAACCAACAAAATAGTCGACCAATTTCATAGCTGATGCGTGATGGTTATTTTTGTATCAAAGCAAGACTTTTAATTTTCATTTCTTTTTTTAAACTTTTGTTAGTTCCTAAAAATTTTTGATTGCTTACTAAAAGATTTCTAATGTTATTCCACGATTTCTTTTTAAGGTCGGTATTATCAAATTTACCCAGTCAATGGTGAAGTAGTTAAGACATCGGCCTTTCATACGAAAGGTCTCGGGCATATAGATTAATAAAAAAAAACAATAATATTGATTTAACTTTACAATTGGTATATAATAAATATTTAGTGAATGTCATATGCTCCTTAAAGGGGTGGAAAAATTTTAAGCATATTGAAATTTAATTAATAATTCATTAGCATTTACAAATTAAGTATTGTAAAACTTTTAAAATAATTTTTGTAATAATGAAAAACACTTTTTCACGTTTTAACAATTTTATTACCAACTAATGCTTCTTCTTATAATTTGTCTTATTCTAATTAATCAAATATATGTACATATGTAGATGTACTCTATACGTACATATTTAAAATACAGTTATGAGAGATCAATTATTCAGCATTAATTATTATAAATTTATACGGACTATAACATAACAAATCATATGGTACAGTAAACAACAAAATTAAGTTTACAGTACAGATTTACAATAATAATATAGACTCGTTTGTTAAAATATATTTTATTGATAATATTCTTTCATTCCTAAAGTGCTGATTACTATAAATGTTTTCCAAACAGAATGTTAAAAATCCTATTTTGGAATTTAAATTTTCTAATACTTGTAATTTAATTATTTGTACCCTAAATTTAGTTAATTTTCATCTATTCTTAACTTAATATATTTCATTTTTTTTAATGAAACTCATTTTCATAATTATTTCTATGAATCCTAAATTATAAAATGTAATTATACTTGAAAGTTATTAATTTTAGGACACTTCATAATAATTTTTTCGCACTTTACTTTTTTTTTACTTTTATTGTTTTTTTTTTTTATTTTATATGACCAAAATATTTTCCTTACGCTTTTAAATTATTTTTAGTGTATTATGAACAGTGTTATGGCATGCTTAACTGACATTTCAACCCTCTTGTGATAAAATTCTACAACTTATTGTACTTTCATTTAATATTTTTTTATTATTTAGTTTTTGTTTTTAAAACAAAAAAAAAAATTCTTTTATGTTAAAAACTGAATTGTATTTTAGACTTTTTTTTAATATATGTGAAACGCTTGTGAATGTAAAATTATTCCGCTTATCTAAAATCTTTACTTTGACACTAATGTGAACAAGTTGTGTGTGTGAACGTTAAAAGACTCACTTTTTTATGAATTTTATTTAGAACAAGGCGTAATAATTTTTTTTTTTAATTCAGTTTTGTTCATATCCCCATAAAGGTAAACATTAAAAAATAAAAAAAAAGTGACTTTTTAATGATCTTCAACACTTTTTTTCATATGGAAATCCTATTAGTGTTTTTTTTTCATTTCTGTTGATTTTTTTATATATACATATAAGCAAGTTGGAGAAAGAGCATTAAGTACAGAGAGTCAAAAAAATCTTATACAAAATTTGAATAAATATATTATTAATTTTGATTATTTGTATTATATAATAAAATAGGAATATTTGAACTGCAATTATTTGCATCAAAAGTTTTCTTTTTTAGATCTATCAAATTAAATCATAGTTTTATCAATTAAAATCTTTGTATAATCGCCATTAATACTAGCTTATAGATCCCTTTGAAATATATTATCCAAATATTAAGGAACAATTTTAGTTAGCTAATACGCAAATCGTTTAAATTTTTTTTTTTTAAATTTTTAAAGGAGAGATATGGAGCGATATATCATACGTTGATAGTAAATAGGTCGGACGAACGGATCGTTAATAGATCGTTACGGACGAACGGACAAGATGAAATAAAATCTTTTTTCAAATTTTTTTGAAAATGTGTCAAAAAATTAAATTACCAATTATATTGTTAGTTATTTAACTTGTTTTGAATACATTGGTTTTTCCATCATGTTCCTTAAAACTTTTTAATTCAAATTGCTTCTAATAACTTTTTACCACAGTAACTGAATTTTTTATACACTATGTTAAACTTATATAATATGTATTATTTTATAATTTTGTTCAGATATTATAATTATGTGTATACAATGTACATACATTTTATATAAATTTCATACTTATATTAGGTTATAAATATGATTTGCAGTTCTCAGTCTTTGTTAAAAAAAAGGCCTAAAAACCTGGTATTACAAAAGGTGTTACTTTTATTTCCCTTATACTTAATTTTATTTAATTTTTTTTCTTCGTTTATTCTTTGCTCAGTTACATGTACTGTAAAACTAGTAAGCTCACAAATGTATTCCGTTGTTCCCATTTTATTAAGAAGTAATGTATCTAAAAAGTAACATCAATGAAATGTGGTATACTTTAGTATTATAATTCAAGATTTACATATTTTTAATTAAAAATAAGGATAATAATTATTTAACTTAACACATATACGTATGTTTTATATACTAACAACAGGTAAAGTACAATTTTTAAATCAAAATTCTTTTTAAACGAAACAAAAATATATGATAAAGTGATTTTCAAAAATTTTTATTTTATTAGGTTACGGTTATACTATAAGAAAAAGCTTGTAGCGCTTAAATTATAAGGGATAGCTACCGCGAATAATATGGTAATAATTTTAAAAATAAATTAAATTACAATTAATTTAATTTAAATAAATTGATGTTAGCTTGTCTTCTCTGAGATTTTTAAAATGAGCATAATATATAATGAGTTTGTGGGTCACTGAAAATAATATTAAATTTAACACATCATAATTAGACTTACTATACTACAAAACAACAGTTATATTTCAATCCCCAAAATACGGATTCGGATTCATATTATTACGTTGGAATACTTTCTTGATTTCATAGCCCAAAGATATTCCTGTTTTAAATATTATTAATACACTTTTTATTCAATCGAAAAGATTTATATTTTTTTTTTATATTTATGAGTTTCCATCAATGTTATCAAATTACATTTTTCTTATTTATGTAATTTTTACAATTTTTAATCGCTTTAGATTAAACAAAAAAAAAAAATTTTCCAGTTTATTTTAATTATATTTTCTTCGAATTCATTCACTAATTAATCAAAATAAAATAAATCAATACTATAGACTCTAAATAGATAATTTAGATTTCATTCATTGTTAACAATATTCTATTACTTTTGAATATTTTTATTTTTTATATCATGTAATAAAACAAGTAGCAAAAATTAAAGAAAAAAAAATAATTTTAGTTTTATTTCGTTTTAAAGAATTAATTAAAAAGATTTAAACGAAAACTAATATAATATATTGCATTAAAAATTTTCTAAATCAATTTCCTGTTTAACTTATCAATATTAATTAAGTTTTTTTTTTTTTTGTGGAAAAAAAGAAGCGAATTGAAAGATTTACGCAATAAAAACAGAACAAAAGTGCAATGCCCTGTTATAAATATTCATAGAAAATTAGGATTACTGTCAATTAAAAACTATTTGTTTTCTTTGACGTTTTGAGTTCTTGTCAAATAAATAGGAATAAAAAAAAACTATTTTTTTTTTTAATTTATTAATTATTTGTATTAATTATATAGTTATTAAATGTAAATATATATAACAAAAAAAAAAAAAAACAAAGATATCGAAAAATATTTTTAGAAAAATTAAAATATATTTTAATATATTTTTTGAATTGCAAATTGTATTTTCGTTTGCTCAAACTTAAGAAACTCTAAAAATCACCAAAATTTTAGTACGTTTTATGGATTTCATTTGTACGTTTTATAGACTCTTTAAATTTCGGATTCCTAACTATGTAATAATGATAATTTACCATAAATTGAAAAAAAAAAATTTGGTTAACGTAAAATGATTGTAGCAAAATAAAATTCTTTTACAAAATAAAAAAAAATTTTTTTTTATCTAATACGAAGAAGAAAAAATCATCAACATAATTTTTACTTTTTTTTTTTTAATTTTTATTTATTCCTTTTTGTATTCACAAAAATATTTTGTTTCTCATATAAATTATAATTCTTGGTAATTAGATTAATTGTTATTTGACTTTAATTGCGATAATTTATATTCATTACAAAAATATAAAAATAATTTCTGACTGTTTCTTTTTTTTAATTTTTTTTTTTGTTTTGTTTTTTTTTTTTTTTTGAATTTTGCAATAAAAAATTTATGACTTGTGAATGTGTTTGAATTTATATTTTCTTTTTCTTTCTATCCTTTTTGATTCTGTTTCAATTATTATTTATATTTTCATTCTGTTTAATTTGAAATCATTGCAATACTTTGTAGATCAACTTAAAAAAAATTAAAAAAATGTTCATTTAATATCAAATAATACAAAAAGGTTATCACCGGTGACACTGTACAATCAATGTTTATGGTGTTTTATAAGAAACAGAAACAGAAAAAAAAAATATTTAAAAATACGCGATTGACCTTATTGACAGGAACACTGTATATAATGAGTGTTGTTAAGTTGCAGCAACGAAGTGAATATAGTGATTAATACAAGAAAAAAAAAATTTTTTTTTTGTAATAAAGAACGTATCTAAAGAATGAAATAATTATACATAAAAAAAAAAGATGAAAGCAAGAACAATTCGTAGAATTTAAGTTATAAAAAATAAATAAATTAATTGGCGACAAGATTTTATATAAAATGAAATAGAGAAATACTTTTGTGTATTGATTATAATATTATTATACTTCTTTATTTAGCCGAAAGGTTAAAAGTTTATATATTATATTCAATAGTAATATATTTTAGTTTTAAATCTATTATTGATTTTAGTTTTTTTTTTTTATATATTTAATAATCTTAAACAACAATAAAATGCGATTAAATAATAACATTAAATTAGATTCTCATATTAATTATAAATTAAAATTAAGAAATTATGTATTTATAAATTTGTATATAATAAATACATACAAAGTAAAAAAAAAACAGATAAAATGAAAATAATCCAAAGAATTTCACTTTTATCTTGTATCTTATTTTGTTTAAGAAATATGTAAATTTAGTTTATTTAAAACTCCTTCTTTTAAACTTTGTTAAGTAAACATTAGAATTTTAAATAATGCCAAAGGTCATATTTTTTTTATCATTCATTTTATGACTATTTATTTGATGATCAGTAAAATATCAATATCGGAAGTATTGATCGAATACATAATAATTTTTATACCTATACCTAATCTTATAAATTTTTTTATTCTTTTCTTGTCTACATAAACGTTAATATGTATTGTCAAATATGACACTTAAATTGTTAAAACAACCGTAAGTGAATGATTTATTATAATTTGACATTTATTTGACAGATTAATTTCAGTTAAACGAGAATTTTATTTTTATTTTATTATTTTATATTTTATTAATTCATTATCTTAAGTTTTTTATGACTATTCTTATATTATACAATATATTTATATATATACATACATATATAAAATTATTATTATTATCAATTACAAAACAAAAATAAAAAGTATCAAAATATTAAGTAATATAACATACTAAAAAACATCAGGTGAAGTTAATTAATATTCAGTATATTTTATTAATCCTATTGAGACGAACATACATACTTTTTGACTTTTTAATAAATAAAAGTGAAAGAATAATTTAATATCTGAATTCTGAGAGGTGTCAATATTAGTGTTGTTGTACTCGTTGTTTTGCTTTTTATTTTTATTACTATTCATTCTATTATTATATTTTTAATATTACTGTATATGTACATACATATTATATTATAACTATATGGTAGTATCTATATGGCATTTTAAAATATAAAAATAAATACATATATACAATTATATAAATACATATATGTATATTGTATACATATTATATTTATATTATGTCTGTTTATAGTTAATAATTTTATAGTAAAAAAAAAAATCAGATACAACTCACGCGTGTCTTATAATGAAAAATAAAATCAAAAATAGGTATATAAAAATTATATAAAAATCACAAACCATAACATTTGACAGATATTTGATCATAAAAGTCAAAACGTTGATGGTCATAAAAATTAAACAAAATTAAAAGAGAAAATAAAAAAAGAAGAAAATTAAAAAAAAAAATATCAAAAATCATAAATTAACGAAATTTTAATAGGATAAAGCGGTATATTCAGTAATTTTATTCAATTCGATATTATTTTTTTTAAATTTGACTTGACCTTATTTTGTTATCACTTTTTTCCACTCTGAAATAATTAGTGGTTATATTATTAAAATAGTAGTGGTCAAACAAATCATAATGTTAACGAAATTAGTGACAAAGGCACTAAATATAATCACATTCAAAGAAAGGTGGAGAACAGTGCGCACTAGAGCTAAGTGTAAACATTTTATTAATGAAAAGAATACATTAAACTGAAATATTTGATATTATGTTGTTTCAGTTTAATAGGTATATGCCTTACTTAATTTCATAATTAGAGGCAATTTAATAATTGTTTAAGTTTTCTTTTTATACTCTCTTTTCAATACTCCAATAAGACATTCATTGAGTATACATTTGTGGAAATTTGATCTTGTAAAATATTTTTTATTTCTGCTTTAATTTTCTGTTTTCCCTTTCCAACAAAAGGATCTCGACAAAAAATTCAGAAGCAACAAAACTACATACTAGTAGGAAAAAATTACAATGACAACAAACTGTTCTTAATTTTTATTGTATTTGATTCTCTCATAATAATGGGTGACATTTTTATTATTTTATTATAGATCATTTGCTAAAGTCTAATTTTTTTTTTTATTATTTGTTTTGGTTATATATTGAAGCGAAGAAACTAATAAAATTAATATTTTTTTATGTATTTTTATAAGTTTGTTCCTCTTTTTGACTTCTAATTATGAATTCAACAATTTTATTTTTTTTTTTTTTTTTTTCTCTTTTTTTATTATAATTTGTTGGGAAATACATAAAATATAGATGGACATTAACCAACTAATTTATATTTGTATATTTATATACACATATTGTCTGTATGTAAAATAGAAGTTTGTATATGTACCAATACAAATTTTTTTGTTTATTAGCCAAAAATACTAATTGAGAACCGTGAAGAATAATAAATTTTAAGAACTTTTTAATTATTTGTTATGATATTTTTTATGGTTTTTAATAGTGTCTTTTTTATTAAAATGGTGCTGCTATTACTGGTGAATTGATCTGATTAAAATGTATTTTCTTTTTTTCTCTAGGTTTACACTTAGCTTGTTTAAATTTTATGACGGAGAAACATATTGTTGTGGGAGACAATATAAAATTAATATTATTTTTTGTCACATTAAAACGTAAACGAAAAGTATATGAATATTTACACTTAATACAAATGTCATGTTTTCTAACTTTAATTTTTTTTATTACTCTTTTCACAATAATTAACCAGAAATAAATTTATTTTTAATTTAAATTTTTTTTTTTTTGAAAATATCATCCAAGCCGTGAAAAATAATGAAACAAAAATAAACTTTTGTTTCATTATTTTGAAATTTTTTTCTTTCTCCGTAACATTCATTTTTGAAGTACATAATTTAAAAAATGTTTAGTTATACCTAATAAGAATTTTTTTATTTTAAAATAGGACTTTCTAACACCTCAGAAAATTTCAAGTTTGTGATTAACACAGTTTTCCGGTGATATGCAGATTTAAAAATGATAATTGTGTACAATTGTGATAATTACATACAATGTAAATTTAATAATTTTTACATTGATTTATAAAGCTTAAACTTCGATATAGATATTTTAAAATAGGGCTTTTCTAAATTTATAGATGCTATAACTGTGCAATAGGTGGAACTACATAAAAAAGTCGTTTCAAAATAATAATTGTTTTATAAGAACTATTCAAGGTTAAAATTGTAATGCTCCATCTTAAACGGTGAAGGTTGTAGAAGTTTTGTAAACAAAGGTACGAACTGTCCAATATAATCAACTAATAAACTTTTAAATTTTTTTAAATGTGTTAAAATGAACAATAACTACAAGTCCTTTTACATTCTGATACATACATCTTATAATGCATGACATATTCAAAAATAATGTACACATTTTTAATTAGGCTATTTTGGCTTGTCAAAATTTAATAATTAATTAATATACTTATTTAAATTTAATAATTTATGTTCACTAGCTGTTAATGATTACGGTACAAAACTTGATGGTATTTACCGCTTAATTGTGGTTGAACTTTAATAATTTAGATTTGCTTATATAAATACAGATTTACACAATTTTCTTCTAATATTTAATTGCATTTCATTACGCTTTTTAATATATTATTTATTTTTATTACAAAAACATTGAAATTCAAACTTGTTCCACCTTTTTTAACAAAACTTACTGGATTTTACTCTTACTTATTCATTAATTGGAAGAAAAATATTATTTTAATTTATGTTTAACTTTTAAATTTTTTAATTTAAAATACATGGTGCTTTATGTCAATCAAACCCGGCTGCAAGAAAAAAATTTTTATTAATCCTATAAAAAACAGAACGGCTAAATTAATTTCGATAACAAAAATCCCACAATCTTTGGATGATAAGATCAAAAATAGAATTTTTATTAGAATCACGTACGCTTTAAATGGTATCGCATCAATGGAAAATTATTTAAAATTACCTAATAAAAACAATTCAGACAATTAAAAACAAGAAAAGAAAACAAAAATCTCTAGTATTCAACCGTTATTTTTACGAATATACAAATAAGTATTATTGTCAGTGTTATAATCGCATCAAAATGTGGCAGACTACATATGTCAAATTGGTTTTCTATTGCAAATAGAAAAAAAAATATACCAAACGTCCTTGAACACATTATTTTTTATTATTATTGCATCCTTTTTATGTATTCATATATGAACATATACAAATGCATTTAAAACTAAGTACAAATGATTTAAAAAAAAAAAGAGGAAAAACTGTCAATTATCACCCTTTCTGTGTTTTTTGTCATTTTTTTATTTTTTTTTTGAATTTTTTTCAATTCTTCAATCCCAGTTGGCTTAAAATAATTCTCTTCATTCATACTGGGTCTGTCATGTTGTTTTTTTAATGTATCTGCCTAGTTTAGCAATAATTATTTATATTGAAAACAAAAAAAAATAAATAAAATTTGTAATCCCCTTTCATTAAATTCGTCCCTTTATACAATAAATTTCTGATGCGGCAGCAACAGACTATTGTGGTATTTGTCCCTGTTCTAAGAAAACATCAACCATTTTTTGTTCTCTTTGGTGGCGTTGTTGCGTTTAATGTTTTGTTATTCTTAGAGTGGATTTAGAGTTAATATTATATTAAATAAAATAATCAAAAAAATACCCTTTAATTTTGTTTTTCGAGATTTAGTTGACGGCTATGATGTCGATAATGATGAAAAACTCACTTTGAAATCTTTCAATCAAAATTAAAAACGATAAAAAAAAACAGTAAGAGGTATGCAAAGTAGCTTATGTTTATTACTTTTTCTCAACACTTTTGATTTAGTAAAGGGTAAAAGTTAAAATGGCAATGTATCCTTATTTATTTAAAAAACAAAACAAATATTTTTAATTTATACCGCACGTTCTGGAAATTATCAAATAGAAAAAATTATAATTCTTATTTTTGTTTTTTTTGTTCGTCAGATTCAGCAAATTTAAATTCATCACAGCTAAAAAAAAATACGGAAAGATAAAGAAATAAGATCACGCGCATTTATGATTTGCTCAGAAATTCTGCAATAAACATAAGATTTAGGTTATGGAAACATTCTAATAATGAATAATTGGTTCAAATTGTCAAAACAGTCATGATTTTTAGCTTTATATATTTATATTTTTTTAAATATGTACATATATGTATGTATGAAAAGCATTAACAATATTTAAACCTACAATCGATTAGACTATGATATATATATATACATATTTATTACGTAAATAAAATTATTTAGGTCCTTTAATTTTATTTTGAAAACAAATTTTATTATAATGAAATCAAGTGCCAATAGAACAATTTTAAATATGAGGGTGAATAATAGGTATGTATATGTTTTTTAAAAAAATATTGAAAATAAAAAAGTTGGATTAAAATATTAATCAAATTAATTAAACCTGAACTTATATCGGTTCAGAAAAATATAAGAACATTACTTATAATTTTTGATCTAAATTAGAGCTATTATATATCAGATAAAATGAAAGCTAAGCCAATCTATGATTCAATATTTCAAAATATAAAGTTGTACATCGTTATTACATTTTTTAGATCAAAATAAATTAGTGTTAAATTTTTAATTATAAAACTACAAAACATAAAAAAGAGCTCATCATCATTAGTAACAATTTAATTGCCGTTACATTAAGGTTTTATAAAAAGATGGCGCTTAAATGAAACTAAGTAGAAGAAATTAAATATATATATATATACATGTATATGGATACACATATATAACCATTAAAAAATGACTTTTTTTTTTTCTAACGAACCTTTTTTTTTTGATTTCTAAAATAAATATTTTTTAAGTACAAATTAAAACCTATTGAAAAACATTAAGATATAAAACAACTTTCGTTTTGTTTTTATAATACGCGTGCTTCAAATTCTCATTGTAGATCATTTATTCAATATCAACAAAACGAATAGAATGAAAAACTTATTGCTAAGGTACTCATAATCAGTTTTGTTGTGCAATTATTACTAGTTCTTTTTTCATCATCGGTTAATAACTTTTAATGGCATTTTCCCATTAATATTTTAATCGTATTTAATGCTCCGCATGTGAATTAGGAGCAACAACAATTAACTAGTTTTTTTTTCACTTTAACAAGAGTTGCCCTTGATCGTTTATAACTTGTGTTCTATTCAAGCTTTTTGTATATGTCTTAAATAAATCTCAAGTGAATAAAAACGTCAATTTGGAATTTTTGAATCCAAATCATATTAAGGAAAAAAAGTAAAGTAAAAATTACATTTAACATCATAATTATTAGTTTTAAAATATCTAAATAGAAAATTTCACATCGCTTTGTAGATACGCGATTTATAAATAAAAAATCGATAAAAGATCATCATTATAATTATGAGGTTTACTTTTTTTTTTTAAATTAAAACTTATACATATTATATAAATATATATATGTGCGTACATACATGTGAAACATTAAAGATGAAATGTACCATTTATTTATTTTATACAATTATCAGTACTAAGTTTATATTTAATTGTATTAAGACAATCTCGATTTAAGAAAAAAACTCCATGATATTTATTGTAAACCTTCATTACTGATCCAGGTAAATGTTACACACCATTTTTTAATGGATTTCTAAAATATGTGAAAGGGAGTAATCATGAATCTACAATAGTTTTTTTTTTAAATGATAGTTTTTTGTTGATTATTTGGGTCTTAATAAATATTTAGTGTATTAAACTTATCATTTGAAATTCGGTGTATTTTGGGGAATACTTAAAAGATTCAGTGAGGCAATAAGCGAGAACGAACATAATTTTCTTTAAACTATATTATAAAGGAAAACTAATTTAAAAAAAAAAAATTAATTTAAAAAATTGGTAAAGGTTTGATTTAATACTTATTAATTTATGATTTTAGGGTTAGGTTATAATATCTGATTAAATAATGAGGATACTTTTAATGATAGAGACTGTATTTTTTTTTTTTTTTGTGTTTTAGAAGGGGATCTGCGCTACAAGTTATGCTTCATGTGGAGTTAAAAATTTTTTTTCTAAATAACTATTACTGAATAACGTGAAAATACAGGTAGAAGATTGATAATTAACAAAATTTTAATTTAAAGAGAAAACGAAAGATTATACATATATATAAAATAAAATGTTTTTTATTTATACTGAATTGAATTCTCAAGGTATCGTGCTGAATTTTGATATAACATTTGGTAATTCTGACTTTTGTAGATTCCTAAAGATTACAAATAAAAAATGTAAATACAAAATAAAAATATATTTATAAAAATTTAAAAACATACGAAAGATAAAGGACTCACAAACTTGTTAAAAGACATAAATATTTTCAAGATACACTCAATTCAATTTAATTAAATAGTATAAATCTAATTAAAAACTATATATAATTTTCGATCAGATGGACTTACGAAATTCTTACTGTTAGTCTTACGAAATGAATTCTTATATAATTATAACGAATTCACGCCAAATTCTTAGGTAGAGATCTTTTATCTTGTGAAGATCAGCACAGCAATTTAAATAAATTGTTTTTAGAATCAAAAATAACAACTATTGATACTTCATCAAATTTCAAAATCTGAACTTTATTTTTGTCTAATTTTCAAGAAAATCTGACATAAAAAAACAAACAAAAAACTGTTGCTTCTTTTTCATTATACATACTATGAATTTTCCATTATCTTCATCCCATCATTATCATTAAATTTAAATAAAATTGTCAATTCAATTGGAAAATATCCCATTAAAAAATTACTGTTGAGTGCACTTTACCCATCTCAACACTATACTCATACTCTATATCTTGATGGCTCTTCTCTGTTTGGCACATTTTGTACTAAAAGTGTTTAAAAATAACTGCGTTTCTAAAATCGAATCATTCATTTTATACATATACACGCACATATGTGTTTCTCTATAACAAATAAGGAATTAAAAAAAGAGAATATTTTTTATGTATAGTCGCGTTATTGCAAAATACATACTTGGAACTAAATAATTCTTTATTGTTTTTTATCTTTTTTCTAGATTGAATGCCAATTGTTTAAAATTTTCTTCTCATTGTTTGAATGTATCAAGGCATAAGAAATCAGATCCTTTTTTTTTGTTTTATTGTTATTATTGTTATTGTTACTCGTATTCTTTGTTTAGTTTGAAAACAAAAAAAATTCAAAAATAAAATTATAAAAAAAGGACGAAACCTAATTCAAAACAATATAAAATTTTTTTGAAAACAATTACAATAAAAATCTGAGAGAAAGTAACTGAAACAAACCCCTAAAATATGAATACATATAAGTTATATGTAAACCCTATATAGGTAAAAAATAAAATTATTCTACCCTTGTAGGTACAAAACTTGTAACCTGAATTTTTCCCCTTAACAAACTGTGAATTTCTTCCTTTTATTTAATTTTTGTTTATTTTATTTTGTATTATTTTTTGAAAGAAAACTTTTTTGCGCATTTTTATCTGAATTGTATAATCAACCGCATCGTTATCTCTATCTTTTTTATTTGTTATATTGCCCTTTTACAGGGTAAAAACTTAATATAGGAACAAACGAATAATCCCAGTAATTTTTATTTTTATTTAATTTAGAAAAAATATTTTTGAATTTGATCGTAATATTTTACCAAAACTAAAACCGAAATTTAAAACAGGGCGATTTCAAAATCGAATTTTAATCGGTTATGGGTTAACTTTTTCGTGTTGTTAACGTTCCAAAGCATATATTTAAAAACAAAATAAATATATTGCATAAAATAATATATAAGTATACATATATATTTCTTAAATTGATCTGAAATATTTCCATGCTTTTATTGTTTTATAAAAATTATCTAAGTACAGGGTGGATCAACTTGGACAGACTGATTTGAAATTCTTATTATTTTTTTTATTTTTAAAGTTTCTTATTTTATTTTTTTTAATTATTAAATTTTTTTAAGCTAAGTGTGAAAAATTACATCTTTCAAATTCCATCCAGTAGTAACATAATTTTTAAAAAAATTTCCATTGCATTTTTGAAAAATATTTAAAAAGAGTGTGAAACATCTTCCTTAAATTAAAACAATTTTTTAAATACCAAGTTGAACCATTTAAAAATAACTACATATAAGTATATATGTATAAGTATATTTATATATACAATCATTGTAGTTTTTCCAATGTTACTGTATTATACGTCTTTTGGTTACCGTACATTTCAAAATAGGGTTCCAAATGAAAAATTGTATTGTATATTTGAGACTATACTTTCCAATTCTTAGTCCTTAGCTCAGAGACTTGAAAAAGAATACCAAACTTTATATTTTGAATTTTTTTTTTTTTTTTCAAAGCATATTTTTGTAATGAATGATGATATTCGTTGATGAATTATGAACAGATGATAAAAAGTGCGTTAATTTGAATGATAATGTACTAGTCTTTTGTATGCAGGCAATATTTAGAATGATATCTGATGTCTTTTATATATATACATAATGTATTTTATTATATATATATATTTTGTATGTAAAAAATGTACATGAACGCAATGTTGTACAAAACTAAAGCAACTAACTGAGCCAACCACTAAATGGGTTCCATTTTCAATTACCAATAAAAAAAATGTGTATTCTTAAAAATTGAAGAACAACAAGTAAAAGAAATTATCGTGCATTCATATTTGTGCTGCTCAAAATTATTACAGACAGACATTTGTATTATTATTTTTGTTAACATTTCATAACTTGAAAACTCTATTAAAGTTGTATCAAAAAATTAATTAAAAGAAAGACTATATTTTAAACTTATTAATAAGGATTATAACGATAAATAAGGATAAATAAGGATTAAATAATCAAGAAATTAAATAATCCAATCCGTTATTTTGAAAACTTATTCCGAAATGTTTTAATTGAATTGGTTGTTTTTGTTTTGTCTAACACTGTTTATTAGGAATATTGAATCGCTACAAATATAAAATATAAAACATGAAACATAATATATAAAATTATGTTTTGTAATTTTTCTGTATTTTGTTCTTTTTCCCAGCGTTTATATAAATTGTATTTCATATAGATCCAATTCCGTCACTATCACCCTTCTAAAATAATAATTTCCTAATACTGAAAAATATAAAATGAAGGGTGAAACTATTTTTGAGATCAATGAATATTCTTATATCAGTCGTATTTCATATTTTTTTTTTACAATTGTTTGAACTCAGTTTAATCTAACATTTTGAAAATTAATGAAACTTAAGATTTTCTAATTTAGTTTGAATAATTTAAAAAAAAAAAATAAATTAAATTTGACGAGCGCTTATCAATACTTCTTCTTCTTCAAACGTTATTTCATTTTAATCAATAAATTTCAAAAATATTAATTTTTATATTTGATAATAGTTTTCGAATAATACGCCATTTTAAAATTTTATTTTACTGTACTTTAAATATCTATCATAATTTTTAGACATAGTAATTCAGTATAGATACACTAAAGAGAAAACTTTTTACAGTATGCAGTAAATAACTTATTTTTTAAAAACTGTTAAAAATTTCTAAATCAATAAAAAGGTTAAGTCAGTACACATATATGTACATATATACGTATAAAAATTCATAGTATTTTTTCTATCAAACATCTTAAATGTCGTGACTTAAAGATATGTTAAAAAAATAAAAAACACAAGAAAAAAAAAAAACATTTTCAGATATTTCAGTTTTATTTTTGTAATTTCTATTACATTAAGCCGCAATTTTAAATATATTGGAAAAGGCACAGCAAAATAGAATCAAATACAGATAAAACAAAGACTCATAGGCGCATATAAACCGCTTTATATTAATATATAACCGCGATTTTGACCCACCAAAGTAAGAAAACTAAAATATTTAGAAACTTAAGAAGCGAGAACAAAAAAAAAAACATCAAATTTCTTCTGAAGTTTGCGTCCTTGTATGGAACTCGTCTACTCTCTTCTTTAGAATTGTAAAAATTTTTCAAAGAATATTTAAAATTGAAGAAGTATCTCTTTTTATAAATATTTTTTTTTTTTGTAATTGTTTAAGAAGAAAAATTAAAAAAAATAACATAACATAAGTAAAATGAAATTTCCTGATACATTTAAGTGTTATTATATGATGACTTTGTTTATTTCGTGGTTTACGCGTCATACAAAAAAAATTTACTTAAATTATTAGTATAAATGCACTCATATTATACGGAGCATACTACGTCATGAATTGCATTAATAGCAGCGGCAACCTTTTTAACACGGTTTTTATATATCTATATGTATATCTATCTACTCATTATTATCATTAAATCATTGAAGTTTATCAAAAGTACTCGAGAAGAATAAAGAAGACTCTTTGGAACCAACATTTTAAATATCATATAATCCAATATCAATTTTCAATAAAAATTAACTTTAAATATTTTTTTTTAAAGCTGATAGCATGTAATATTCATAAAAACATCATCAAAAATATTGGTGGGTTTGTTCTTTTGTCAGGGTTTTCATAAATTTCTAAAGCGTTGAAGTGAAATCTCCATTTCTTAGAAATACATGCAGAACAAAAAAAAAAGTTAAAAAGAAATAACTTTAGATTTTTTTATCATAAAAATGGTTTTTGACTTGTGGCATTCATATTAGGTGACCTGATGTATGCGTATTTTCAAGGAGACTGAATTAAAATATTAAAAATAAGAAAAATCAAAATAATAACAGGAAAAATTCAAAAAAATCTTCAGATATAAAAGAAAGTAAGCCATTATTTTGGGTGATAAGCGAATTATGGTTATAAAATGAGTACATTGGGGTCGGAGAAATAAAATAAAGGTTTTAAAAAATACCAAAAAAAACTTCAATTACATATTATAAAAATAATCACAAAACTTAATATTTATTAATGTTAAATTTTTGTAATTATTTTTATATTTAAATTCAAACTTTATAATTTAATAATTTAGATTTATAAATTACTTACTCAAGCATTTTTATTTAAAAAAAATTGAAATAATAGAGAGTGTTATATGAAGTATATTATTATCTATAAAATTAAAGTCATAAGACTAAGATTTTAAGGTAAATTTTTAAAAAATTTCTAATACCGCTATAAAATACTTTTAATTATAATTATTCTCTATACAAAATATTTATAATTTATTTTTAATCGAATTATTGGTATAATATTGTATTTTAGGCACAAAATATTCGTAAGCTAGTAATTATGATTTGTTTTAAATTACAACACTTTTAACTGTACTTAGGTACTTAAATAACTAAAATATATATAAATTTTTACTTTCTAAAACAATTAATCCTTTAATTGAACGGTATTTTTAAAATCATATCATTTCTACAAATACTTTGAAAAGTTCATCTTTTAATATAAAAAAGATAAAACTACAAAATGAAAATTGCTCCTTCCTATATTTTAATTACTATCATTAAATTATCAGATTGCCAACCTTCAAATTGTTGTAAGAACACTTTGTTTCTCTTTTCTATTTTTACAATTTAATTTTTTATTTATGGGGGTGAAATTTCATATAATATCTACGCCTACAAATTCTTAAATTTTTAACTTAACAAAAAAATAAAACAAAAAAGCGTTTTAATATAAAAAGAAACCCCCAAAATCATTTTTTAATACATTTAAAACTAAACTAAAAATAAAAATGAAAAAAAACAACCCCAAATCCAAACTGAGAAAAATTGTGTCTCCCTTTAACTATTATTTATTTGTGCTCACTGGTGGCAACATCAATATTCACAGTATAATGCCTAGTTTTATTTGTACTTATAAAAAATTTGATTATTATTACTGTGCTGTAAAATATTTTTCAATATCTTCAACATCATATCTAATAAATACTCAAAATACGTTTAAATATCGGGATAAAATTGATAACAATATTTATACATATGCAAGTACGGAAAATTTTCCAATAAAAAAAATATATATTTTTTTGCCTATTTTTTAATGTATTGTTTAATCATCATCAATATCATCATTATATTGAGAATATTATTAAAAACAAAAAAAAACAAAAATAATGGTAATATTGAGGTGATGAACTGTATCCTTGTAAATGCTACAATTAAATAAAATTGTAACCATTGCGATGCCTTTGCGTGCACTGTGCACACATACATATTTTCATGATTCTGGATAAAAATGTTACTCCACTAAATGTTGTGACAATTTTAATAAAAAATATATACATATTTTTACACCCCGTTTAACTGTAACTGTAATAATTTTTTTCTTTTTTGCATATGATGATGACTATCGATGATAATTTTTGCACAATATTGCAAATTTTGTGGTTGAATTTATTTTCTTATTGATATGATTTCCTGACACTGATTTTGTAACAGTTATAATGTTTTGTGTATTTTCTTTTTTTTTTCAGTGCTAAAGGATACAATATAATTGTTAAGGGAGGAAGGGAAAAATAAGCAGGAGAGTGTACGGATATTTAAAAAAAAAAATGTTTTTCTTTTATAAAGTGTCAAAATTAAATTATTTTTTATTATTAAATAAAAAAAAATTAAATTTAGTACTTTTAAAGTATGTAATTTGGTTATATTAAATTTGGAAAAAAGGAAGATGCTAATAAATAAAATTAAAAACAGTAATAAATAATTATTTTTAAAAACAGAATACGAAAACGCAAATTTTGTTTTTAAAAACAAAAAAAAAAAAATTAGAACAATTGAAGTATGACTTATGGCAACCATTAATTAAATTTGATTTCCTTATTTATAGGTAATATAAACGTTTACTAAAATCACATTTTATTATTTTAAATTTTGGTATCTATTAATTTTTAATTTAAAAAACAAGTTTAAGCCAAACAAAAACAAGCCAAGAATCGAGATATTAAATCCCAGCAAAAATAATTTTTTTACACAGTAGTATAAATTTACACTTTTTTTTATTTATTAGTTTAATTTTAATTATTTCTTCTATTAACAAACATTAATTTATTTATTTATTTATAGGTATATGATGTATATAATTTAAAGAAAAATACATATAAACTTACCGGGATCTGATGTATCTAAAACTGGAGCCTGTTGTGATAATGGACCAGGCGTACTACCAGCGCCCGGTGATCTAGCGTCGTCGTTCATTGCGCCACCATATGATAGCGATGAACTAGGAGGCCGCTGTAAATAAAAAAAATATCAATTTAGTAAAAATTTTCCAATTTAAATTATAATTTGTATTTATTTTTATAATAAATTATTTTATAGTACCTAATTGCAAAAAAATAATTTACAAAATATACAAAAGCAGATTCAATGATCATGATGGATTATTACAAGGTAATTTAAAATGATTTACTACAAATTTTGATATTTTGTTGACATTTCAAACTGTCATCGGTATGACCAAAACAATTTGTTTAAATGTTTTTTTTTAAATTTTCTTAAATATGTATAAGGATCGATTCAAAAAAGAAAAAAACAAAAGCCAGTTTTATTTAAATTATTTAAAATTACTATTGTAATTTTGTAACTGAAAGTAACTAAATCCGATTCACGTCGCACAATTCATTACCACATTCATAATTATTTGATATACCTAATGTTAATATTCTGTATTAAACTATAAAAATGGTTAATTTCTCTAAATCAACCGACCCAATACCTACAAAATAAGAACTTAGTGAAATGGTAAAATGTAACTATAATTTCGTGAATTGATTCCATGCATGTACATTGCCTCATCATGATCATCTAAAAAGAATTGTTTAGATGCATTTAAAATTGGATTATGATTATGCAGACAACGTTTTGCATACAATTTGCAATAATTATTGAAAAAGAAATATTTTTTTTTTTTACTTAATCAAAAATTCATAACAGCACACAGCAAATTGCAAACAAATTTCTTGTTATTTTCTTTAGTAAGTAATGACGATATTTTTTTTTTTTCTGATGGCGTTTCGTTTTTGGTTGTCGGTCGCGGATTTTTATATTTAAAACAAAATGGACCATTGCTAAATAATTATAATTTTTCTTTTGGGTTTTTCTTTTTTTCAACTTTCTGTTGTGAATATTTAAAAAAAAAAAAATTGCTTTTTTTTTTTTGTTTTATTTATTTTCAACGTATTTGTAAAAAAAAAAAAAAATATAAAAAAAATAAAATTTTCATTTAATTTCTAATTTGAGTTTAAGTTTTGTTGTAGTTTAGTTTTGTTGTAAATAGTTTTTCATTGTCGCTTATTTTTAGTTATTTTTTTATACTTATGTTTTGTTCGCTTTAAAATTTTATATTTTCAAGAAATCATCTGAATTTCTTTTATAAAATAATCTAAAAAAAAAATTATTTTAACTTAGCCAATAATAGTCGAGACATTCAATAAAACTAAGCTTATTATTATAATGTAAGTTACAGTTACTACAGCATTTATTTGGCACTTGAACTGGGTTTACTTTAAAATAATAATGTAAATAATTTGTTGCGAAAAAGAAAGATAAAGAAAAATCAGGTTACAATTGACAATTAAAAGCAAACATATTAAAAGGGTCGATTTATTAAAAAACTTTTTGGTCAACTCACCGCCATTAGATATAGAAAGAGATAACTTTATTTAAAATTTAAAAAAAACCAAAGCCAGAATTTCAGTTTCTTTTAAATAAAAGTTGCAAAATTAAAAACTTTTATTACACAAAATTTAAAGAATATATGTATATATTTATATTTAAATTAATATATATCTTTAAATTTATAAAAAAAGGAATAAAATTAAAACAAATTGTTTAAAATAATAAAATAATGACATCAGAATATAAAAATTATTGACTGGCATATGCAAAGTTTTACATTTAAGGATTCAAAATATTGGCTAGTATACATTTTGCTGTACCTATAAATAATCATTTTTACTTTTGATTTGCAAATAATTGTATACTTGTATTATTTGCAAAATTTAGATAGGTACATAATATTTACCGTAAAATAATTCGATTACCTATGTATGTATATAATATTTTGATTAAGTGTTTCAATGAATTTCTTAACTAAATATGTATTAAAAAATGAAAATTACTACTAGCTGATCAGGTACAAACTTAATTTGTTTTTTAATTTAATTTAAATTTATTTTCAATAATATTTTAATTTAAACATCAATCGTGTGAAACTCTTAAACTCTCATAAAAAACAAAAAACAAACCTTAAACAAAAATATTAAAAATAATAAAATCGCCAGACATGATATTTTTTGCGTGCTGTGAATTTCATTTTATTTAGTTTCTTAAAATTCTCATGGACTTTATTTTAAGTTTTGACAGTGAAGACAGATTTAATAGTGAAAACATTATAATAAGGTTAAATGTAGAAAAGCAGAACAAGAGAACGCAAAAGAATTGATAATAAAAAAATAATGATTATCAATTATCAATAATAATGTGAAACTTATGGTCATTTTTAACTAAATTTCAAAATTATATAATTTTTTTTTTATATTTGCCATATTTTTTGGATTTCAATCAATTTGTTAAAAATTTGTATTTAATTTCTATCTTTAACTACACAAGCATTTTTGTGTAATTTCTCTTAACCCCCGACACATCATATAGTTAGTTAGCAACAGTTAAACAATAATCACTAATTATATTAGTATCGTTTTAGCTAGTGATATTATAACAGCAATTTAACTTGCTTTTGTTTTATAACAAATTTTTTTTTCTTAAATTATTAAAATAAAAAAAACATAAAAATTTTTGACGGCTCCCTGCTAATTTTAGATTGATTTTTATTAACTAACCAGTAAATTATATTTAATTTTTAAAGGTTTAAAATTAACGTTTATTTTTGTTTCATTTCTCTGATATTTTTGAACTTAATAATTTGGATGTCTAATTTATCCCATTAAGTTAAAAAAAAAACTACAAAAACATGTGAATTTTAAAGGTTCAGCTGAAATTAATAAAACCTTATAAAAATAACAATAGATCTAAAAGTAATTTTTTATGAAGAATAAAATACATATGTTTTATTTTTTGATAAATTAAAATATTCCACTACATAAGGAATACTCACTAATATTCAATAAAATTCTATTTACTTAATAAAAATATTAACATTTTTTTTTTCTCCATGTCCATGGAGGATATACCAAATTTTTTTCTTTATATCTACATACGTATATAGAATAAAATTAATAACCAATTGAAAATAATAAAAAATTAAAAACAAAATAGAACACACTTTTGAATTTTTTATGAAAAAAATATTCCATCCTTTAAACGCACATACAAAACAATAATTTATATTAAAGAAAAAGCAAGTCTTGTCGTTCATTCTTATTGGTTTTGGATTTCTTTTATTTTAAAATATGTATACATACAACTATATTGATATTTATATACATAATATACATTATATGTATGTATTAACCCGGACTTCATTTCAAGAATTCGTGGTACATCCATTACAATATTATCCATTGCGACGCATTTAGAAAAATTGAAATTTCTATTAAGATAAATTGAAGCAAATAAAATTCACCAGAGTTTTACTCATCATCTAATGAAGATATTGAACACTTTTTTTTTTGTTCGTTCAGCAGAAAAGAAAGTTATGAAATTATCATGGGAACTAAATAAAAAAGAAAAATAAAATAATCAGAAAATAGTAAGTAAACAAAATTATTCTGAAAATATCCTTCTAACCGAAAAATATGCCATAAGAATAAATATCATAATAGGAAGGAAATTCTCATAATATCACATACAAAGTCAAAGCAGTAGTCTTCTCGCAGCCCCTTATTATTTTTTCTTATTTAAAATGAACATACGAATAACTTTTTATATATAAAAAAAAATAAGAACAAGGTGTGAGAGGTTAAGGAGAAGATCTCTAGAGAATTTTAATAAAATAATATTTAAAACAAACTTTTCTCAAAACAAAAAAAAAGTATAAAAAATATTTTTAGAAAACCACTTACGAAAAATTGTTTGGTGAAAATTACAATAACAATTTACGCTTCTTTATACAACACAATTTTTATCAACCTTACAAAGGTATTCAATTATTCTAAGCAACATTTTTTTTCTAAGTGTACCCCCATGCATACGATATTATCAAACAACTTTTAAAATACTAAAAAAAAAAAGAAAAAACTTGAGGATATCCTTGCGTAATTCTCTTTACCGTTTATCGCATAAATAATTGAGTCCATGAAAAAATAATTTTTTTTTTTGCTAGAAATTGAAAAGAATTACGAAAATTGTTTCTTGATCACTTGAGGATACTCAAATAGAATAAATTTTAGGATGGAAAATAACAATAACAACAACAAGAAAAACAACAACAAAAATAATTTTATTGTTTCTGCCTTAAATAGCAAAAAATTTTATTCTTGTATTTTTGACGTCAGTAATTTTTCATTTTAGTTGAGATAATGCATGTTGATTTTTAAATGCAAACTATTAGAGATAATAATTGCGATTGCCTAGAAAATTTTTCGAAACATCAAAAATATATATGAAATGTTTTAAAGGAATATCGAAAAAGTCCATTTCTCCCCTATGCAATTCAATTAAGATAATATAGGTATCTTAAGATTTATTGATTTTGGCTGATTTCAAAATTTTACTATTAGTAATTTAAGAGTTTTCATTTTCCTGAAAATTTAATTTTTTCAGAATTATTTTGGCAAAGGAGATTAATAAGGTTATTGTTATGAACCACCCAAAAAGATATAAAATATTTATAGCTAATTGTTTAAAAAGTGCGAAACTATAAACATTAAAAAAAGTAATAATTACAAAATAAAACAACCACTAAAAATACCACGAAAATTTCAAGAAACAAAAAAACAAATTGGTTTTTATTTTTTATTTTTGTTTCTTTTATGATTCCTTAAAAAAAAACAAGAAAACAAGAAAACAGAAAACACGAAACAAAAAAACCTATAAAACAAATTTATCTTTTATGGAAATACTCTACTATTCGATCGTAAATTTAATTATCATCAGTTTTATAGCCGTTTAACACTTGATTTTTCCTCCGTTATTGTCTGTAGCGTGTTATAAAATCGAAAATTTCAAAAAAAAAGCAAAGTAATAAAACCTAGACAATTTTTTTTAAATTAAAATCTAAAAATTTTTTTTTTTTATGTAAGAATTACGAATTTTAGTATAAGGAAAACATTAGATTTTTGTTTCCAAAAAAGAAAAAAATAATTATGATGAGTCAATCAAAATTAGTAAAAGACAAGCGTCATCTTTTTACTAGCGGATGAAGTTTAAGGTTAGCACACATTTTTTTTATTATTATTTTCTTTTTAATGAATACGTTAAAAATGTTTAGATTTTTGTTATTATTTTTATGAATCAAACATTAACATAATAATTATCAGTATTTTATATTTTTCTAAAATAAAAAACAAAAAAAAAAAATTAAAATACCTAACATTTTAAAAGTTACTATGAACAAAACTAATGATTTAAAACCAATTAATTAAAAATTCAGTTTTCTAAAACAAAAATCAATATGACAGTTTGTAAAACATTAAAGTTTTTTAAAAGCGAGAATTTTGAAAAAGACAATAAAAATTTCATGAATATGGCTTTATGACTCCTTCCAATAGGAATATGACTTTATGACTCATTTGAATGGATCATAAAGTCATAAGACCCGTGATAAAATCATATTTTTATAAAAAAATTTTGTGTCATAAAGCCATGATTAAATTTTTGTAAACTATAATTATTATATAAAATTACCTCCGACTTTTGGATACAAAATCGGAGTTTCAATAGTTTGTTTGAGTTTTAGATGTTTTGTTGTTGAAATATGCATTTGAAAAAATAATTAGAAGGGATTTTATAGTTGGTTATACAACAGAGTATTTGCTTTTTCCACAATATTTTGCTTTTTCCAAAATAATTGTGTGTTTTTCAATATTTATATATCTGTATGCGAGATTCTTAATTAGAAAAGATTGTAGAGTTTAATTCAAAATCAGGGAATCAATAATTTGTTTAGTGAGGGATTTGGGGGCGGCAGCTACTACAATATTAAATTTTTTTAAGGTTATAATATCTATAAAAAAATAATTAGAAAATATTTTAGAATTAGTTATTTTAGATTTTCTTTTAAAGTAGTTTTAATTTATAAACGCCATATAGCTTTACAACATACCACTAATAAAAATAGTTTAGTGTAGTCACATCCATCAAAATTTATAATTTTGTTTAGAATTTTTTCTATGTAAGAAAAAAAACCAGCACATTCATATTATGCAAAAATACAATTTTGCAAGTTTAATTTTTGTGAATGATGTCTAAAAATAGAGAATTTTCAAGTGATCTATAATTGCTCTTAAAATGGGAGGTACAAAAAAATAATTTCTGAGAAAGATCATTCTTATTCTCAAAGGTCTTTGAATTCTCACAATTTCTAGGTTCTTACAAAATAAAAGAAGAAAAATTTCAAGGTATTAATGAAAATACGGAGGAAAATTTCACAATATTTTAGTTTTACATAACGATAAATTTAAATACTTAATTTACAAAATAATATATAATTTTTCATTCTTGTATTAATTTATAAAGTTTAAAAACACGTTCCTTTCGTAAAAACTTTTTTTCTACAAAAACTTTTATAAAATTAATTTTTTAATGATATCTAAATTTAAGTTTAAAATTCTCATGCTCTATTTTAAACGACATAAAAATTTTGTAAAGAAATAGACGGGCATAGTGAAACAAATAAGCAAATTATTACAAAAGAAAACCTTTCATTAAAAGCTTAAAACATTTTCATTTTATATATTTTTTTTTTAATTTAAAATCAATTTTATATTCAAATTAGAAAATTGTAAACTTTAAGTTTTTTACTGCTTCCCCCTTTTGAAAATATCAAAAGTAATCTGAAATAACAACAAAAAACAACCCTTCCATTTCTATTCTATATTTATAATTTGTTTTAAGAAACACTTTAACTACTTTTAAAATTTCTTTTTATTCTTTTCGATAATTAAGATAATGTAATAATTTTGATTTATTTACACGAAGAACATTTCCGCAACATTTCTGTTTCTCCTTCTTCTTTGAAATTCAATTGAAACAAAATTCTAAAAATTCTTCTTTCCTTTTTCAATTTTCCTAACCATTACAAAATTCTGGAGATGTGCTTTGTTTTTTTTGATATTTGATGTGACATTAAATAAATTTAAATTCAAAATAAACGAACCCACAACAATGACTTTGATAATCAAACATAAGTTCCATATTTTTATATATATATCGGCAAAACAAAAGAATTGTGCCGAGAGTCCTTAAGTTTTTGGTTGTTTCGCACTCTATTGTACATACATGGAAAAATAATAAAATTTGATAATGTTTATGATGATGATGATGATGATAATATTGATTCCAAATAATATGTGCTGTTATTAAAGTGGTACTCTTATTTCATTTGTAACTAATTTTAACTAATCTTCGTTTTCTCTTTCACTCTTATTTTTATAATTAATATAAGAAAAAGAATACAAAAAACAAAAAATGAATGCAGTGTACATACGTATAAAACTGTATAACAATACAATAAAGAATTCATTACCTAAAATATTAAATTGCAAGCATTCGAATTTCTTTATTCTTAATTTTACTAGAACTGTCAATTCTATTGTATTGTACGAAAATAATGAAAACCAATATAAAAGAGAAAAAAGTCTTAAAATCAACTCCCCCCTTGCAATAAAAAGATGATGATGGGTGGTGAAAATTTGAAATATTTTTTTGCGATTTTTTACTTTAATAGTAAGAAAAATATCAGAGCATTCAGAATAATAATCCAAAAACACATCAATAGAACGTGAACACGCATCTTAGATTGCCAATTAGAGTTAAATGGCATGATGATGTAGCTGCTTTATTTTTTATGTCATGCGAGAAATAACAAAAGACAAAGAAACCTACAAAGAAAATTTCAGGGTTTACATTACTGTTATAAAAACAGAAGTTAAAACAATATTTAGAATTTCTAATAATAAATAACACAATTCAATTTTAAAAGCGATGCTGCATTACTTTAAAGAGTGTTTATTAGTTGTTTGTTTGATGGTTAAATATAAAATAGTGGTTGAATATATGAATAAAATATATGAAGGTGGGTAAAATAATAATATATTTTTTTTGTATACTGTTATTAAAGATTTTTAAGGATATTTTTATTGTTATTAACAAAAAAATACAAATCAGTACAGGATATAGAAAAACAAAAACAATGGTAAGGCTTAAATTTTTACGAATAAAACTTTTGAAATAAGGGTGATTCGGAAACAAAACAACGAAATATTTCTCATATTTTGTATTGTTTTTTTTTTTTTTTCCTTTATGATTAACAACTGAAAAGAATTTTCATTTTAAGAAAACAATAACAAAGGAAAAACTAGAGCCGGAAAAAAAAAATTTTCTAGGGTGATGATTAAAGAACAAAAAAAAATAAAAAAGCTTAAGAAAAATATTTTGTGGAAAGCCACATATAACAACAATAAATGACGGCTTTTAGTATTTCCGTAGATCTTTGTTATTAAAAGAATAAAAAAAAATGACAAGGATAACCTAAAAAAAAACTAAAGAAAAACTAGTTATAAAAAATAACTACATAAAGGATAATAATAATTGTGTGTTTTCCAATTTTATTAAAAGAATACTTGCATATAATAAAGATTTAAATATAAAAATAATGATGGTGATGGTTGGTTGGTTGGAATATAAAACATATAAAAACGGGATTCCAATTTAAATATATATTGACTTTAATAAACACAATGTTTAAATGGTTTTTGTGGTTGTTTTTTCTAAAGGTGTGGTTGAAAAGGTGTTGGTATTTTTCTTTTATACTTATACATACGTTAAATATTTCATGCGTTATAGGTTTATAGAAGAAATTAAATGATGAATAATGGCGACAATTAAAATACCGCATTCTTTTCCAACCAAAATTGTAAAAAAACAAAAAAAAAAAGTAAATAAATTATGAAAAACGCAAAAAAAAATTGTTATATTATAGTTTTTACATGTTTCTCCTTCTATGATTATGTTTTGAAAATTGACTACAATTAAAGGATTCAACTTCACCCACTGTTTTTTTCAAAATTTATGTTCTGAAATTATTTAAAATTTTTTTTTGATATTAAATATTTCAGTAAACAATCAAGCCTATTATGTAAAGCATGTAAGCCAATTATCATAAAAGAAAATTTTAATTCTGAGAAAACTTTTACTTGAACAGCTGAGAAAACTGTTCTGAGAAAACCTTTACTAGAACAGCTTTAGCTTTTGCGGACTGTTAACTTTTACGCATAACATTTACAAAACAATTAATTTTGAAATTGTTCTAAATTTTTCAAACAAAAACAAAAATTTTAGAACAAAATAGAACCAAACATTCAATTATTGCAAGATTTTGTATTGTTACACCATTCAAAATTTTATTTCAGCTTTAAAAACTTTTATAAAAAATTTAGATAACCTCCAGACATATAACTTTCATTCAGAAAACAAAATTTCAACAAAGAAAAAAAAAAAAAATAATAATTACTACTTGTAATTTAAATTTAAAAATCGTTTTAAAAAAAAAAAATTGTTAAAATAAATTTGAAATCAATTTCAATATTTCTTTTTACTTTTTTTTTATTCTCATTTTTAATTACAAATTTTCTAAGTATGAGAAACAAGAATACCAGACCTAAGATTCAATAGCCCACTATTATTTTCTTTTATAATTGTTTATTCTTCTGGAAATTGTCTATTAAAACCCACATATAGAAATAAAAAAATTTAAATCGTATTTTTTTTGTAAATTTCTGTAATTTTTATTTATTATTTCTATTTTTTCTTTTAAATTTAAATTTATTTTTTTGATTGACAGGTTATAAGATTGCACAAATAATATTCCTCTAAATGAATATAATAGAAAAGACTTATAATTAAATGCAATTTAATATGATTATAGACCTATCAAGTATTTTAGAATCTAAACCACATTGTAGACGATACCATATACTATAGAAAAACACTTATAAATAAGAAAAATAAAAAAAAATTAAAAAAAATTGATATTGCACAGAATACAAAATATTATTGTATAGATTTTCGGAAAATTGATTTTAGAACAAAGAAAATTTAAAAACAATTTAATATTTTTATAATACTTTTTGAAAAAATTAATTACTATATATAAACTTTTATTTTACTTATATATACTTTTTACAAAGCGTTTAATAAATTGCATGTTATGTACACAATTATAATACCATATTAAAAAAATATGTATATATAGAGATAACTGCATGTAGTTACATACATATGACCATTTTAATTAAATCAATAAGAGTTCAATTTAAATTATTTTGTTCACAAAAAATGACAATTAAACTGCAAAGTAAATAATACATTTGAATTAAAAACTAAAATAATAAAAAAAAATTTAATAAGAATTTAAATGAAAAAAAATTATTTATGATCACTTTTATAAAAAAAAATTTACAACTAGAATTTTAAATATAAATACATAGTTAGTTTTGCGTTAACAGTGTATCTTTATCAGAGCTGCGATTTTTTTATATTTTAATTGATATGATAATAATAAAATATTCTTTTTTAAAAAATAAATATTTTTTTTTACAATTTTTTTTTGTATAAAAGTTATATACAAAATTGAATACAATTTTAATTAAATTGATTTTAAATTGAAGAATACATAAATTTTGGTACAGTGATATCTTTTTAAATAGAAATAGAGCTCATGGACTTTAATTTTATTTGGAAAATAAATTAGAGCCCACTTTAATAAAAATGTTTAATATTAGTCTTATATATACTATATATATATATATATCTAAATTTTAATAAGTACATGAAGTTAATATTGAAATAACACTATTTCAAAAGATTCAGTAATTGGTTATGCAGCAGTTTGGAGATTGCAGCCCTTTACTAATTTTAATGCTTTACTGTTGTATTATTTTTTTATTATTATTATTATTATTATTATTATTTTAATAACAAAGTTGGTGCGCATTACTTCTTTTGAAATTGTAATTAAAGTCCGTGAGCTATAATTTTATAAGCGTTAGATGTTCATTCACTGCACCATTAATTTTTATGTTTGTATAGAAACGTGTTAAAGGATTACAAAATGCAATAAAAAATAATTGAAGATCATAAAAAGTAATTTGTCAATACCTAATAATCATAGATTAAAATAAAATTGTTTGCAAGTATTGTTGCTCAAACTGGCTAAATGTTGCCTAAACTGAAATAATTTTAAAAGAGTGAAAAGCTAAGTAATTTTAAAAGAGTGATTTTCTTCTCTTTTTTTACAAACGAAATTTACAAACTAATCTTTATATTTTTAAATGAGGACAATATTTACAAATATGCACAATATATTTGAAATACTGTAAAAGCTTTGCTTAACATTGTATTTCCTCAATCAATCAATATTAATGAATTGTGAAAATAAAAGTGTTACCTTCTTTGAGATATTTTTTTCAAATTTCTTAGAGAGATACCTATTTTTATATCAAACAGTTACTGTCAATTCTGAATAGGTACTTTATATAATTTGCTAAACAAGATTTCATAAATATTTCAGATTTTCTTTTTATTTCAAAGGCAAATAAGAGCTTAATAAAATATCTTTGGTTCATAAAAATATGCTAAGGATTAAAACATATTTCAAAAAATTCAAATTTATTAAATCTGTTTATAAAATTAATTTATAATGAACAAACAACAAAATTTCATTTTTAAAAATTTTCAAGCTTTAATTTAAAAATTATTTTATTTACTTTTCAAGATTTTTTCATTAATTTAATCAAAATGGAAGATTTAAGACATAATTATTACGATTATACCAGATATATTTACATACATTTAATTATTGGCCAGAACATGAGAAATTTATTGAACATTATAAAATTGGAATATTGTGGGAAATATTTTAAGAATATAAATTTTGTTTTATATTTCTATTATTTAGAAACAATTATAACTAATACTTATACAATATATATATATATATATATATATATATACAATACATACATAATTTAAATAAATAAATTTTATATTATTCAATGTTATAATTTTATTTTATTTATTCATTTTAATTTTAGTATATTTATTTGATTTAAGGATATTACCATTATAACCACAATTTAAAAATAAATCACATTTACATAAATATATATTTATAAGTATACATTAGAAAGTATTAATCTTTAACCAATAAGTTGTATACTTATATTAAAAATAAAAATAAATAATTAAAATCCTTCTTCTATTATTAAACCACAGCACTGAATTGTGGATTTTAAGGCAAATAAACCACACATGTGCAGCATATGACTATTGAAAAACGTACAATATAATAACATTTATATAGACAAGAAACATATTTTCTCAATTTTCCAAAAAAAAAAAAATTTTTTGTTGACTAAGGGTAAATATTAACCAATAAACCCATATCTATACATATATATGAACATTGATCAAACAGAAGTAGAATTCGATAACAAAGGATTAAATTTTGACAGAATAACAAACAATACGAATGATTTTGATTTTCAATTGAAATGAAAATAAGTAAATCGGCCGAAAAAAAAACTCAAATCCAAAGTTATTTAAACATTTTCTTTTAACTTACCTATTCACAAACTTAAAATATACCTATACACAAATATATAAATCCAGTAAAATATCTAAAATCGTATAGGATTACAAAATACTAAATTTATATATAGAAAACACAGAACAATTAATAGAAATAAGGGAAAAAGATGGAAAAACAATAGCCTTGGAGCAAAATATATCTGTATTCTGTAGATACACAAATATAATTGTGTATTAATATTATAAACAAGTATTTTTTAACAAAAGAACACAAACAATTAAGAAAAAAATTTAAACACAAGGAATAGAATTATTTACTAAAGAATTTCGATCCTAAAAAAAAAACATAAACTAATCCTAGCCACAAGCGCAAAACAGATTTTATAATCTACCTTTCATTTATACATTATATTTCTGACGAAAAGTTTAGTTGTATATTTGTATAAAAGATTTAATAATTATTTCTAATTGTTGGTAAAATTTTAAATTGTTTTCAGAAAAAAAAAAAAGAAATTTAAACTATTTTAAGGATAATACAAATTTTTAATAAAATGTTTAATACAAAAGTTTTGATCAACAGAATTTTAAAACATTTTCCCACGTTAAATTATACATCAATTGAATAATGTCGAGTAATCAACTTTTACTTTTAAATCATTATTTTTATTTTCAGTTAATTTTATTATCTTTTTTTTAAATTCGCAATTTTTGTTTTTTTTTTTTTTAAATCTATTAAATTATAATATTTCCATAAAGTCTAGGTTAAGTTTTAAATATTTAAGAAAGGGTAATTTTCTATTGAAAATTCGTAAATGCGTAACTTAACATTTCATATTAAAAATATAAAATAGTATAAAAATATCGAAAACCTGTCATTAAAATAAAAAAAAATATTTTAGTTCTGCCCCATCACATCCCAGTAAAGACATACCGTCAAAAATTCTTATACTAATCACTATAATCAAATACTGGTGTACAACATAACAGCGTACAAACAACATATTATACATATTACATAACATAACAATCAAAATAAAAGTTACGAGTATATCCGAAGTGATCCCATCCGTCAGCAATCAATCTTTAATGATGACTATAATGGAAGTAACTCAGTCAGTCAATTCTTTAGATACAGTTAAATTGAGTTCAAATATTATCGGTGGTTTGTTTTATTCTCATTCAATTCATCAAAGAATATAGAGGGTGTGGAAAAGGACTACTTTCCTTACACTTTGCCTTAATATAACAAAAAAATATAAAATTTTAAATTGCTTTTAAATATCGATCAAGAGTTTGTTTATGAATGTCAGAAAAAGAAATATAGCTAAAAAAAATGTGATTTCGTTAACAAAAAAAAAAGAAAAGAAAAATGATATAAAAATTAGGCAAAGGTTATGATTAAGAAAGCACGCGTCTAAGAGGGTGACAGGCACACTTTACTCTCTGATGATGATTCGCGTCAATTATTGTTGTTATTCTTTCTTTTTTTTGCTTTTATTATAATATAATATTATTTTATTCTAATGTTTTAGTTTGATTAAAATAAAGGTCTTAAGAATTAAAGAGTAAATGAAAAAAAATAAACAAAAACAAAATTAAACAACTAAAATGGTGAAAATTTTGTTTTGATAAAATAATTATGAAAATATTTAGTAAACGACAAAGCTATAACTTTCAAACAACTCTAAAAAATTTTTGTCTAAGTTTAAAAAAAAACAATCACATGTCACTTATAATAATATTTTCCTTGTTTTGTTCTAATTTTCTCATTAAATCTTTGGGGATGTCCAATAAGGAATAGAAAAGAAAACGTATAGTGAAAAGGGGTTACAAAGGCTGCGTTTCGTTGTATTATATGTTATAATATATTTAGGTGGTTAATTATTTATTGAAAAACAATACTACATTCAATTTAAAAAACAGAAGTTAATACATTAATTTCAATACAGATACATGTACGTCATTAATTAATATTATCGATATTTATATTTGAAATAAGCGTACCTTTGCTTTACTGTTTAAGGAAGTACATATTTTCATGTGTCATGTATAGTTAAAAAACTAATGATCATATAAGTCATTATTATGGCACATTAATAATAACACGCGACCTAACATTCTAATAATAACCAATTATTAAAAACAAAAAATAAATACTTGTTCGCTTATCTTTCGTAAAGATAAAAAGTGCCACTGTTCATGATAAGTTATCAGTTTTTTTTTTTTATGTTTTGTAAGGAATTTTAATACAACTTAGCTTCTGGTTTTATAGATGTGCAAATAAAAGATTTTCAAAATTATGTCATAAAAGCCTATTATAAAATTTACTGATACCTACACATAATTTATAGATATGTAAAATATTATAATTTTAGAAATGCTGGTTTATATAATGATAACAATTTTTTTTAAATTACCAAAAAAAAAAACTGTAATTAATATTTTTATTATACATACCTAAAATCTTGAATAGAAATCAAAACAGATCTAAGTTGCCACTATACTATTTATATTATTTAACTAAGGTAAAGAAAACAACCGAAACTTCATACATTTTTAAAATAAATACAACCTTCTGAAATATAACTTTTGCAAAATATTCAAACCCGTAATTTTAAATTAATAAATATTTTTAAAAATGATTATTTATAGCTGAAGGTGAAGGTGCTTTACATATTAGCCTATGCAAATTGAAAATTAATAAAAATTAAAGCTTAGAAAAATTCCTTATCAATTTAAAGACTATTTTATTTTACTTTAATTTTAAAATAAACCTTTTTATCGGAATTTTCAAAAATTAGTAATCATAAATTTAAAAAGAAGATATTAAATGACTTAACATAATATTACGAGTCTGTTATTATACCCATTTTAAATTTTTAGATTTTTTAAAATATTAGGTTTTAAAAACGCCTGATTTCACTTTTCGAAATTGTTATGTGCAAGGCTTTAAATTGTTCAAAAATGGAATGAATTATGAGTATGAAAAGGGAGTATATAAAAAGACAAATACATAATTAAAAATTAAAGAATTCACCGTTAGAAAATAATAATTTTATTAAAATTATGTTTAAGTACACAAAATTATCGATTTTTTTAACATCAAATATATATACATATACATGTATATTGCCATACCAATTAAAATACCCAAAGAGATACAATTAAATTTGGTATATATACGGTATACATTTTATATAAATTCCATATAGTATAGACTATAGTATAGTATATAATATAAAAGATTGAATATTTTGCTGTATCATCACATTATTTTTGTATTTCGAATGAATTGCATTTTTTTTCGAATTTCCTTTGAATTTTGAAATATTTTATATTAAAAAAAAATCGCTTGCTTTCCTTTACTTAAAATTTAAAACTGAAATGCACGTTAAATAAAATATGTACTAAAAATAAAAGGATTTAAGAATGTTTCAATATGGAAATGGCATAAATTTGTATTTAAGGGAAAATTTCATAGATCGAAAGTGTTATACAAATTTCAAAGGTAATAATTTACAACACGTCTAGGATTCGTTTTCATTTTTTTTTACTGTTTAAGTTTTATTTTTTTAAAAGCAAGGTGAAGGTTCATAACCTCAAAAAAAATGTTTTTATACCCATTTACAATAATATTGATGTTTGTATTTTGTAACACTGAAATAATATCAGAACCATATTTAAACCGAAAAAAAAAAACAATAAATAAATTTGTTTTCAGTTTTTTTTTTTTTGTAAAGTCATTATGAACTTGGTTACAAAAACATTCTATTCTATATCAGAAATCCTACATATGTATATAAAAAAAAAACATCAAGAAATAAAAATCATTTTTTAAAGATTTTAATCAAAAAATAAATGGATTGATATCATTGCAAATAATATGAATAAACTAAAAAAAAAAACACAATTCTATACAATTCATGACGCCACAGTTTTTATGCAGACAGGATGTCTATAGCTGATATCGAAAATATTAAGCTGAGAATTTCTAATTTATATAGTCAAAATTTTTTCTAATTTTTTATAAACAGAATTTTATGATGAAAATTATTCAAATTAAATATTTTTAATATATTTTCAATCATTTTAATCAAAACAAATGGCATCCTTAAACAATTTTATTTTAATTTTCTTAACACATGCATTTTCCACAAAATTCCGTTTTCAATTATTTTCTTAAAATTCGATTTTTTTTTTAAATGTTTAAAATTTTTTAATAATAACTAGATTTAATATTGTGAACGCAGAATGAACTTTAAACCATAAACATGGGTACAGATTTTAATACTTAGATACAAGTAAATTTCTTACAAAAAAACAACAAACAAAAATATTTTTAAATACCTATTTTAAACTTTTTTTTTTTCAATACTATCTCCGGTCTTTTTTCGAACAAAATTTGATTTCTGATAAGAAGTTATTTACCATTAAAATACAAAAAATTTTCTAAAAATTATAATTAAATCTAAATCCAATTTTAACTATAAATTTGACTATCATATTTACTTGTATCTAAGTATACCTATCTGTAGTTATGTAAACTTTGATAGATAAAATAAATATTTGGTTCACCTACATGGTACAAAAAAAAAACGAAAATATAATAATAAAATTTAAGCTGACAAACAAAAACCAAAAAAAAATATATATATATATATATATAAAATTACTCTTTGTTATCAAACCAAATAATTCAGAAGCCAAAAATAATGTGTATTTACTGTATAGGTATATAATACGTATGTATCAAATTATTATACTTCCACCTATATTTATAGTATAGTTGATTATATATATGTATATATAAATATATATATATATAGGTATATAATATATTTGTTTACATAAATGTGTGCTTATCACTTCTAACAAACAACAACAAATATGATAAACAAATCTACAGCAAAAGTACTTAGAATAAAAATAACAATAGCGCACCAACAAGAAACAGAATAATATTTTTATTAAATTTCATTTAATTTTTCTTCATTTGACATAATACGAGTATATTATCTTATGTTTTTCTTTTTTCAAGTACATAATACACATACATAAATATATATTAAATATTATGTCAATACATAAGTAATTATTATAATTGAAATTAGGATTTAATTCTTTTGGATAAGAAAATTGTATATTATATCTACTATGTATAATACAAAATTATTTATTTATTTTATAAATTTTATACTATATACATTAAAAGCTAAGTACAATTTATATGTTAATGTATTTAAAATAATAAAAAAATCTAATTATTGTAAAGTTCAATAAACAATTGAAAACAATATATAAAAAATTAATATTATTAAATATTAATATGAGTGCTTATTAATTTTAATATTTTATATAAGAGCTTCATAATACCTTAATACAATATTATAATTTGATCAAAAGAATTTCATTAATTTATTCGCAAATATTTAAATATTTAGAGATATACTGCAAATTTGTCAAATTATTATCAAAATATATTATTTAAAACTAAAAATTTAAACTTTATCAAGTTTAGTATTTTAACTTTAGAAGTTTATTTTATAGGTAATACACAAAACATATTATTGTGCGAAGACAAATCAAAAATTATATTCCAATCTGATTTTTATGTATAGTTATTTAGTAATAATAATAAAATAAAAGGTAATAAATATAAAATACTTTTTGTAAGCTCTTCAATGATAACAATAACGGGGAAGAGTGATGTAGAGTAAGACTGTGTCAACTCTAAAGGCGTTTTTCTTTTTCTCATCAGATCAATGCTCAGAGCAAATGTCGAGCGCTCAGAGCGAATAATGCTCAGAACAAACATTTATCTGAACTTTGACCACTCTGATTTAAAAAAGAAACGTCCAGAGCACAAATTATCAATTTTTATTCAAATTATTTCCTAACGTTATTTTGTATTTTATTTCATTATTTTAAATGTAATAATATAGATATAAAAGGAATTTATTTAAAAAATAAAATAAAACAAAGTTAATTTATAAAAAATTTAATTTAATAAAATTAAAAAAAATTACTTAAAAAAAAATCTTGATCTATGCACGGGATTTTTTTTTTTTAATGACATTATTGTTATTTTATTCGTAATTTGACGTTTTATTTTTTGACAACTCTATGAAATCTGAAAAATTTTTACAAGCTCACAGATCGTGCTCTAGGCATACTCCGAGTTAAAAAAGAAACACAAAATGGATAATCTGAGCATAAAAAGAAAAACAATTTGTTTGCTTGACAGCTCTGATTCTGCTGTGATGAGAAAAAAAGAAAAACACCATAACTAACAAAGCACCATAACGCCATAACTAAAAGAAAAACGCTATAATAAGTGATTATCTTTTACAAGATTTGCCTAGTTTAATTATATTCCAATATAAACAAGTTACCTGAACCTGCTCCTCTAGCATAACCAAAGTTTAGAAAAGTTGTTAGCATGCAACTCGACATCTTTTTACAGAATACCTATAGTTTCAATAGACTTATTTTCATTTAAAAAGAGAAGTTGTATGGCAACTACCCAAACATGTTGCACCAGCATAACCAAATTTAGCAGAAGTTATTGACATCCAACTTGACATTTTTTCTTAAAATTTCAGATATTAGGTTTCAATAGATACTGAGTTATTTATATACCTATAAAGAAAGAAGTTGTATGGCAGCTAATCGAACTCGCCGGCCAAATCTGCTGGATTTATATATAGCTAAATTAACAATTTTGCAAAAGTGACGTAAAAGAGATTTCAGAATCCTAGCTTCTTTATTTTTTGAGTTATTGTGCGGATAAACGGACGGATATACCTATATTTAAGCGCAGAATTCGATTCTGATCCGGTTCACACACTTGAGTCTATATCTAACTCGGCGCATTTAACGTAATGGTGTCACAAACGTAATGGCAAATTTATTATACCTAAAATTATTAAAATTATTATTAAAATAAATTATTAAAATAACTAAAAAAGCAGACAACTGACAAAATAATTTAAATAAGCATTTGTATAATGTAAGTTTCGTATCGTTTTCTTTTTTGAAATTACCGAAATTTAATTATAGATAAATATGCGAAATTAATTTCAATTTTTATGCACTCTTATTTTGAACTTAAGCATTATTTTATTCAATCTGTATATTATAAAATAAAATTGAATAATTAAAATACAAAACAAAAAAAAATAACAAACTTTATTTCAAATTATGACATGAGGCGTTGAAATAATCTTAACAATATTTAGTATATACAATGAACAAGGACAACAAAAGTACAGTACAAAATGATCTAATAAAAGACAGAGTGACATGAAACACGAAATATTTTCCATCCATGAATCAAATTAATTATGAGATTAATAATGTACTTTACTACTTAAATTTTTCCACCACAAACAGATTCATAAATTCGTATGATTTTTAAATAAAACTATAATAGTAACGTGATAACAAAAATTAAAGAGAAGGATCTTATAATGCTTGATTTTTTATTGTTAGCACATTATTGAAAAATTTTTGAATGTAAAATTTGGTTTAGTTGCAGTCTGTCTATCTATCCTTCTCTTTACAAAATTTCTTTACTGTTTAAGATGAAGTAATGAAATGTTAACTATTGATAGGCCTTTTTAAAATTAATGTTGTGGAATAATTTCGGCAGCTAAACCCTCTTTGAAAAAATCTTATTATCAAATATTCATATCTCAAGTTAAATTAAATATTTTTGTAATTTAAAAATGTTAAATGTTAATAATGCTTTCAAGCTTTATAATCATATAAATTACATAATTTTTAATAATCTAGAATTTAAGTTTACCAATATGAAACTAAAATATTGTAAAATTGTTTTACTTAGAATCTTAAAATTTTGATTGGAGCACAATCTTTAAGAACATGAATTAAGAACTTGTGTATACAGGAATATTAGAATTAAAAATAGAACTTTCGTAATTTTTAGACACCTGTAAGCTGCACACCAACTATATTAATTTATTTAAAGTAAGTACAAAAATTAAAGCTGCAATATTTTATTTTTACATGTATTAAATGAGTAGTAGTGACACTATTGACACAATTAGCCACGCCACAATTTTGAAATCTATTAGTAGCTTTTTAAAAATATATACCTTTAAAAATCTATGATTTTAGATACGGCCTTGGTTAAATGTACATATATACATATTAAATTTATTTGAATCTAAATCAAGTTTAAAAATTCAATACCAACTTCACTACTCTTAAATTAATAAAAAAATTGTGAATAAAAAATTGTGTACTTACAGATTCATAGTAATTGCTTTTGGAACTTACCTGAAAAATATTAAAAAAAAAGAAAAATAAAATTTTAATTAAATTCCATTATTTTTTTTAATTTGCATTTAATATTTTTTTTATAATATGAATTTTAATCGTTTTAATTTACTGAAAGTCGATGAGAAATCAAATACTGAAATAAAATATATTTCAATAATTCGTCTTCAATATAACATATAAAATGCTTTTTGGTTTTAATGTGATAATATGCAAATGAATGTTGATTTTAACAGTCATTCCTACATTTTTAACATTATTTTGTTACGTATAAAATGGGCTTATAAGATAGTTTTTCATTTTTATTTATTTTAGTTTATTTTTATTTTTAGTTGTAATTGCCGACTATAACTTCGTGTAGTTTCCTAAATATCTATGGTTGCCGTTGGAACAACAATTCTAGAACAGAGCAATGGAAAAGACAAACATTTATTTTAACCTTTTTACAATCTAATTTTTTTTTTTTTTTTTTTGTGATGAAAATGATGGCACAATGACGAAAATTAAAATAAAATACTCTGGATTTATACGTTCAGAACTGACATAAGCGTGAGTAAAATTAAGTAAATAAAATGAAAAAAAAAAAAAAAACAAAATCTCCTGGTACAACACAACACTCAAAAGTGTAGATTAAAAAAGTGATGCAATGTTAAAATAAAACAAGAACCGAAAAAACATGGAAATTTTCAAACAGATAAAACAAACAAAACATCAATGAGAGTATGTATTTGCTATTTCGCACACCTTTCTAAAGACAATGTTTTGTTTTTTATATTTTATGCTTACTGTATTTTTTTTTTACTTTTATAATGTTCGTTGGTGTCATGCAAGGTCCATGTTCAAAACATTGCCAGCCAAAATCGTAACAAACAACAAAAATTAAAGCAAAGACAGAAAATGTATAAGCAAAACTTGGAGAATACTAAATATGTACCTTCCATTGTATTTTTTTATGGCTGAAGAAAACTGCCAAAAGATTTTAAAACAAAAAAACCACAAGATAAAATAAATACAAGACAATAAAAATAACCAGAATAGAAAAATAAATTTTATATTTTTATACTCAATAATAACAAATTAAACATATAAATTTAAAATTTTGTCACTATCTTTTGTTTTTAAATTGAATTAAATAATTTTTCACATAATATTTAATTCGCATAAGTAATGAAAATTGTTTGGAAAATCCTCGGTGGCCTAGTGGGTAAGAGCGTATAAAACGCTGTAAACACCGAGGGAGTGTGGGTTCGAATCCCACACACGTCGAAAGAATTAATCCCCCTTAGGACATATTTACAGCCACGCCTGAACAGGAAAGGCTGTTTAATTTTCTGTCCACATTTATGTGGCAGAGAAAAAAAAAAGTTGAACTCTAAATTCAGTGTTTTTAACCAAAGTAATTTAAATATACCTTAGAAAAAGATTTATATACAATAAAATTTAACATTTTCAAATCCACAACAAATTTTTTTATTCTATATTTTACTTGGCACTTCACAAAATTATTATTTTTTAAGAAATATAAAAGCCTGATGACCATTATCACTTCAATCAAAATTGCAGCAAATCTTTTGTACATGAGGAACATAATGCGATTTTATATTTATATGTACTTTAAAATTGAGCATTACGCTTTCATATTTCATAAATTTAAAATAATTTTTTTGAGTTACTTCGATTTCATCTTGTCTGTTTTTAGAAGTCATTTTTGACAAATCGAGGTAAAATTAAATAATTAAACTTTTATTCAAACCTCACACAAATTTATAGTAAAGACAAGGTATTTTAACTTCATCATATATGTATTATGAATTAAACTTAAGAATACAGAAATTATCCATTTTATTATCTATTTTAAATACCTTAATTTTAGTTTAAAAATTTCGATAGTCCAGGACAAAATGAAGTTAAATAAAAATATTAAAAAATAAAAATCAAAAACATTAAATAAAACGCAAAATCATAAAATAATATTGTTAAAATTTCCATAATTTGGCTAATAAAAAAATAGCAAAAAAAAAAACACAAAAAACAGTTCATAAAAAATTCATTTACTCTAAACACCTTGCGCATTTTAAGTACATTAAAAATTCAAATTTAATATTCTTCTAAAAATAAAACCCATTAATAGAAATTTTTAACCCTTTTTTCATTCTTTGTTTTCAAATCTATTCTCCAGGGTACCATAAATTATTTAAGATTTTTCATAAGGACAAAACGCGAAGCACATTAACTAAGAGTAGTTCAAAAATAATTTTTGTATGTATATTTTTTGAGGATAGATTTTTTTCATTGTTTACCTACTCCAGAAATTTAAAAGGTATAAAAAAAAAAAATAAGATTGATAAATAGAAATTTAAATAAAATTTTGAATTTTATATCTGTATTGTGGTGTCCTATTTTTGTTGTCGTATGTTTATATATGTTAAACGGTGTTTATATGATGTTTATCATACCATCTTTACGTGTTTATAGTTTTTATTTCATGTATTATTACTTTTGTTATACCAACTTTGATTTAATCATATTAAAACTAGATAATTTCTTATCCTTTCGCATACAAGCATAAATAAAGAAAACAACTTTCTCCCATTTGGTTGAATGATGTTCTTTACCAGATCTTTAGAATTCATTTTCTTTTATTTTTGAATGTAAAAATTACATATATATGTTAGTATGTATATAATATATACCTACGACTATATTAGAGCATTACAATTATATGCATATACAATTATTATATTTTATATTATATTATAATTTGTGATAGAGTGCACATGTATGTACACACCGCTAGTAAGTTATGTAAAAATTTCAACATTTTTGAACTTATTGAAAATTTAAATAAAAGGGGTTCAAATTACTTAAATTTATTTATATTATCTCATTTTCTTTTATTAAATAAATCGAAGGACCATATATTTGGCTGCTTTTTTTAATAAATTATTTTAACTATTTATTTTAATTTAAAATTAGGAAAATATACATGTATAACCGTTTTATAGGTTTTTATACCATAAATGAACAGTTATAATTTGTTTAAATTCATATTTTTAAAATAATTTTATGTATTTTTTCTTTTTGTTTTTGCTTTTTGTTGCGTAAAGTTTTTTTTCTCTTTTGTTTTGTTTTGTTTAGATCTAAAGCACTAGAATAAATTTAGATTGTTAAATGGTATTCCTTTTTATTTTGTTGGTTGATGATTATGTAAGTTGATGTACTATGTATTTTATTAAAAAAATAACAACAACATTAAACACATAACAGAACAGTTTTTGATATGCCCCCAAAGAAAATGTAAATAACTTTGATATTTTCTAAATTGTTTCTGAAAAAAAAAAAACTATAAAAAATAAAAGAAGGATGAAAATCTAATTTAAAATTAATTAAATTTAAATAAAATAAAATGTAATTAAAATGTTGGAATATTTTTGAAAATAAATTGTAAATTACATTTCTAAATATTATGTAAGTATATATTATGTATATGTATAATAAAATTCAAAACTTAGAAAAGGTAAAATGTTTACAATATAATATGTACTACATCCATATATATGTACATATATATGGTGATTGTATTTAATTTAAGATAATTGTAAAAGTATTTTATATTAGCTAATATTAATTTAAATATAAATTATTAAGTATTATTCTTTTAAATAAAGCAATGTGTCAAAATTCTTTTGATACTTCAATAAAAAATGTATATATGTAGATTTAATGAATAATACTTACAAGAATAATTATAAATAATCTGCGACTTAGACAATTTCCCGAAATAATTTTGGTAAGGTACCTATTATACTACTACTATGTCAATGAAAACAATGTACCTACCTATTTGAAACAAAATAAAAAGTTATATAGGTAAAATTTTACATTATGTAAAAAAAAAATTAAATTATTTCATATGAAAGGTCAATAAAATTTGCAATAGGATCAAATTGAAAAACAGATTGAAACAATAATAAAAAAAAAAAAAAGTACAGTGAACCATTGGGAATCATTAATTTTTCTCGCAACATGATACAAAATTTTATAAAAATTTTTGTGGTCAAATCCTTAAAAAAAAGTTAAAAACTCAAAAATAAAAGCAGAAAAAAAAAACGAAAACAGCTTTTAAATTTTAATCAATCAAATAGTTCACTTCTCAAATGACTTCAATTCTTGTGTGTACATTTTGTTATATCTGTTATTTTGCTTCTTTTTTTTTTTTTTGCTCTTTAAATCGAGTTTTGCAAATTTCAAGTTTTATTAATTACTTTTTTTTTTATAATTAAGTTTTTTAATCAATCCGAGATCCAACAACTCATGACGTTAAAAAAGAGAAACAGGAAAAAGAAGAGTAAAAAAGAAAAAAAAAAAACAAATTATAAAAAATCCTAAATTGAAAATTAAAAAATTATAAATTCAGTTTTTTTTTTAATTTTAATGCACTAAAGAAAGACAGAATTATACAAAATGATCATATTTCAAATAAAAACTGAGTATTTTTACTTATATATATTTATTATATAAATGTATACAAAACAAAGGTCACTAATGAACGAGATTATATTAAAAATTATATCCGGTGGAAAGATTCTCTACGAAATCAAAAAATTTTTCAAAATTTATAAATCATTTGTCGTATATATGCATAAAAACGTATTGAACTGTTTAATCAATCTAAAGTTTATTTAAGTTAAGTTTATTATTTATAAAAACATACCTACTTGACTTGTTTATTAATTTCGACGATCTAAAACTCTAAAAGAGGAATGTATTATGTATGTATATATAACAGATAGATGGGGCCTCGGTGGCCTAGTGTGTAAGAGCGTATAAAATACGCTGTAAACACCGAGGTAGTGTGGGTTCGAATCCCACACACGTCGTAAGAGTTATTCCCCCTTACGACACTTACAGCCACGCCTGTACAGGAAAGGCTGTGCAATTTCCCGTCCACATTTATGTGGCAGAGAAATGCATTAAAAAAAAAAATAACAGATAGAATAAATAACATAAAAGGAAGATTTTTTTGTCGTAGGTACATAGTTTCATAAAATGCGTGTAATCAATGGAATACCTACGTCAGGGAACCGAAAGTACATATAATGATTTGTTATATCATTCATTATATAGGTACCTACCTATATTTTGATTTTTATGTAATATATTTTGATACATTTCTAATATCCTATCAAAGATTATAATTTATTAACGATTAAATTTTCTTTTGCAACTTATCAGTCTCTAAACTAATTTTAAAAATTTAAAAACGTGTTGCACTTTAAATAAATATTAAATAATATAAAAACAAAAAAAAAAACATCTAGAGATTAAATTAAGAAAAATCAAAAAAATATTTTAGCCTTTACTATCGATTACTTAAGGTTTCCGATTTTATTTCATTTCTGTTTCGTTATTGTTAAATGTGAATTTCTTTAAGTTTCTTTTTAACCAACTTAAAAATAAAAAAAAGCAATCAAAATAAAACAAAAAACCCCAAAAAAAATAATATTTTAACCTCATATTAAAACTGATACTATTGTACATATTTTAAAAACAGATATCTTTTTAAACTGATTCGCTTTGTCTTTTCATTTTTTCAAGATAAAGAACAATATATGTACATACATACATATGTATGTATGTAGTATATAAGAATAAAAGGCACCTTAAACAAAATAAAACGTTAATGAACATCAAAATTAAAAAAAAAAAAATAAAAGAAAACGATGTGACTTAAAAATTTAAAAAAAAAAACAGTACTATATACCTATCAGTTTTATTCTCGCAATATCCATCCAAACAAATTCATCTAGTCACATTTGAACGACGACAAATTATAAACGTAGTTTGGTACAGTGCAAGTTTATTCGCTTTTAAGGTTTTTTTTTTTAATCTTTGAACAAATCTTTCTCTCTATTAATTTTATATACCTGCGTTTGTTTCAGTCAGTCAGCCATCATCATCACTAATTCAAACAATTCTTAGTCAAAAATTTAATTTCAATCGCTCTGCTATATAAAACGTCGTTTTCGTTTTTTTCTTGTTTGTAGCTCAGCTCAGACATTAAAATTTCATCTCCTGCTGAGCAAAATCAAAGGAATTTTTTTTTTAAGTTTTTTTTTTTTTTATTTTTATAATTTTATATACAAGTTAGTTTCTTTTCTTCTTTTATTGTTTTGGTGTATTCTCAGCCTTTTTAAAATATAAAAATATTTTTTTTTCTTTTTTGTAAAATTCGTCTTCAATTTTGTCTCATTCTAGCCCATCTTTAAAAAGTTTTGTTTTTTTGTTTTTTTTTTTTTTGTTTCTTGAATTAAACGAATACAAGGCGTAAACAACGTAATCGAAACATTAAATTATTGTAAAAAATACCAAATATCTGAGTGCAAAAGAGTTGAAAAAAAAAAAACAAAACTAAAAAAAAAAAAATTTAAAATAATATTTTTGTAATTGAAACCTTTTTTTTCTATTCAATTAAAAAAAAGTTGAAACAACAGAAATAAGAAAAAAAATAACAGATTTTGTGTATAATCATATAGTTTTTAAATAATAAAAAAAAAAAAACTCAAACTGAATATCAATAATGCAATGAAAGCTTCACAAAATGTTTTTAAGTTATAAGAAAAACAGAAGAACTCTTAAGTCTTTTAACTAAGAAGCTAAAACTCTAGAAAAGAAGTCATTTTTTATTTTTTTAATGGTTCAAAATAAAATAAATTAACCGAATTTTTGATTCAATTAACGAACAATCAAGTAAATTCGACACGTACTAAATAACAAAACAAATCACCCATATAAAAACTTGTAATGATTTGAAAAATCTACTTAAATGTCACCTTTAGTTCATAACTATTAACTACTCCACCATCTTTTATGATTATTCCAATAAAATTTCAATGTTTTTTTTTAACATTTCAAACTATCATTCGCAATCAGTAGGTATAAGGCCCGTCTTGTTTTTTCGTTATAATTTATGAATAAAAATCTTTCTTTGGATAGTTATTATCATAGTTGTGTGTCAGCTCTACATAATTTGAACATTAAAAGTATATGAATCATTACTTTATTGACTTCAAAAATATGTACACATGTACATGTACAATGCAGAAAATCATATTTTTTACTTTTTCATACAGAATTATAATATGTACCTACATATATAGATTTTCTTGAGGTCATTCTAAAAAAATTTACCCAATACCACCATTATTATGATTTTATTTTTCTTTATAATATAATATAATTCTTTATATTATTTAAAAAGCATCAGAATAGAATAACCTAAAGTATTATAATCGTACCATATTTACTTACATTTTCATGATTATTGACTATCACATAATAATAACGATTCTTAGTAAAATTCTTATAAATACATATTGAATTTTAACATTTTTTTTTTTAGTTTTGGATCATTCTTTATGGAAATTCAAACAAATTTACTTTTTTTAATATTTTTCCAATGATTTTTGTCATACATACATACATACATATATTGAAATTATATGAATTAGTATTTCCAAAATTTTGTGTCTTCAAATTCTAGCAAATATAATATCATATTTTTCTTATTATCTTTACTGTTGCTTAATTCTTTCACTTTCCAGAATACAAATATTAAACAGTTTCAAGATACCCTCACTTAAAATTATTGAGGGTATTCAATAATTCATTAATATAATATGATTCAATATAATTCATTACATTTTCCAGTTAATTTGCTACAATTAATTTTTCAATATTTCACATAAGGAAAAAACAAGGCATTCAGAAAAGAAAAGTATTATCAGAACGCTCGCTCATAAAAAAATATTGAATAAATTCAAATAATTTTTAAAAATTCTTATAGTATTTTTGTGTAAAAAGAAAATCATAAATAAAACCGAACTGTCAAAATATAACTATTAACTGAGAAGTTGAAACGACTAAACTGCATTATGGAAAAACTTATAATTCAGAATAAGGAGTAAGTGTTAATACATTTTATAATTTAACCCTATATGACAAACAATAATCACTAAACATTACGGTATACATATATTTAGTGTTTAAATCAATTTATTTTTTCAAGAGACTGTTTATCAGCACCTAATATTTAGACAGAACTAATTGACAGATTTAACACTTTGTTTTATTTAATAGCACAACAAAAAACTGAACGACACCAAAAGCATAGGCAAATAGAATAAATAGCACGATTAATTTGACAAAAATCAACAAACCAAAGAAAATTTTCAATGCTCGGACGAACGCAACTAAAAAAATATAATTCGTTTATATACCTATCACAAAAAGGCGAATACAAATAATATTCAAATATACAGCAACTGAATTCAGAAGTTTAGTACAGCTTTTTAAAATGAGAAAAATACATAGAATAAGATAGAGAGGGGAAAAAATAATATTGTAATGTATTTTCACTTAAAAGAAACGGCATTAAAAAAAAGAAACAATAAACAAGTGATGCAACCATCCATCCAATGCAATTTTAAAATATCGAAAAGTCAACAATTTTGTGGCATCCCATGCCAAATGTGTAATGAAGCAAAAAATAACAAAAAAATAATTTTCGATCAATACAACAATTTAATCAAATTGAAACCAAAACAAAAAGAAAATAAATTAAAAAAAAATCATCAATAATTTATATAAAATTCATTTTAAAAAAAAATTTTTTAACGCTAAAATTAGAATTAAATGTTTATAAAAAATTAATAGAAGTGAAATAAATTTGTTATTTTGTTAATTTTAGTATTGAAAAAAAAAAATATAAAAATAGCAAACAACCAAAACAACAATTAAATAAATTTCAACAAAAATAAAAAATAAAATTATATTAACATATACAACACATCTGATATATCGATGATTGCAATGCAATTTGCAAATGTTTTATATATCAGAGGGTAAAACGATGGCAAATTAGTGCAAGAAAATTGAAGAAAATGATGATTAGAAAAATGATATAACCAAATTCAAAAAAATATCGTGATTTTACTTTTTGTTAATTTTTATACATTTTAATTTTAAACTCTCTGATACTTATGTTATAGTTGTCTTTGTATTTTGTCTTCTTTTTTTCTATTCTTTTTCTTTTATTAATTTTATTTTTAGAATTAGTTTTGAAATGCTGTTCCTTCAGTATTCTTGTTCTTGAGTAATGAATTTATGACTCGATGATTAAGTAATCAGGTCATTAGTTTTATATATTATTTTGTTTTTGTTGCTGTTTTTGTTGTAGGTATAAAGAATCTATAAAAAAAAGTTTACTTGGCACATATTTCTATGTCATAATTATTTTTTATAGTATAGGTAGATAGATTTTAGTCAGCTTTTTTAGTTGATTTCCTTACCTTTGAGCCAAAAGAAAATTTGGTATAGAAAGTATAGAAATATATTACAATCGGTATAGTAAATTAGGAAAAACTAAATAAAATAATTTCTTATGTCGCTATCGGCTATATGCATGATTATTTGGATAAATTATTATTTTTAATTATATTGAAACTTAGATGTTCGAAAACGGAACATTAATTATTATATCTTACTAAACTTAACAAGAGCAATTTACGTATTTTAGAAATTTATACGTTTTACAGAGCAACTTTACAATTTTTAAAGTAAGTATGTATAATTATATTAGAAAAACGACCCGAACTTCAATAAAAATTTAGAAATTGATTTTTGATTCTGATTCTGCACATGCAGAAATGGAAGGACAGATTTTAATTTATTATAACCTTTAATTTAAGGTTAATCGAATTACAAAAAGGATTCAAAAAAGAAATACAAAAAAATCTTTAAACATTTTTATGAGATATTTTTGTAATCATACATATGTATTATACGAATGGTTGTGCTAAAACGCTTGTTTAGTACAGAACTGAATAATCCAAAAACTTTTGAGTTAAAACATTTACCGAATTGAAAAAAATAAAAAGCGATCTTGATTTGTGGTTTTGAGAAAAATTCCTCTAAAGTTTGGTTTTAATCTAACACTAAAAAGACAATAAACTTACAAATACTTAAGTTATTCAAGCAAAATGAATCATTTTTCAAGAAATTAAAAACTAGCGTATTAATTTTACGTAATTAGAGTTTAAATTGCGAATAATTATTAATTTTTAAGATATGAACTATCAATTTAAAAAAAAATGTACAAAATTATTTATACATATATTTTTTCAGATATCAATTACGTTTAATCAAAATGAAATAATTAATTAATTTTCCTTTTTATAAAAATAGCAATTCTAAAATGGAAAAATGATGTTTTTGTTATGTTAACAATAGAAACTATTTAAAAAATAAAAACAACTGAACTTGAGTCCATTATCATTACAATTGACATAATATATGTATGAACGTATTTTGAACGTACACATGCATACATATATTTATTCCAATAACTTTATAATATTAAATTCAACCTTCTGTCGCATATTAATTGACTCAATTTTCAATTAACACTTTACAAAACAGGTTACAGGCCATCGTAAGCCGCTAATGTTTCTTTTCAATAGACAGAAAAATAAGGAACATATATATGTATGTACATATGTAACTTTCATAATGATTTGTAGTCATTTTGTTGTTTTTTTTTGCTGTTTATTGCGATGTCATTGGAATTCATCATGTTGCAAAAAAAGTCCAACAATAATGTAAACGAAAAGAAAAACTATTTTAATTGTTTATAACTTCATTGTCAGCACGAAGTCTAATTAATGCAACGCAATACTATCATATACTTAAAGATTAACTTTTTTTTATTAATTAATATTATTATTATTAAATGTTTATTTATTTTATTTCACTTTACTTACTTCAGGAAACTACATTTAAACTACTATTTATTTTTAGAACTTTTTTCACGGCACCGCTTTTTTGATAAACATAAAGACCTCAAAATGGAGGTCCATTTTCATTCCTTTTTATGTTCCTTTTCTATTTGGCTTTGAATTTAGAACTTGGTATTTGTATCACATGACATATTATTAAGAAAAAAAAACGCTTATTCATTATATGTATATTTATCTCTCAAGTAGAGAACAATTTTAGAAAATCTTTTATGAAAAGTCAAATTTATTACAGCAAATATCATTAATGTGTCAAACTTTAATGGAACTATTAAAATCTAAACATAAACAAAAAAAAAATTTCAATCATTTTCAAATTTTAATTTTTAACAATTTTTTTTTGTTTTGAGTAAATATTAAAAAATCCAATATATTGGTATAATGAAATTAAAAACAAAAATGTAATAAAAAAATCAATAATCATTACCACCTACTTTTTATTTAAAATCAAACAGTCAGAATATAATAAAATCTTTAATAAAATTTATACCGTTACCCGAAGGGTACTATTAAATTTATTTGAAGATTTAATGAAAATTTAAGAATTAATCAATAACTTAATTAAACATAAATACATATACATAAAAAAATATAAACCACACAAGTTTGGTTATACAAGATGTATTATTATAGACAATGGTGGCCCTTAACTATTTTAATATATTATATAGGTTAAGTTAGAAGTAACTAAAGAACGCGTTTCTCATAGTCCCATCTAATTGTTAATTAAGGTTTAAAAATTTTTAATGATTGAAAAGACAGTCAATCGTAATCACCACTATGTACATATGTTTTAAAACGTAAGATGTAAAAATTAACAAAAAAAAAAAAATAAAAAATGTCAATTAACTCATAACGAAGAAAAAAATTAATTTTTAATATTTACTGTGCTTGCACCATATACAAAATATAACTAACAATTTTTTTTTTCTTTATTTTAAACATGGTTTGACATTTATTTGAAAAGCATTACAAATATTTTTACTTAGTTTATTATTTATATAGTTATTTGAGTTTTTTTTCTTTACTTTTATTTTTTACTACTGCTTTTTTTTTTTTTTTTTTTTCATTTCATATTTGGTTATTTGCTTCATTCATGCTTTGTTGTTTTTGTTGCCTATTTTTCTTCCCGACAATATTGATTTACATATTATTCTATAAATAAAATATTAATGTTGTGAACATAACTAGAAAAAAAAAAAAACAAAAAATAAATAACAACAACAAGAACATACAAGAAAAGTTTGATCGAAATAACTTAAAATCCATTATGGTGTACCTTTGTAATATTTACAAATAAAATATAAAATAACTATAAAAAAAAATAAAGAAATCAAAATTAGGGTATATGTACAAGGTAGAAATAATAAATAGCAAATTTGATATTCTAAAATTATCTATATACCTATATATGTATAATATATAACATATATATTTATTATAAATAGAAAATTCTAAAATAATAATAAGTTGGTCACATGGGAAGTTAATTATTCTTAATAGCATATAAAACTACGATCTTATCAAATTTACAATATAATACATATTTTTATCAGTATATATACAAGGTGTCCTGTAACTCAAATATTATAAGGTAGGAATAAAAATGGAATGGAAAATAAGAAATTTAGTTGAAATTTTTCAAACCTAATTTAAATTTATCAAATTCTATGTAAAATTATTTAATTTTAGTTATTGCTTGTGAAATTGTGTTCTTAAACTTCCTAATTTTAAAATATAAAATATTTACCCATTCCATATATAACAATCATTTTCTGAACACTCTGTTTTTGTTGTTTTAAATTCGACTAAAATATATGAATTGATAATTAATTAAATTACCTTTACAGTATTAATGTATTTATACGAATCAATACAGTATAAATTAAATTAAAATTTATATATGTATGTATTGATTATCAATTATAAGTAGAAATTTATTACCACCTTACATAAATATAATATAGTTAGTTAATGCAACTAATATTTATTTTATCAATCATAGAAAAAACATATTACAGCATTAACAATATAGAAATTTTTAAATTATACTTAAAGATTTATAAATGAATAATATTCAAACTATCATATAAGAATAGAATAGTAAACAAGAAGCTGTAAAAGAAATGTAAACTTATTATTTAAATTTCTTGTTGTTAAAAAACAAAATATCTCCTGCTGTTATCTAAGAATTATCTTTTTAAAGATTCAATGCATTTTATATATTATGTATAAAAATATAAAGGAAATTATAGTTTAATTGTAAGATTAATCTATTTTACTCTCACTGATTATAATATAAAATGCCTATTTATAGCATACATTTTGTTTGTAAATATATATATACATATATGAACACAATTCCATTTAAAACACATGATTCTTAAAGTGGAACAAGTTTCATTTCATTCAACCTATCCATCTGCTCTTACTTTACAACTGAATAAGACATTTTTAAACAATTCAATTTGAAATGTATTTTTTTTTTTTGCTGTATATAAAAGAGAGATACATTTTAATCACTATTTTTAATCGTTTAAAACCGATATCATGTAATATTTTACATAATAAATAATATTAAAATGCCAATAATAATAAATATAAAATAATATGTTAAAAACTTCATTACAATAAAAATTAACAATCAATCAAAAAATCATTCTTTTGTCCGTTTTTAAAACTTTTTTTTTTTTTTTGTTTTGTTTTGGTCCTTTAAAAGCAATTTATTGTATTGTAATGTTGGTTACATCGGCACCTGTCATTTCATGTTGGTTAATTGAATGCTTTTATTACATGATATTAAAAATAAAATAAAGTTAAAATTTTATTGCAAATAAAATCAACAAAATGACATAAACATCTGGTAATTTTAAACCTGGTTGGTAAAAATAATAAAGCTAGTTTTGCATAATAAGTTATAGAATTGAATATTATCCCTATTTGGGCAAAAGTATCCAAAACGAATTTTGTAAAAATGACCAAAGGGTGACCATAATAAATTTTATATAAAAATTTCAACAACTTGAATCAATTTCTGAAAAAGTAACTTATTTTCATAATTTTTTTTTTGAGTTGAATAGTAGGGTCAACATATTTAATTTACATAAAAATGACTTTAAGTGTATGTTAATCAATTAACCACTAAATCAATATTGTATTTGTAAATTAAAAAAATTTTCGGAATAAAATTCAATTATTACACTTCTTCAGTTTAAGCGAATAGACTTATTTTATAGTTTAGTATAATTTATGATTATAAAAAATCTAACTGACATAAATAAATGTCTAATTTTTGAACTGTTAATTTTTACACCACTGATTCTCCTACACCAAAACAAAAGTCATTTTCATAGCTTCAATATTTCGTTTTGTTATTTTACTACACATAATTTCGAAATAAATCTTTACGCTATTTTTAATAATTTTTTAAGACCGTTGTTTGAAATTGTGATTTTTATTTTCAATTTTTATTTTATACCGTTAATTTCTCTTGGGAGTGTCAGCTTAAAGAAACAATATATATTTTTCATTAGAAATTTTCTAGGACATTATTATAGTAAAAATTATTTGTATTATACAATCCGAAAATCAAATTTCTGAAAACTAGCTTAGATTACAAAAAAAAAATATAGTAATCAGTTTTTTACATTATTAATTATCTCAAGCCCCCTATTTTCATTTATTTATTTCATTCTTCATTATTCTTCATATTTCTTTTTTTTCGCTAATGCTAATTCTATGTAACTCAACTAATAACATTTAAAGTGCATTATTCAACCCTCTATACATTCTTATAGTATATATATAATATATATATATATATATATCTGTATACTTATTGCATACAAGAAAATTCTTAATTCCATTTTTTTTAACTAATAAATGAAATATGATACTGAGCCATACCCTCACTAATAGACAACTCTAAATCGTAAAACAACAAACAATAAATAATTTGAAATTCCAAGAAGAAATTGTTTATTTTAAATTACATAAAAGAGATTGCGTCCTTGTCACCAGATTTTCTTTTGCTATATATAATATTTTAATAAAATGTTTAATAATTTCTAAAACAAAAACATGAAATTCCGCTTAGCTATATATTATACTTTAACATTCTTTAGTCTCAACCTAATGAAAATTTCTAAATTTTCGTTGGTCCCTTACTTTTAATTATTATAAAGGGGAAGAAATACAAAAAAAAAAAATTCCAGAACTTATTGTTACCCCCACCACTGTCACTGACAATACAATTACCAGTAATATTACTGATAATAGTTTTATTCTTTTAGTAGTATTTGTTTAAGAATTTCATATAACTTTCGAATAAAAATCTTTCTAAGCGCATTTAAATTTATCATCGGACTCATTTTCTAAACTTAATAGTTTCATTAAGATGGCTTGGCAAAAGAAGATTATACCAGTTACTATATTACACATTCAGAATTTATCTAATTCTGATGAATCCACATAACATAAGAATATTCCACCCTTACTTTCTATCTTGTATGTTGGTTTCCTTATACATGGTATGGTTATTATAAAACGCTGGCTGTTGCCTGTCTATTTAATCTCTTAGAGTATTTAAGAATATATAAAAAAAAAATTGGTATTTGTTATGTATGAATTTTTATTTAATATTACAACTCCAAAAGGGTGATTTTGTAATATAAAAAAATAAACATTAAATACAGAGGAAGAAAATGAAAAACAACGACAAATAGATAGCCCAAAAAAAAAAAAAAAGAGATGGAAAATGTTATGAAAATAAAGATGAGGGATGCTATATTAAATCATGAAAAATGATTAAGATGAATTATTGCGCTAAAAGTATATACAAGACTATTTAATAATAAAAAGTTGTAGTCAAAATGGTAGTCCCTTGCGTAAATAATCAAATTGACGTCAATTAAATTTTAGCACCCAATAGTACCATCAGAATACCAGGAATACCATCAGAATATTTTCTCACATGTACTTTTTTTTCTTAATTTTTTCTTCTTTTGAAAGAAATGTTGTATGTTATTTTTTATCTTTTGAATAATTTTTAATTAAATTTAAATACAAAAAATTTTGACATATTTAATTGAAATTTTTTTGCGTTTAAAGTCTGTTTTTGTTTTAACTTAAGCTATGATTTTAAAAATAAATAGTTAACCTTCTTTATCAAGAAAAAAATTAAATCTTCATTTTCAAATAAACGTTAAAAAAAGCAAAATTTTCATAGAAAGATGAAAAATTAAATAAAATAAAAATATCAATATCAATACAAAAACCTGAAAAAGAACTGTTATTACTAACTATATAACAAGCTTTTTCTTACATTTTCTTCTTTTTTTCTGTTGCAAGAAAACAATACAAATATATTTTTGTAAAAATTCCATACTTAAGGAAATTAAAAATAGTTGTAAATATAAGATAGTTGGTCTAAATATAAAATTCTTAGACGAAAACGACAAAACTAAATTAAAAAATTGAATTACAAGACTAAACTAAACAGATATAGAATTTGCCCGAATTTGGAAACAGACAGTAAACGTCTTCAATTTTCGATAATGCTGTTGCACTTTTCCTGTTCGTAATTCATGTACTTTTTGTGGCCTGTGAGTGTCAATGAATTTTCTATTTTTCATTAAGAAATAATTTTTCTTGCAGTGGACGAAGAATTCTACAACTTTAAAAATAGCTTTACTTCGTTTCAAAATCTTTGTAGGAGTGTACCAATTTTTTCAAATCAACATGACAATTATCCGTGCTGAAAAAATTTTCCACCCCTTTTTTTATATAGGTTATGTGTTTAAATGTATTTTTACTTAGGGCCATACATGCGATAATCAATGTATGCTTATATATTTGAAAAGAAAACCTAAAATAGAGGGGGTAAATGGTCTTATATAAACACTATAAATCTAATCGAAATCAAAACAATAAACCGTACCGTCGTCTTATGAGTTTTTTCCTTATTTTTCAATATATATGTATATTTTTTTTTCTATTCTGTTTTTCCTCCAATTTTTTAAGGAATTTTCTTTTTGTTTTTTTAATCTTCTTCATCTTATATTTTCCAAAAACGAAAATACATAGCTAAGATTCTATTTTATTGAGAAAGGACCATCCCGAAAACGAAAGAAAAAAACTCATTCGAAAATATACTTACTTCTTATATGACTCAATTTTAATGGTCTTTGATAACGAAATTTCTGTATCTGTGAATAACTGTGAATTGCTTTTGTTCTCTAACAGGCATATATGTAGAATACAATGCAACTTGCTATATATTTTTGTAATCGTTTACCCGATATAACCCAACCCGACCCGACATAAAACTAAAACAATATACTTCTTAAGCAGTTAAACAATATATACGCATAATTTATTCAATTCCATCGAAGGATAATTAACATTCAACATGGATATGCGAAAAATATCTAAAATTCTACAACTTTATTTAAAATTTAATACAAGATCGCCCCGCAACTAAAAAAAATCAAATTTCTTATTCGTCGTTCATTTCATTTTTTCTTATTATTTTACTTGTTGTTATTTTTCTCTGTTCCGACGTTCATTTTCCATTAATGTATTATTTTAACGTATAACGATTTGCTGATGGAACTTAATGGTAAAATTGTACAATTTTCAGAAAATAAAAATTCCAAAAAAAAAGGAGGAAAAAATGAAATGGAACGAAAATCCTTTGCAATAAATCACTTTGAGCGACTAACTAATATGGGTCCTTTTTAGACTTTTCTTATATTCTTTTCTTTTTTCATTTCAATGTCGTTTTTCTTATTATTTAATTTTTTTTTTTTTTTTCAAAAAATGTTAATGCTTTGAAAATGGGAAAATATAAAGAACTATACATATATACATATTAATATATACATGTAAGTGAATTTACAAAAAATAAATAGAAAAAAAAATGAATTTCGGAAAATTTTAATGGAGTTTATTTTGTTTATTTATTTATTTTTTTTTTTCGAAATAACGAAAAATATTGTTAAAACTGATAGGCAGGCAAATAAAAAAAATATAATTTAAAGGAAAAATAATTTTTCCGTTATTTAAATTTAAGAACAATGTACATTATAACTAAATCTTTAAGAAAATATTTTAGAAGGAATTGAAAATTTTTTAAAGTTTAAAAGTAAAAAATGAAAATTAATTTTGTAGGAAAAATTTTGTAACAGTTTCTGAACAAAACAGAAATTAAATTATTAATATAATTCATATTTTTCCGTATATTCAGTTCCTATTTAATTCACTTATAAATTGAATGATAATAATATGATATTTTGATTTAAAACAATTAAATTATCTTTAGCAATTAAATTATCTTTATCAATTAACTGTTCTTTAATTAATGAAGAGTTTTATACCAAAATTTAAGTAATAATTATGTAACTTTTTAGAGTTTTAATTCAAATTTTTAACATTAAAAATTATCAATCCCATTTCCCATTATTAATCCCATTTCCATTGCAATTTTTTAAAGTACATTTTCTTTATCATTTAATAATTCGTCATTCTAACATTTACTTACAATCAGTTTTATTGTAATTATTTTAAATTTTTTTTGAAATAACTTTAATTCTACCATTCAGCTCTAAATGCTATGATTTTGATTGAAATTAAGTCATAAATTCTTTGTTTTTGATGAAAATTACATTAAAATTATTTTTCTAAAAATATTTTTTTTTTTTTTTTCAACTAAATAAAATCGTTCGTTCCGGCATCTTTCTTTCATCCTCATTATCTTTAATCTATCTTGCAACGCCATCGCACCTTAAAAATTTTTTTGTATTTTTCTTTAAAAAAAAAAAAAAAAAATTGACCGACATTTAAATTCACACCCGCAACCAATAAAAAAAAAATCTTATTTTTTTTTTTTTTTATAAATTTCGTATTTAGTATTTCAAATCATTGGATCCATCTCAAATGACCAAATAACGCAATTTAAATGTATAAAATTTCAAGATACTTTCGAAAAACACATAAAATTCATTGACAAATTTTTTTTTTATTTTAATTTTTTTTCTGTAAAGTGCGTTTACGTCTTATGCCGGACGACCCTCTGTAGTAACGTGACACTTTAATTTGTAATTGACACGCCATAAAAAATCAATATGATGACTTTATCAAAAAGGAAAAAACCATAATGTAAAAAATGTAATTAAGAACGAACATTTTCTGTTGAGAATCAGAAAAAAAAAACAGTATATTTTTTTTAATGACGTTAAAAAAAATTTTTAGCATCCTGTTTAAAATTTGTTTTATTTAAAATTTCTATTTAAATCGATCCATTAATCTATTTACTATTTTAACATATAGGTTTAAAAATATTTTAGCAATTTATTATGTATTTTAGTCTTTAGTATTTTAGTTAAAGTAATCAACGTTTTTTTTTTCTGTTTTTTACATAATAATTGGTGTAAAGTTTTTAACTAACAAAAACTTTAAAATATAGGATTTATAATTATAAGTTGTTGTAAAAAATAAAATTAAAATTTCTCAGTTTGTTTTCCTTACTACAGATATTAAAATATTTTCTACCATATACTCGAAATTTATAATCATCATCAGTATGAAAAAAAAAATAATAGTATTTCTGATGAAAAACCAAATTTTGAAAGAAAATAAGAATACAACTTTAATTTCAAATTACTCAGGGTAAAAAGAAAATAAAACTGTTAGGAATAAATAAAGTATATGGAATTTGGATATCTGAAATAGATAAGGCGGGGAGAATTAACAGTAAACCATCTTCGTGTATTTATTATTTGCGTGACCATCATTATTCGAGGCGTATCTGAAGTGAATTTTTTTATTTATTTTTTATTTTTACATTTTATTTTATAATCGTTCTTTTCAACAAAGTTCTTGACTTTAATGTATAAGTCTAAACATGTTTTTTTTTATTTTTTAAGCGTTTTATTAAATTGAAATTTACAAAATTTTAAATATTTTAGAAATATTGTTAAAGTTCTAAAATTTTATTGTTAAAATGTTAAAGATTTAGATTTAGTAATTTTATAATAAAAAAATTGTTTTAATAAATTCTAAATATTATTTAAACAAAAATAAAATTAGTTAAGAAAAGGAATATAAGCGTATTCGGGACTTAATAATAAAATGAATCGATATTGCAAAGTAATATATTAATTATTCTTGTCATTATTATTGTTGATATTAATTTTATTTTGTAGTTTTCCTCAATGCCAAAAACTAGGATTACGGATCTATTTTAATTTTGTTGAGATATATTTCATTACGAACATTTTTTGAGTTCCAAATTATAATACAGATTTTGGAAAACATTAAAACTAACTTATACAAAAAATATCAGCAAATAAAAATTAAAAAGAACCTACTTACCTAACTTATTTACATCTGAAATTTAATATTGTAAAAAATTTGATGTAAATTTCAAAAACTCGCACAGTACTCCGATAAAAATACTTATAAGAAGTAAAATTATATTATTTTAATGTGATTATAATATGATCTTATGACTTGTTTATATACATATATTAAACATCTTATAATAAGTATATCCTACATACATATATATAATTTGGTTTGAAAATTTTTTTTCGTAATATGCAAAAATTAAAGAGTTTTTTTTGGTGCTTTATACATTAAAATTACTAAAAATCACCCATATTTCTTATACTACCATTAAGAGAGCAAAAACAATTCAAAAAAATTCCTTCGGTACAGACTGTATGTCTGTTTATTGCGGTTATTAAGTAAAATGATTCCACAAAATTATTTTTTTTCTTTAAAACAAATTTTATGATGATGAAAAGAAAGAACCAAATTTAAAAAAAAAAAGTTAGTAAATTATTTCATAATACAAATTTCAATATTTTTTAAATTATATGTAATTTTAAAGTTAAGTCAAATGGAAAAGAAGACGTGGAAAATTGTTGTGTAAATCAAAAAATTACTTGATATATTTTTGTTTATATCTTTTGAATGACAGTCGATTTTTAAAATTCTTTAAGTTAATGATTTAATTTTCTGGATATCAATTTGACAATAATCTATATTTTAGGAATTTATTTTAAGTTTTATTTAATTATAATTAGTAACTTACGTGTTTGGCTATATCATAATATCGATCGGTAATCTAAATATAAAAAAAGAAAGAAAAAAAAAATAAAAAAATATCATTTGAAAGGTTTCCTTGAAAATTAAATTAAAATAAAATTAAAATTTGCATTTCAAAATAAAAACAACTAAAAACTACAACAAAAAAAATTTTAAATAAAAAAAAATAGGAAATAAGATTTTAAAAACAGGTACAGAAAAATTTACATCAAATATAAAATCACATTTTTGCAAAAACATAAAACTAAATAAGCTTTTCACCTACATTTATGTATTTTTTTTTTAATTTCCTTTACTGTAATGTGCTTTTGTTCGGGTAAATCAAAACTTTATTAATTAAAACTGACAACTTTCTAACATTTATGCCCTATAATTTGCTTTGATAGACAATTTGGCTCTACCTGAATAATATCTTTTACACTAAACCTTTTTGTGTTTTATATTTAATCCTTATAAACTCATTAAAAACCACAATTGTACTTATGTACCCGTTATATGTAAGGATTAATGCAATTTATTATAGAGAAATTAAAGGGTGTAAAGAAAAAAGAAATGAACAGAAAAATCTTTATATCAAAAATATCAAAAGTAATCCGACCACTAAATAGCCTCTTAAGAAGCCTGTAACATGTTACAAGAAACCAAACCAAAACAAAGTTAGTTTATTTTTTTTTTTTTTTTGCAAATCACCACCCTTTCTATTTTCTTTTGAGTTCGTAAGCAAGCACTATCACATATAGAAAGTTCAGGGTGAGTATATAACTTCTGAATAATATTAAAAAAATCTAATAAAAAACATAAAATGACGTAGCTAAGGAGGAGCAAGAAAAAAAAAAAAAAAAACTTCTAAATTGTATTTTAAATTTTTATTTTTTCTTTGCAACAAAAACAAATTTTAATGCAAAAGGTTAAAAAAATATAAAATCGTTTCAAAGAACAGCAAAAGAGCATAAAATGAATGATGGAACAAATAAATAAAATACTTTAACATAAACCGTAAAACCTCTTAAAAATTAAAGTAAATTAAGGTCTAACACCTGTTTTATTTTGATCCTTGAAGCCATATACTATTTATAATAATTGTTGGATTTTCAAATTAAGTTATTTACAAACTTTTAAAAGGTTAATTTACCTTGGAAATGTTTTTATTATTATTATTATTATTTCACTTTTATTTTGTTACCGTTTTTAGTTCACTTTCACATTTTAGAAATTATTATAATTATTATAATAAATTTAAAGATAAGTCTTATTATTTATAATAATAAGATTTGATGTTCAAGACTTACCCATGAAAACAGTTTTTAATTAATACTTAGTGTTAAAATTATATAATAACTATGACCAAAAATTTTACGGATCTTTTTTTTTTTTAATTTGTTTTAAAAATAATGATATTAATAATTACTAAAATTGGGTTAAAATATTAACATTTGTACCAGTAAAAATTAAGTTTTATTTTAATAAAAGCAAACCTATAACAATTTATAATTTTTTTTTTTAGGGTACCTACTAAAAAACTCTGAATATTTATTTTATCTTTGTATGAAATAAATCTAAAGTATAGTCATTTAATTTATTTAAATCTCTATTTATACTTTTAAAACCTTCTTTGACACAATATAATATTTTGCAGAAATATTAAACTATAATTATTGTTTATATTTTGTTTTTGCTGTAACCTTTCATATTAAATTTTAAACTAAAGTAATAACTTTCCAAACTAAATAATCAAAAAGGAATAAATAAAATTTAGCTCTAAAGAATCTTCCATCTGATTTCATTCTTTTACGTAAGTAATTTAACTAACAAATTAGAATTAAATTTAATTTAGATTTAATATGAAAAAAATAAAAAAAAAAGAGAGTTGAAAGTTACCGCTCAAAAATGTTTTTAATATTTAATCTTTAGCTAAATGGTATTACGTTTAAGCTTGAATTGTTCGATTACTTTATAATTTTTTTTTAATTTTATAATTCACTAGATTTTCTATAATCTGCTTGATTTAAAGTTTTAGATACTTTTCCAAGAATTAAAAACTTAAAATTAACCTATACTTTCCCACATATGTATATTCATTTTGATTGCTCAGATATCAAATATCAAAAGAAACAAAATAAAAAAAAAGGTAAAATTTCAGAATTAAAAAAATAAAATCTAATTTTTAATTGTTTGTAAATGAATGATCCCTATATGAGTTTTAATTTAAGGATTATAAGACAGTGACTTTTCTATCACTTGACCTAGTAAATAAAATTAACTAAATGGCAATAATGATTAAATATATTTCAGTTAAATTAAAGTACATATTTTGTGTAATTAGTATTTAAAATACGAACGAAAAATAAATTGCTTTGAAACAAAAATTTTTTTTGATCTAAAATTTTAATTTACTTTGTATTTTTTTCAGAATACAAGAAACTTTTTGCAGTTTTTGCATAATACAAAATATTTTTGGACGTAAAATCTGCAGTTTTTAGTTAAAAATATAATTTTGAGATAATTTTTTATATAGTTGATTTCGTTGTTGCTCAATATTCCAGAAGACAAACTGATGTAACGTTTCTAATCATTTTCACTATGATTTTTTTTTTTTTTTTTTGCGTTTTTTCCATAATTTGCAACATGACTTTTTGTTTTTAGATATATGACAGTTTTTCTAAAACAAATTTTAAGTTATTGTTAGTTAAATTTCTATTTGTGTTTAATTCAACAGCCATAGGGTGTCTCTACATTTTCTAATAAATTAACTTGGATTGTTCATTTAATTATTTTAAAGAATCTTCTTTGATGATTGGTTTCCTATTCCTATAGCTATATATTTTGACAAAATTTAATTCTTTAAAATAAAAAAAAATACATAGTTTTTTTTTTTTAAATTAATTTACCCATTAATTTATTTTCATATAGATAAAATTATATATATAATTTTTTGTAGTTTTATATATATATATATATATATATATTATATTATATTATATTTATATATCTTTAATTACAACTTTTTTCATCTTAAAAGTGATTTTTTTTTTGTTTTTAATTAAACTTATTAATAAAAATTATTTATTTATTTATATTTTTTTTTTTTTTGTGTATTTTCTAGTTTTTTGTTTTTTATTTTGTTAATTTATCACTAAAAAATTACGTATTTTCGTTTCAATTTTATACCTTTTATTTTCCAATTTAATTATATTTATATATTTTTTTTTTTTTCAATATTATTGTTTTAATTTAATTTTTTTAATTATTTTTATTATTGTATATATATATATATATATATTTATATTAATTAAGAGAAATACATATTTACAATGCAATAACAAAAAAGCAACATTTAAGCGTTTTTTTTTTAATAAAAAAAAAAAAATAAAATAACATTATTTATAGAGAAAATAAAAAATAAATTACATAATATTCATTTAGATGTGGCTTTCAATTTATGGCGAATTAATTTCAATTTGAATGTCGAATATTTCAAAAAAAAAAAAAAAAAAAAAAAAAAATGATAAATTGATAGTTTATTAACAAAAATAAGTCTAAACTTGTTAAAATATTTTCCATTCAAAATTTTTTTTTAATTCGACTTCAGTTTAAGTTTTTTTTTGTTTTTTTGTCCGAATCACAAAACTATGTACTTCACTATTTTTATTCGATTTAATCTATTTTTTTTGTTTTTTTTTGTTTTTTGCAAAATTTTTTTCGAAAATCTTAAATTTTTCAAAAATAAATAACTAATTTTTTTTATTTTATAAAACCAATTAATTAATTCTATAGTCCTGAATTTAATTTTAATCAGCAAAAAAGTATATTAAAATAAAACGTATGTATTGTTATATGACTAGTTTAATTTTTTTGTATTCTGAAATAAGTATACATATATATGTATATATACTTATTAAGTTATTTAAAAAAAAAAACAAAAAGAATCGAATTAAAATAGTTAAATTATAGTTATATCATTTAAATTGTGTTGCTTTCTTCTTTAAGTACAAAAAGTCTATATACAATTTTATAATTAAATAAAATTGCATTATGAGATTCTTTTAAAAAATAAATGAAATTTTTATCAAAAATAAAAAACTAATAAATATTATCATAGAAAACAAATAAGAACAAACTTAACTTAATAATATATTGTATTATATAGAAATTATTAATAAAATTTTTTTTTTGAAATTTTATTATAAATTTACTAAATTTAATAAATTTTTTTGAATTTTTTTTTTGTTTTTTATTTTTATATTTATACAGTAATTCTCCGTTTTAAATAACCTCCGATATAATATATAAAATACTCTAATGTTCTCTTTTAATAACTCTCAAATTTAAATCATTTATTTTATAGTTGGAAAAAGCAAATTGAAAATATATCATCCGTTAAATTTAATTTTTTAGTTAAGTTAAGGTAAAGATAAATAATTAACAAATTAAGAACAATCGTATACGTATTGTATAAATTTTTTTTTAAACAAATACTTAACAAAATCAAACAGTTAGTTGATTTAGGTAACAAGAAAATAATAAAAGTCCAACTAACATTATGTGTATCCTATAATTGATTTAAATAAATCAACATTATATACACCAATTTTAGGTGCGTTTATTTTCAAAGTTTATTTTCTAAAAAAAAAGTATATGTTATGCATTATATTATAAATAGTTATAGAAAAAATAAATATATTATTGATTTTATTACATCATTTAATTGTAAATTATTTTTTATACCTTAACTTAAATAATGTATCTTTATTATTACTGTTATTGCTCCATTTTTAAAAAAGTTCTATATAAATAATTAATTTCGGCCCCAAAAATTATTTACATACAAGGGAGATATTACTGTATTTTGAAATTGTTATTTAATTTTAGAAAAAAAAAAACAATTAAAGAAGAATATTTGCTTTTTTATGCCAAATTATAATTAATTGTTAATTAATTTTCATAGTAACAAAAGATGAATAAATCTTTAAAAATAATTTTATTCTACCTAATAATAACTATAACATCAAATTTGATTTTTTTTTTTTTTTTTTCTTTTTATTATATTATCGAATTAAAAATTCAAATATTTATTTAAAAAAAAAAAAAAAAAAAAAAATGTAACTATTTTGAAAACGCAAAATTTTCTATCTTTAAATATTTGTGGTATACCCAATTTCCTTTTTTTAAAAAAATTAATTTTAATTAATTTTAATCGTATAACATTTACTCAATCATAAATTATTTTTATGACATTTTGCGTTGTAATTTTTTAATTTAGTTATAACTGTAGTAATATTTTAAATATTTGTTTTTTTTTTTTAAAATATTACTGTTTGTTTTTTTAATTCTAACCTTTTTACATATTATTATGATATTTTTCGTATACATTAATTTGAACATTTGTTTGTTTTTGTTTTATTTTATTGTTTTTTTATTGTTTTTTTTTTTAATTGCATAATTTTTTAACAACTTGTTTGGTTTGAATTGCCAAAAAAAAAAAAAAAAGTATATTTCTAATAAATAATTCCACTACAAATAAAAAATATTTATCGAGTGGAAAATAAATTTTTTTGAAAACTTAAAAAAAAAAAAAAAACATTTCAAACAATCTTGAAAATTTTTTTATTTGATAATAAAAAAGATTTAAAGTATATATGTATATATCAGAGATTATAAAGTAAATTAAGCCAATAAAAATTGATAATTAAATGTAAAATTAATTGATTTAAATTTAGTTTCAGTTTAGAAGGCAATAGTTTCCAAAAAGTAGGCAATCCAATAAAATATATAATGACAAAATTTATTTTGCCTTTTAGAGAATAATTGTTGCCGAAATGATTCAAGAAATGGTTTTTTTTTTACTTTTTAAAGCATGACCCTGCGTAAAGTTTACAAAAATTAATTTTATAATAAAAAGAATTTATAGAATTTATAACAGTACTTCCTCTGGACTTCTTGTAAATCTTATTGATAATTAGTACTTATATTTATTTGTAATTTTTTTTTTTTTAAATTAAAACAAAATAAAACCAGCGCAATTTACTGTAAACTAAATATGATTATGCTGAAGTCCGTCAAAAATTGCACATATGGTATGCTAAAATCAGATTTTTATTCACTACTGTAAAACGTCAGTTTTATTTTGAAATTTTTTTATGCTGTAGTCCGTCGAAAGGGGAATGACTAAAAATGAATGAAATTCCTTTCGACCAAATTAGTCATTTGAATTTGAAAACAAGCAGTTAAGAAGGAAGTGTTATTTAACTCAAAATAATTTTTATGTTTTAAAAGAAAAAAAATAAAGATAATTTTTGCTTTCAAGTTTTTCTTTTAAAGTTATAAATTTAAAAATATTTTTTTTTTAAATCGGTGTATTGTTCAGCGTAAAAAGTAATATTTTGAGTAATTTTCTTTCCAAAAGCACATCCTTTCAAACTACCACTTCTTCAATTTGGAATTATTCCTCTCCAAAATTCATCATCGATTTAAAAAAATTATTTTAAACGTATTTTGCTTTTGAATTATTTCTTTATACTGAACAAACACAAACAAAATATCTACAGAAAAATACTAGATACAAAAAATATTTTATGAAACATTTGACTTTAGACATTTGCAAAAAGTGTTTGCAGCCGAATGGAGTTCAGCATACCAATTTTTTAGAATGCGGAATGGACTTTTTCATTCGACCGAATTTATTCATAGAACTTCAGAATAATCATATAAATTTTAATTTTTGGTGCACGAACGATCAAACATTGTTGTATGGTCTTAAGAAGAAGCATATTTTTACTACATACATATATGCCAAACTTTCTGCTGAAATTTTGGAAGGAAATACCGCGAGTGAAAAGATTAAAATATTAATATATGTACCTACATATGAATATATGTATGTATTTAATTAAAATTGTAAGAAATTGTTATAGTTATATAAATTTCGGTTATGAATTTTGAAAAAGTTATTTCTACAATTCCTCTTTACCGATAAAATTGTATTTAATTACAAATGTTTAATTTAATTTTTAAAATGTTATTCTAATTTTTTTGATTTTTTATTATAATGAAGAGAAATTGTTTGGCAAGATAATCACATATTTATGTATATGTGTTTGTATATTATTATATGTTAGTAAACTAATATAACAAAATTTAAAAAATAAATTAATAAAAAAGTTCAATTTTATTCACTTTTTTCGAAATAATAATTGCATATTAAATCCAAATTTACAACCTTAATCGAGACCATTATAATTTTTTATTATTTATAATACAAATTAAGTACTATCTTTAAGCTTTAAAGTTTAAAAATTTAATAATTACTTTACTCTTTTATTAGTTAAACTTCAATTAGATTTTTTTTCCTTTTTTTATGTTTTTAATTTTAAAAAATACTCAAATGCAAAATACTTAAATAAGAGAACTGGCAAATATATTATTCTTCTACTCTATGACAAAAAAAAAAAACAAAGAGCTTTCGTATACGTTTCTTAAAATTTATTTTTTATATATTAATGTTAATTATATATACTTTACTTTATTTTTAATTAATTTTATTTATAATTTGTAATTAATTATTTATTTTTATTAAAAAAATAAATAAACAAATTTTTTTTTTTTTTTAAATTTTACTAAACACATTCCGAACCATCATATTTAGAACCTAAAAATATTTTTATATGTATGTGTAGGTATGTATATATGAATATTGTTTATAATAATAATAAAATAAAAATAAAACAAATAACTTTCAACCTATGAAATAATTAAAAAACAATTTTGTAATATTTAATTTTTTTTTTTTTCTGTTTCGTATATATATTTTTAAATTTATATATATATATATATATATTAATAATTAAAAAAAAAAAAAAAAAAAAACTGAAAAAATATTATAATAATATTACCATTATTATAAAATTAAAGAACAAAACTACCTATCCTATAAATTATCAATTTCTAAAGTTTTTATTTACGTATATCAGGTTCGTGATTTTTTACTTTATTTTTATTTTTTTTTTGTTAACTGAATACTTTTAGAAAACTTAGCATTTGGCATTAAATTTTTAAGAGTTTCAGTTTCAGTTTTTGAATGAATATAAGATTTTATAAACAAATATTCCAAATTAATTTTTTTCATATTTAATAGAAATTTAATTTTGTAATTAGATAAAAAATTTTAATTATTAAGATTTTAAAAGTTAAACAAAAAATCTAAAACTGATTCTGCTTGTAGTTACAAAACAAGTCATAACACAAAAAATTTCTTCAAAGAGTTTTTATACTTAATACGAATAATTCTACTGATAAAGTTAACGATCTAATTGGTACATACAAAGGTTTGTTGTACATTCGAGGTAGGTACCATGCATATAATGTAGGTAGGTACCATGCAAAATTAAATATTTTTATTGTTCAACAAGTATTTATTATAGAAGAATTTAATTTTTTATTTTAGACCAATCACTAAGTACTCTAAAACGCATTCATTTCAATTTAATATTATGTATAGATGTAATTTTTTTAAAAAATATTTAAAAAAATTTTTATTTTTTTTATATTAAATTAAAATATTGTTTAATTAAAAAAAAAAATGTTATATATATGTTTTAATATTATTAATATAAATATGTTTTTAGTTTTGTTTTATTTATCAGTCATAGAAAATTACGTATATCGATTTTGTCTATTTACCAACTTATGTTTTTATAAAGTATGTATGTATATATATATATATATATATATATATATAAATAAAATCTCAATTGTTTTATACATATTTAGAGATTTTATTTTAAAATTAGTATTTATGAAATAACTTATAGAATTTATTATTATTTTTGTTATTTGAATTATTGTTTCAATTTATTTATACATATATAAATTATTTATATATTAAGTAATGTATATATTACCCTAATGTTTTAGTTATTTATTAAGTACCGTTTCTTTTTTAATTAATATTTTACAAATTTGTGTTTTTTTTTTTAATTTTTTTTTTTTTTTTATAATCACAACACATTTTTTTTTTTTTTTTTCAACAAAACATATAGTTTTTCACTTATTTAATAAAAATTT